>OW679198.1:52247008-52285060 GCA_940337035.1 Agriotes lineatus
ATAATTGCAAAAACAAAGCAAAGCCAACATTTTCAATGAGTAAATTTGTCTAAACTAAAACAAGAAAAATTGCAACTTCCAATTCGTTATAACTTTAGACCATTTAAACCATTATAAGAATTGATATCATAATTTAGTGCTCATCTGAACACGATTGTTGTATTTTAGCATGTTTAATTTATTTGAGTTAAGGTTTGCAACTTTAAATTTCTAATTTTAAAGATATATGCAAGATAATTTTAATCGAGTAAGCTAACTTGGGTTTAGAGTAAATTTCAAATGCAAAAATGGGGTTTGCAATCGAATTTTTGGTTTCCAACGCACTTTAGTAAAAATTTTAAAAGCAGCTAATTTAAGAACGTAATTTCTTCTGTTCGAACATGTAATTGGAATTTTGTTTTAGTTAGGATTTTCAATATAATTGAATAAAAATAAACGTAATGAACAAATATAGAATATTTCGCATATTAAATTTATTCTGTCCTGGAACTTTTAGAACATCAAGAAAATCTGAGAAAGTGGTAAAAGTTTGCTTTATAAAACAAAGACTTGCATAAACCTAAGAGTTCTAATAAAAAGGTAATATTAGTAAAATAAGAAAAACTGCTTAATAGTGATAGTAAAAGCTTCGTTGTTACACAGTTTATGCATTATTAATCACTTTATATAAGAAAGTAAGCAACCCTCTTCCGACAGGACGAAATAGGGTGATATGTCAAATTGATTTAAAAAAAATTGAAAAAAGCCAATATTTTTATTTCAGTTTAAAGCACAAACCCAACGATTAAATGTGGAATATGATATTTCGTAAATGGCCGATTTGGTTGCTGTAACAAATTAACATTCTTTTGAGGAAGTACTGCGTTACCTTTTCGCGGCTCTATTCCGCTGCGAACATCTTACACATTGTCATTTAGGGCTCGATATAATGGTTTATTGGCGTAGACTTTGTCCTTCACGTAGCCACAATGAAAAAAGTGAAGCAGTGTACGATCTGGGCAGCCAATAAGCAATTATTGACGTCTCTGATTCTCGAAATAACAACCCAATGTCCCTCTACAAAATGTTCACCATATTTGTAGTAAAATTTTGCTGTTTCTATAAGTTCATGCACATATCGTTTAATATTCTTATCGCATAGTTTTTACTTGCCAGTTGTCAAGAGCTCTATGTATGATAGATAAAAATGCTGCAAAATTTAAAATAAAACTTCTTATTGAAAAATAAATATAATCAAGCTGCACAATGTGCACACGACAAATACACATTTTACAAAATTAACAATAATTTTGAAAGCATTTAAAATGGGATTAAATTTACTAAAGAAGGAGCAATTAACGTTGATTAATGTCAACTGTTATTAACACAGTTAGAAAATAACACATACCATATGAATTGTAATACACTTTTATAAAAAACTCACACAACTTCCTTTTACAGTGATCTTATAATTATTCAAAAATTTGATTTTTAATTATTAAGCATTTGTCAAAATTTTCAAAAATTACAAATCCTACAAAAACTGTACAAAATAGAGCATTAGTTGAAGAGACAAATTTTCCCTCAAATTTTAAGCTGAATTCAAAAATGTAATAATATACCGGGTGTTCTATTTAAAATAGGAGTTAATAAAAAAATAGAAAAAATAAAAAGAAACCCATTTTAGCAGTGTTCAACTGAAAAATCACCTATATTACATCAATGCACATTATAAATGTAATCAAAATGTAAAGTTTGAAAAAAATCATTAGAGCCGTTTGTTAAAAAATCGAAAAAAACTGAAAAATCACAAGAGTAAACACCTACTTTCGGCAATGCGATTTTCTTCAAAAGCTTGCTGTCTTATCTACATAGTACAAGAAACTTATATATGAAGTTTTACCGTCATACCTCTTTTCGTTTTTGAGATATTCTCTTCACAGACAGACAGACAGACAGACAGACACACACACAGACAGACAGACCAATGAACAAAAACATGTTTTTTGGGTTCAGGGGACTCGAAAACGTGAAGATCTGTTGCAAACTCAATTTCGAATTTTTGGGGTGAATCCAATACTTCCTTTATCGTAAAAGGAGGTAAACGTATATGACGAGTCTGAATCTTGTTTTAATGTTTCACAAACTGTCGCTGACAAATAAAAGTTGAATTATTTAATTATGTTTAATAACATCATAGATGGCCATTGACCACCATGGAATTATCGACCTATATTTTCTGTTTATAGTTACCTGATGCAATTTCGTCGCATAAGGTGGTTTCTACTTTCGTACATTAAACGTACATTAACTGAATAGCGAAAAATAAATTAAAGTTGCACATTGAAAGTAGTAACAACAAATAAGGCATTACAAAATAGATTAATTTACTACTTGAAGTTATCCGTAGAAACAACATTGAACTAAATGCAACTTTTGTAAGGATTGAGTTTGACTGCGACATCAGCTACTGTGGATAATTTTTGATGTTGTCACCTCGCCAAAAAAATTAAATGGTAAGATCCCACTTGTTTTAAATAATTTAAAGTTGTATGATAATATTTACATTCCTCAAGTGTTCCCTTGTTTCTACAGGAAACCTATATTGTTATAATAGAAGAATCTATGGGTACATGTAAAGTCCTTATATTCAGAACTGATTTAATAAAAAAATTACCTAACATAAAAATATTAAGTGGTTTCAATAATGAATTAATTATGTCAAGCTGGGACTAATTATTGTAATTATTTTGACTTGTCAAAAAAAATGGTTTATTGCCGCTTTGTATTCTATTTATTTGCAAATTAAATGTGGCTAAGCTCCGGTGTAGCATGAAATGACTTTTAATCTCAGGTTAAGTTCATCAAATCTGTAGCACAATTGCCACTCTCTATAATTATAAACAAGTATGACAGATGCATAACTGTATAACAAACAGGTTTAGAACCTACAATTTAATCCAACCTCAAAATGGTTTGCTCGCACAAAAAATAGAGCAAATTGAATTCAAAACAGACCAAAATGGCAAAACTACATCAGGTAAATTATTCGAATCACTGTTACGTCATTTCCGGTAAATTTGTTTTGTTTTAGAACGCCAAAGGACGCGGTGGTTTTCATTTGTCTGATTTCCGCTTTAATGTTCAAAACTGCATTTTCAAAAAACGCTAAGCAAATTACGAAATTCTGGAAAGATCCTGGGAACTGGAATCTACACGTACGGCTACTAAAAACCCTGCTCTTGATGAAGCCTTTGATGTCAAAGGCCTGCGGCAATTGGAAGCTATGGTAAATACCTGGCAACTGGAGGCTTCCTCATTGGGAAACGGTTTCAGGTGACACCACCTCAATTTTCGGCATGCTGATGACTTTCTGCTGCTAATTTCTGCACCCTGACTATCCTGAGGGACTGCTCTAAAGGCTGTACCTGGGTTTCTGCGTGGCCGATGTGGTACCTTCTCATAAAAGGCCTCCGAAGTGAAACGTACTCTGGCAATTCTTGCGGATGGATTTTCCTTTTTACCGGGATTTACTATCTGGACAAATTATACACCCACATATGCACAACGACTTGGTGAACAATTAACAAATTGGGTAACAAATTGTAACTTTTTATTGATAAAAACTATTAATTTCTGGGAGCCCAATTAACCCCAGCTGACTAAATTAAGGCTTGTCGATTCTCTTTTTTAACAATTGACAATCTCATTACCTAGCAACTATGAATAACATTTGTTTTATGGAATTAAGTTTTGATGTACAATTTTTACTTACAGACTAAAGTTTTGATGTACTGTTCGTTTCTTAAATTCTAAATTGTCTTTTCTTAAATGCTAAAAAGTGTCTTTTCTTGTAAAAGTTTAAGGCAAAACAACTTTTTATGCTCTGCTTTTTACACATGAGTTTTTAAATGCACCAACACTTGAGTTTTTTAAATGCACTGCACGAATCTGTGTTCTTTGCTAAATAGCGCAATTGCTTTTATAACGTCTTTACTTCCTCGAACTGTTGTGCCTAAATTTATTTGCCCTTCAGTAATTTTACCGTTCATTGGTACAATAACCTTTAATTATCACAACACGCACATAATTTCTGTACGTCGCACACCATTTCTGTTTGATATTCAAATTCATATAATCGTATTGACTTCACACAATTAAAATCTTTCAGCTACATAATTCAGTTTACCATTCCAATCATTTATTATGATTAAAACCATGAACGTAATCCTTTCGAATTCTGTCAATTTAATGCCAACCTTTCTTTCTCAAATTATATTTACTGCTGTTCATATCTAATACATTTATTACCGTAAAATTACGTGCTTCATTGCAATAAATAACATCTTTAATTCTGTGCTCGTTTTGAATATACAATTTATGTTACCTAGACAACTACAATTACTTCAAGCATTAATCCATTGCAATATATGTTACATTCCTTCAAAATATAAGTTTCTGTCAATGGGACATTACAATTTATACTGATTTTCATCTGACAATATTTTGATATGGTCTTAAAATGACAAAGCAGTTTAAAATATAATAATAAAGCATCTATGATAATGTTCATAAAATGATATTGATTGGAATAACTTCGTTTTATCATTAGAATTTCTATTTCCTACAATGGTATTAGCATTTCATTAATAAATAGTCCATTTGAGGTTGCAATTGTAATTCAAATTAATTGAAGGTTATTCTGTTAGGCAGGCTTTTTTCTGAAAGAAGTAAGTATTATCATAAAATATAAAGCAAAAGTTTAATTCTTACATATTTGGTGTATAAAAGGTTTAATATCATCATATAATTGGAGACACAATTGAGAACTGTTAACCTAAAAAGTATGCTTCACGACAAATACAAAAGTCGTAAAGCTTAAAAGTAGAAATATGAATTATTGGTTTTTGGCGGGTATTTTAAAAAGAACAAGAACAAATGGAGTGTAAAATTTGTTAATTTGATTGACACAAGTTCAATTTCAAATTTAATTAAAAATTAAATTTTACGTGATACAATACTGGTATGTATTATATAATGTCATACTAATAAGAAGTGCCATATAGACGAATTAAGTGTAAAATCGAAAAAGACTAAGTGAGTGCATAAAGCATATAGTCAAAAAGAATTGCTGACTACAACGAGAAGGATAACTGATGCAGATATCAATACATAGAAGATAAATAGAGCTCGAAGAAAGAAGATTACCAAGTAAATGTATAAAACTTCAATTAGAAATAAAACAGATCTGAAAAGGAAAGCAGTAATCACAAGCATGTATCTGCTAGTTAAGAATATGCAATTGAATTCAATTAAACAACAGAAATAGTAACGTATAATAAATTGAGTAAAATAAACAACAATTCAATCAAAGAAACATTAATAATTAAATAATAAACGTATGTAAACATACAGTATCACTACTATAAAATTGAATTGAATTCAAATAATTAGTTTACAAGTATATAAACAAAGGTTATTAAATATGACAAATGCAGATATATTTTGAATAAATACATTTACCTCAATTTAAAGTATTATAAATTTTATTGTGTATGTTATATTCCTTTTTAATATGTATTCATAATTGAAGTATCTTCTCTAATTCTATTTTCAATAACTCAGAAAATTTATAAAAAATTCCTACAGATAACAAAAGAAAATTGTTCAGTTTCGACGCAGAAAAGTAGATAGTGTGTATAGCAAACGCTTATGTATCCCATTCAGTATCCTGTTGTATTTAGAACAGTTTGAAGATATTAGGTGGTAGGTGTCATATTAATTTATCAGATTAGTGTTAAATCGCTGAAGAATGTATTTCATTCTTATTTAATTTTAGTAGGTCATATCTAACTCCAAGTGGATTATCTAGCCATGGCTGACTAGTATTTTTGTCCGGTAGGTGTAGCATAGAAATATTAAACTTCAACAATGTTGGTGGCCTATAAATGCTAATGACTTCCTGTACATATCGATAACAAAAATAATTGGAACCCCTATGAGGTCAATGCAAAAAACAGTTTATATTAATTTCCTGTAACTATTATGTTCCTTAACTTAAATTGCATAAAATACAATGTTTTGATGGGTATAAGATATTTACCATAAGAAAAACATTGTTGTCTTATTTTCTCTTAACGACAACTGCAGTTAAAATGCAATTAACTCTCTGTTGAAATGTTAAAATAGCAGGGCAAGTGCCATGACGTTATAAAAGCAGCCACGAGCATCACCGGCAATTATTGCATCACCAATACGTCACTTAACATTCCAGGCATGTTATATTATGAATAGACAATGGTCTCCTGTGTAAAACTGCAAGCTTGCAACCTTGAACGATAAATAGCTTCTTTATATGAATTGCAAGTCTGCAACCTTGAACGCACGTGGCTTCCTGTCTCACGCTCCCTTTTAGAGATAACGCTTATCTTAGCTGATTAGGCATAGTATATATACTAGTAGCTTGCACTTCTAAGTTAAGCTCCAGTCAGTCGATAAGTTCCATTGTGTTCGTATCATAGCTAGATGTAAGAAATTGTCCGGCGGCTAGCTGTGTGCTTCCAATGTTATATTTCATTGTAAAATAAAAATAAACGTTTTTTAAAAAGTCGTTTCGGCGGCCTTTTAATAAAACTGGCGCAGTCGTTCGGATTTGTGGAGGAAAACCTGGAAAACTACAAACATCGAGTCGACCAGCAACTTTCCTTGAGGTTCAGCTCTTTGCCACAAATCGACACCTACCACCCAGCGGATCTTCGGACATCTCCAACAGGGACAAACATCGCCCGATCGTGAGAAGCGCCCGTCGACCCAGCTCCTGCTCCTCCGTGGTTATTGGAACCATCTGGTCATTGGGACCACTCTTGATCATTGGGATCAGTCTCTGGTATTGGCAACGTCAACAACGACGACCCCAGGACAACTTTTGGATAACGCTCTAGCGCAAAGCTGGACTATCCAAGTCGGACTTCAGGACCTCTGTGCAGGCCAGCCGACATCAATAGGATCGACGCATCCTTTTTGAAGACAACAGGACGTAGCTTGATCGCACGCCGTTCGTCAATTTTAACGCACAATGTAAGTGCATATTTTTATAATAATTTTCAAGCTTTAGAGAAAAAGCAAAGGTATATTTTTAAAAATAATAATTTTCAAGCTTTAGAGAAAAAGCAAAGGTATATTTTAAAGGCAACAAAGTAACGACTATTAAAGCGTTCGCCTAAGTAATAATTTACAAGTTTTAAAGAAAAAGCAAAATAATTAATTTTAAAGGCAACAAAGTAACGTAATATAATTTTCAAAAGTAATAATTATTAAAGCGTTCGCCTAAATAACAAAGTAAAAATTTCAAAGGCAACAAAGTAACGTAATATAATTTTCAAAAGTGATAATTATTAAAGCGTTCGCCTAAAACAACAAAGTTAACTAATATAAAGTTTTAAAAATTATACTAACATAGTTTTAAATATTTATTTATAAGTTCAGGCAAAACGTAGTAAGCCAGACCAATTGCTGCACATACTAGGTGTGCTTAATTTGCATTTGTGCTTGCGTTCTTGCGCGTAGGGCTCCTACCCCCTGTTAAGCATCCCCTAGTCATACAAATTGTTTACTAACATAAAACAAAATTAAAAATCAAGTGAAACAAATAAAGTAAAATTAATTTTTGTCTATAAAATTTTTATGTTTAGATCACTATTATCTTGAATCATTAGTTAAAACACCTGTAATTATATTTTGAAACAATTGTAAAAATTTTATGTCACGAGATCGATCACGCTCACCAAGGAATTCTATCCCTAGAATTTTATTTTTAAATAATTTTGGGTTGTTACAACAAATATGGTTGATCAAAACGCATCATTGTTTCCCCCACATTTTAATGTAGCTTTATTAAATGAAATTCCCACATATGATGGTAATCAAGCCACTCTTTCGGAATTTATCAGATCCGCAGAAATCATTGCAACCAAATTTTGCACAGAAAATTCAAACGAGTATATCAACCAAATAATTTTAAATTCGATAAGGAATAAATTAAAAGGTCAAGCGTTAGAAGTAATCACAGGTTACGAGTATGATACTTGGAAAGACTTAAAAAATGTCTTAATTGAAAATTTTGGCGACCAAAGGTCAGAATTGAATCTCTTAATTGATTTAACTAAATTAAAACAGAATAAAGACTCTCCCATAGAATTTTTCAATAAAGTTAGAACTCATTTAGCTATTTATAATTCAAAAGTTTCTCTGAGTCAAGAATCAAAAGATATTATCACTCATAAATTAAAAGCTAACAAAGATTTAGCACTTCGCACTTTTACAAGTGGACTAAATGAAAATTTAGGAAGCTTCGTAAGAAGTAGAAATCCAACTTCACTAGAACAAGCGTTAAGCATAGTAAAAGAAGAAATTGATATCAGATATTCTCAAAATCAAAATAATTTTCAAAGTCAAAAATTAAACAAACCAAATTTAACTTCCAATATTCAAACACGAAATTCATATGAACCTAAATTTAATAACCCAAATTTTATGCAAAGACCATTCCAACAAAATCGAAGTAATTTTAACCAAAATCCTAGAAGTAATTTTAACCAAAATCCTAAAAGTAATTTTAATCAAAATCCCAACTATTTTAAAAGTCCAACGAATTTTAATAATCCTAATAATTCTAGAATAACTCAAAATTCAAGCTTTAATGCATTTGCACCAAAACCAAATTTTTCACCAACAAATAAACCAGAACCTATGGACTTTAGCACTATAAAAAGACCAGCTACTCAACAAACAAATTTCCCTAATAAATATCGAGCAAACTCTCAAAACGTTAATAGAAATTTTAATCATTTAAATTATCATCAAGAAAAACCTCCGGATAAATATGAAATCTTAAACGAAAATTTATTTGAAAATGGAGAATTTTCAACTCCAGAAAATTTTAACGAAAACTTTCAGGAATATTCTGACCCTGACAATTTTCAAGATACAACTGAAAATTACGAATCACAAGATTTAGACCATACTTACGATTATTTCGAATATCCAGATCCAAACAATACTGTAAATTTTCATTAAGAGCCTCGGAAAAGAATATTTTAACTTTTAATATAAATCCAAAATCAAACCTTCCTTATATTATAATTCCCGCCACCGGGATAAACTTTTAATTGATACAGGTAGCTCACAAACAATAATTTCTCCAGAATTTGTACAACAACATTTTCCAAATTATATTTATGAAACAGAATTCGAGATAATTACATCTCATGGAATTTCTCAACATAACTTAATTGCAGATTTACCAATTATGAAAACGGAACACATACATGTTATTTATATAATTTTAACCCAGACTATATAGGACTTATTGGATCCGACTTATTTTCAAAATTATCCGCACGAATAGATTATAAATGGATGCATATTCAGACAGAAAGAGCTACGATACCATTTTATTATAACCCGTAAAAACTAAACAAAAAAAAATGAAACTAATGTAACTTTTCCAAACCTAGAAATTAAGATTTTTATTTTTCTCAACAAAACCTACAGTTAACCCTGTGTACAGAACTTTTCGTAAAATTTATCAGCATAAAAAAAAATGTAACTAAAATAACTCCAAAATTAAAATTTAATGAAAAAGGCATGACTAAGCCTTCAGCAATTGAAATCATACAATAATCAATTTAAAACAAGCGTAATTAATACTTTAAATGAAATACAAGAAATTAATATTTATAATCCTTAATCTTATAAAAATAAAAATTATGAGCTCAACAAAAATCAGTCTATCAGACTTAACAACTTTAATATAAAAACTTCAAACATTAAAAGTATTTTAGATAATTAATTTAAATAACAATTTTTTAACAACTTTAATATAAAAACTTCAAACATTAAAAGTATTTTAGATAATTAATTCAAATAACAATTTTTTAACAACTTTAATATAAAAACTCCAAACATTAAAAGTATTTTAGATAATTATTTTAAATAACAATTTAAAAAAAAAAAACAATTTAAGACTAAAACCAATGCACATATAATTTCAAAACTGACGAAAAGTCAATTCATAAGGTTTAGTAATTCAAACATAAATTTGTAAAATATTTAGATTATATAATCTACTACTTTAGAAGGAATAAAATCAGATTCATCTAAAAATTCAATAATCAAAATTTCCCAGCACTTAAAAATCTAAATAAAATAATTTTTAACCAAATAGTCTACTAAAGAACATTTATCAAAAATTTTGTCAAAATAACTAAATTTTTAACCGTGTGTTTAAAGAAAAAAATAAGATTGTTCACACCCTTGAATTTTTGAAAAACTTTAAGTATTACAAATAAATTCTAATAAATAAATCAGTAACTTCAAATATCAAAAGTATTTTAAAAAAATACCATCTTAAGAAAAAACTTAAGACTAAAATCATTTAAATCAGAAAAAACTCAAATAAAAAAATTATACTTAACAAACAAACAAGACCTAAGCTTGTATTAATCTAGTATTTACAATATTAATAATCACAATATTTCTCGCGTTAAAACTAAGATGTTCACAGCAACATACCTTTATAATTGATATTGCTAAAGGAAAACAAAGAAAAACCTTTACAACCATTTAAAATTAAATTCAAATTCAGAAAAGTCAAACATTTCAATTAAACGAAAAAGTATTTATTAAAACAAATCTCAGAAGTAAAGATTAAATTTAAAATTAAAACCCATTCAGAAAGATCAAACATTTCAATTAAACGAAGAAGTATTATTTAAAATAAATTTCAGAAGTAAAGATAAAATTTAAAATTAAAACCAATTCGGAAAAATCAAACATTCCAATTAAATGAAAAAATATTTGTTAGAACTAATTTCAGAAGTAAAATTGAAATTCAAAATTAAATCTAATTTTTTTAAAAATATGGAAATATAAAACACCCTGACTAAAAGGAACTATTGCTCTCTCTTTTTCAGGATTACTACACTCTTCATCGCCTGTACCCTGCTGACTCAATCACTAGTTATACAGAGCGATATTATTATTAAAAATTTAAAAGATAATCCTGGATTATATCCTCTAAACTTAGGAAACGTAGTGCTTAAACAAAGCGAATGGACGCTTATTAGAAATGTAGACTATACCCCTATATTTGTTAATTATGACACACTTAGAACTAATTTAATGAAAATAATACCGTTACTTGAAAATAAAAGTTACGTTATTGAATATACAAAATTTAAAAGGATTGATGATGTTATTATCAATCATAACAATTTACTCATAATATTAAAACAATATCTTGAAAAAACAGATAAACTCTTAAGTCAATTATTTCCTGATGTTAAACACAAAATTAATAAAAGAGGACTTTTCGATGGACTTGGATCCGCTTTCAAATTTTTAACTGGAAACCTCGACGCCAACGATGGAGTCAGATATGAATCTATGATTACTAAATTGCAAGAAAGCAATAAAATTCAAAATGACGTTATATTAGAACAAACTAAAATTTTAAATGATACCATCTCAGTAATCAATGATATAGCAAAGAGTCAAGAATTATTAGACAGAAATATAAATAAAATAATTTTACAAAATGAGGAATTAGGCAAAAATCTCGCTACATACTCCTTAAAAACAGTCTTGCTAGAAGCAATTCAATTTTTGCAACTACTTATTAACACTTGTTTGGAACTAGAAAATGCATTAACTTTTGCCCAAAATCAACAGATGCATATGTCATTAATTGATAATGACGATTTAATTGAAAATCTAAATGAAATTTCGACGTATCTCAATAGCATATCAGAAAAAGCTTTAACTATTCCATATCCTGCAGAGTTACAGTATTTACATTTATACGAGTCAATTATCATTACAAAAGTTTATCAAGTTAAAAACAGAATTACATTTATATTCGAAATACCTCTTACTTCCAAAACTAACGATTACCAAATGATACAATTAATACCATTTCCGATTTTTATCCAAAATTATCAATTTCGTATGATTATACCTACTTATAGTACTTTATTATTTAACGTTAAAAACAGCATTCCCATTGAAATAAGTCATTGTAAACTTATAACTTTAGACACCTACTTTTGTAATCAAAATAACTACTTTGAAATCCCCAACGACAAATTGTGCGAAACACAACTTCTGTCATTTAATAAAAATAAAACATGTATCCCTTATTTATTCAATTTAACAGAAATCAAAATATCACAAATAAATCCTGCGACATGGTTAATATCTTCCCCATCTGAAGCAATATTGGACGTCAAATGTAAAAATCAGAATTTTAGAAAAGGAATATCTGGCACTAACCTCTTACACCTCAGTTCAGACTGTCTTGTTTCAATAAATCAAAAACACATGTTATTCACCGCAAAAAGAACCTCAAATGAAATTGTTAATTTAAAAATTTCAAACATTGACCGCTTAATAATTCCTGAATCAAACCACATAAATGTTTCAAAGATTGACTTGATACCTCTTGACACCCAGAAATTGGTTGAGGACCGAATTAAACTTAATAAATATGAAAATTTGTTAAAACCTGTTAATTATATTAAATCTGATAATTTAAGTGTGTCTGCAATTATATTTACTCTGTGTACTATTCTTATGTTAATAATTTTTATATTGTATTTGTATTATAATAGAAACACAATGAAGATTAAACTTATTAGATTTTTAAATAAAGATTTTGAACCGGTTAACGTAAATGCATAAGTTTAATTTTCTTTTCTCTTTGTAAGTTCAATGGAGGCATATTTGAATACCACCCATTGAACATTTTATCGGCGGACGTGTTATATTATGAATAGACAATGGTCTCCTGTGTAAAACTGCAAGCTTGCAACCTTGAACGATAAATAGCTTCTTTATATGAATTGCAAGTCTGCAACCTTGAACGCACGTGGCTTCCTGTCTCACGCTCCCTTTTAGAGATAACGCTTATCTTAGCTGATTAGGCATAGTATATATACTAGTAGCTTGCACTTCTAAGTTAAGCTCCAGTCAGTCGATAAGTTCCATTGTGTTCGTATCATAGCTAGATGTAAGAAATTGTCCGGCGGCTAGCTGTGTGCTTCCAATGTTATATTTCATTGTAAAATAAAAATAAACGTTTTTTAAAAAGTCGTTTCGGCGGCCTTTTAATAAAACTGGCAACCTTTATGTTTTTCATTACCTAAATAAGGCTAATAGATATGTAAGTACGTATTAAAAGAGTTGTTTTGTGATTTACAGTTCCTTTTGGTTTATGTGCTTATTGGTTTGCCAATTAACAAGGAGTAGACTTGTAAATCTCCACTAATAAAGACATTTTTTGGAATTGTTGTAAACAAATACACTCAAAAATCGAATGTATGCCATTTTGGAGGAACTATGTAATATTGCAATTTTTAGAAGTTAAAAAACATATTTATTTATCTACTTTACCATGCTTAAAAAATAAGAAATTTTGCTCCTTTCGTTATGCCACAGAACTGCTTTATTACAGCAATAACAAGAGTGGACATGTCAGCTGCTGAAGGTATAGATGTAAAGCATGCTGCAATCTGAGACTGAAAATCAAAACTTGTCACAATCCTTCTTACCGTCTGTACTTTTGAATGCTTTACAAAGCCGGCAGCTTACCAAATGTCGCTCCGACTGGGATATTTACAAAATCTGTCATATTCGTCAGGAAGTGGGTACGTTTGAGCACATCCTGCACTTATATATTTACGTTTGAAGTGACCAGTGTCCAGGCACGTAGAATAAAAATACTTTGCCATTGTTGGACGGGGGTGGAGTTGAAGGTCATTGTTTCGGAGTACTGTTGCCAGCATACGGGGTGTTTTGTTCAAATTTATTTTCTCCCACCAGAGCTGGGCTTGCTGCAACGCCTGGCAGTTGTTTTGAGTAAAAATAACGTGGAAGGAATATTTCTAACTGTTCTTAAAATTAGTTGATCAACTGTTTTCATACAATTCCATGTGCTAAAAATGTACAGTACTAAAAAGTGAGATAGTTATTATAAAAATTAATTTTAAAATTAATACAGGGTTTACGATAAAATAAAACATCAACTTCAATATAATATAGAATTTATTTAATGGGTGCTTCACATTTAGATTGTCTCTTCTGCAAATAATTATAGCATGTAACTTTATTTTTATCTAAAATTATATAATATTGATATAACATTTTTATTAAATGTGTTGCTTTTTTTAAATTTATATTTAATCATAATTACAATACTAAACTAAAAGTTGTTCCGATTTATCCGATATGTAGACAAAATAAATTACCCTTTCATCAACAAAATAATTATACATATTATGTCCCTCTCCTTCCTAGTGTCCATCCCCATGTCTTTATAATGAGGAAAAAGAGTAAAAAGCAAGGTACATATTTTGTAATAATAAATATAAAAAACAAACAGTCACCAGATTAGAGTTTACAGAGTTGCTTCGTGATATATCGAAAGATCATTTTCAATCCAGGACATAAAACATAAGCATGACTATGATTGATTATGGTATTTGAAAGTTCACTGTTTTTTCTGAGTTATTAAAGTTACTTTAACTTTTTTATTCGAATATTACATATTAACTTCCAGATATAATTTACTAAATACTTTCTGGTACCCCAATATTGAGATAAAATGGTTACAGATTTGATACTGATGGAATATGGATGTTTGGAAAGTTTCTCAGCTATAGAGCTTTTTTATAAATAGTTTTTCTTTGATGGATCTCTCTCAACAACAACAACGGAGGAGGAGGAAAGAGAATCTCTCTCTTTTCCTCCTCCTCCGTTGTTGTTGTTGAGAGAGACACACCTATGTCCTGAATTCAAATGTTCACTTTCACATTTACTTCTTTTGATAGAATAAAACAACACTTATTTTTTGCGAATAATATATTAAATTATAGAACAAAATGGTTAATGTCTAATATTATGTTTGTGCAATTGTTAACTGAATTACTTCGACTTCCATTACTGTATCTAAAAACATCCACCGATTTATACTGTTTAAAGCATGTTTATTTGTTATGGTAATTTCCAAGCTATCGAGACCTCATTCTCTTTTTGGATGTTTTTTGACTTTACCTGTAGAGAATTGTATACTAGGTACCTAACAAGTTTAGAAAAGTAATGTTTTACTGAACAAGTACAGCTGGTTTGAGTACGAACGTTACCGAGTACTTAAACGGTCATACGAGTAAAATCACTTTTCTAACGTGTTACTTATACTATTTTATCGCATTCCATAAGAAATGTAAAATATTAAATTTTTACATAACAGTGATACTAAATGTCAAAACTAAGCTGAGCTGTACTCGTTTCTCTGTACTAAAGCACAATAAGCAGCTCCAGTTGATGGTATGCGTTTGGCAGTATTGAACTGTATTGTTGCTGGCACTATGTCAAATTTGAGGTTAGCTAGTTAGGTTTTGCGTCAGTCTGTGTCAAAACTGACGCCAAACCTAACCTGTTAACCTCGAATTTGACATAGACTTACAGTTCCACCAATCATACACTTCAGTACTAGCAAACATAAAACGAGTCGCCGTTGCTAGGCACAAAATTGTTGCTAATGCAAAAAAGTACCACATTTCTAAACGATTTTGAATATAGAAATGTAGTACATTACCAAATGACATGCGATAAAACTTATTTTTACCATTTTAGGTTGCTCCTCTCGACGACTTTCAGATGAAAAATTACGATGAAAATAAAAAGGTAAAGGTTTAAGGTAATTTCAATTCCCACATCTGGGGACGGGCTGCGGACCTTGCGGTCCTCTTCAGGCAAAAACGGAAATTGTAGGATGTGAGAGAAAGGAGGGTTGGAGAATGGAAGAAAGGCCAGGAAAGGTGGAGAAGTACCAGAAGTACTTCCCCAGCATTCGCCTCAGAAAAGCTACTCTATTGACTCAGGAAAACCACTTAAAAATCTGAATAAGAGCAGACGGCCGTGGGAATCGAACCCACGACCTCCCGAATGCTAAGTAGACGTGCTAACCACTAACCTACAGAGCTCGGCATGCTAAAATATAAACGTGTTGCATATAAACTGATTGAATATATTAGAAGTTTTTAACGACCAAGAATTTAATTATGCAAAAATATGTACTGGAGAGCGTGGTATATTTAAAATCTTGATTAGCTCCTTTTGTTTTTCTGTTAAGCTCATATTTTTTGTGCAACATATAAAATACATTTGATGAATGGCACAGTTATTCAGCAAAGTGCCGTGTGTCATAATGTATTCTATTTTTTACAAACTATTAACTTTACGAAAAAGTAAGTTTTTTTTTAATCAGGATTTTAAACGCATATCTTTTGTAATCAAAATTTTGTCCTTTAAACATTTCTAATGATAACATTTACAGGAGTTGCTAGTTTTAACCCTTGCAGTCATTCATAAAAATAAAAAAAAATCATAAATAAGCGATTTTACCAATGAAGTTATTTTTATTGGAGAAAATAGAAATATTTTTGGAAAGGTCCACGAGCTTCTGCGGTAGACACATAAACGAGTAAGCAGGTCCACAACAGAGGGCAGTTTTAAGTTCAGGTACCTCTGAAATTCAGCAAACGTCAGTGATTATATTTGGATTTCAATTTTTGGTGATTTGATAGTTTGATTTGGTATAATTTTGAAAAACTGTCGAGATTTAATATAACTGTTTTATAAAAGAAATAATAAATTTATTTAATAAATATATTCTAAATTGGAAGTTAATCAAGATCTTGACAGTTTAGGCATTTATATTTGGAAATTAATATTTTGAATATACAGTGACCGCCAAAAAGTCGGCATCAAATGGAAAATATTTTTTTCAATAAAATCTTTTGCTACAATAATTTGTGCTTGTTTGAAAACCTATTTAGCCCCTATTAGATATTCCAAGTCATTTTTACTCAGTTATAACCAATATGTCGTTTTTCGAAATTGTAAAAACTTGAAGTGCTATTTTTCCGAAATTAAGGAAAATTTCAATGAGATTTTTTATAGCGTATTAGTTTTAGCTAACTGAACAAACTCAATGCCCCTAACTTTTACAAAAAATTAAATGTTTCAATTTTCGGAATATTTTCAAAATTTCACATACCAAGAGTTAATTTCAAAATTCACATGTTTTGTGTGAAACTGTAAAGGTTCATATTCGGAAAAAAATTGTTATTATTCCTTTAGATCTTCTATCATTTATCGAAAAGTAATATTTTTGTATATTTTTTCAATTATAATTAATATCCATTTAAATGGCTTTTGAAAACTTTAATTTACCACTGTTAACAAATTACCTTTTCAAAAATCCTGTAAATGTTTTTTTACAGTTACCTAAAGAAGATTTATCTTTATTTGTATATATTTATATTTATAATTTTTCCAAAATTTTAGCTAAAATGTTATATTTAGATAGAAAATTACATTTTAAACAACTTTTTTTAGTAAATTTTATTCTGCCTTGGCTAGCAAATGCATTTTTCGCAATTATTTTTAAAAAAAATGTTACCTGGCAACCTTTGTTTGGCCCATTTGTAATGTTTTCTCATTTACTTCTGATCGCCAGGGTTTGATTTTACCAAGAATTCTCAATAAAAGATTTGAGCATTGAATGCCGACTGTTTGGCAATCATTGTAGATAAATAATTTTTAATTTTAGTAACTGATGTGTTACATTTTAAATATTTTGATTCGAGTCATTCAAATAAATTTTGAAGATTAGTGAATTTTATGGTAATTGTCAAGTGAAACCACATCATCTTGTTATAATTTTAAAAACTTTATAGGCAACATATCTTATTTAAGGAATAATAGTAGAAATATTGGTTTCTAAAACATCAATTCGCTTTTAAAATAACAAAATGTATTTAGAGGACATTAACTTTGAAGGTTTTAATTCAACATATCAAATTGGCAAGAATGAATTTTTTAAATGTAGTCTTTTACATATATATACACATATTTATTTATCGAATGTATGTAGCTTATTGGCACGTCACATAAATTAAATAACTAATATTTTATACGTATAAAACCGACAGTAAAATATGCAAATATAAAATAATAATATTAAGGAAACCCTTGCATAAAGGTGCACATTGACGTACATTCTTTTGATCCCCAACGCTCTTGGAGATCAGGGCACATGAAGAAGAAGAAGTGGTAATCAACGTTACCATAAGTTTATAACATCACGTCTGGTAACTTTAAAAACTATTATCTCACCAGTGTTGTTGTAGACTATTAACCAAATTAATTTTAGTATCTTTAAGAGCTTCATTATCACACTCAGTGCTGTAATGGATAGATATTACCACACTCAAAGCGGTAATGGATATTACCAAACTCTTTTTATATAAAAAAATACATTGTACCGCAATTTATTGATGAAGATAAAATATTGAACAATACACGTTGGCTTATGGCACTTAAAGAGACTCGTTAAGATGCTCATAATCAAATTGTATATATAAAAAGTTATATAACAACACTGTAACGCCTTAATGTTCCCCAAATTAATATAAAGGTTTCGGAATATTTATAAGTACACCAGAAGTTACATATTGGTTTTATAGTGTCCGTTTGGCTCTTTTATATAATATATATTGCTATTTTTGAGAAAAATTTAAAATAATAGCTACAAAATGCAAGGTCCACGGTATAGTGATAAATTTTTCTTGAAGAATGGATTTGTCGAATTATTCCATATGCATTTTTATGGAAAAGTGCTAATTTTCATAAACATGTTAAATTTCTATTTTTGTTGAAAATCTAAAATATTTGTAATATTAGTGGCGCTTTCATTTTCTACAGGTACAAAAATGTAAATTGTACAGTTCAGAAGGTATTTCGATAAAATTTTGTCTACGATAATTGTTCAAGAATCTCATTATCCATAAGTATGTTTTTGTATTATATTTCACAAACGAAGGAAAAGAAGACTATGTTGGAAGTAAATGATACTTAATAATTTACCACCAGCACCTAATGAAAAAGATAGCAGATAGTGCTAAGGGCAACAGCAAGCAGGATATCTAATAAACTGATACGGTTATCTAAACGTTCTTGTTACCATTATAAAGAATGTTTAAAGCGGTTACGGAAACATTGTCGTTACTTAATTAAAAGGCTCATAATAAGTTATATAAGGGTAAATCTTGTTCCACCATGAATCAGAGCAGGCTGTGTTTTCTAATATTTTTCACATTGTACTAACCTAAACTTAAAAATATCACTAACGTCACTTTTGACAGCTGTTTGAACACTGCAAGTTATTACAAGATTTTGTAAAATATACCTTCAACATGCTAATAAAGCTAACAAAAGAAACTAAACAAGCGATATTGTTGCTTTTGAAAATTTTATGAGAAATTTTTTAAAACAAGCGGAAATTTTAATTCAATGTTACCTTCCTAATTTCATTTGTAACCAACGTCAAAACCTGGTTTTTAACTAAATTTCTATCTACACTCTTACAAAAATGTATGGTCATGGCCTGCTGAGTAATGCTGAAAAAATACTATAGTAGTTATATTTCTATCACTTGTTATAAAACTTTGAGTTATATAAGGGCTCCAAACAATGGTAACGGCAACCCTTACGAAAACCTGCCATTTAAGCTCTTTATGGGGTATACAGTGGTAAGTGGTAAATCGTTTCCTAAGATGTTGAATTGTTGATAAGCTCGACACATACATTTATTTCTATACCTAAAAGTGTTATCCATGAGCACTCCCAATGGTTTTGCCTTAACAATACCTATCTAAAATCTTTACGCCATTTATTTCAACATCTAAAACGTTTATCAGCTTTTTGCAATTATTTTTATGGCCAAGTAGTAGAAGTGCAGATTTATTTGGACTGATCTGCAAAGAAAGCTGAGTGGATGCATTACAAATTATATCTAATTCCGAATTTATTACCTTGTCTAGATTTTGCACATCAATAGGCTTGAACGAATTAATTAATTAATTAAAACGGTTAATATTACAAATAGACCCCCGAGGAACTCCCTGTAATATTGGTAGTGAATCTGATAGTTCAGACTCTAGTTTTACTCTTTTAGTTCCATGTGCTAAGTAATCATCATTCGCTAAGGCTAATGCAGTGTTACCTAGGCCAAAACATTTACAAATTTTAATTAAGGTTTGGTGATTTATCGTGCCGAATGCATTACACGTATTTATAATATTAAATGGTGTACATGTAAAATAAAAATACAAAAAAAAAATTATATCAGACACCAATTAAACCTTTAAGTCTTTAAGATGATATGCAGTTTAAGCAAATTTACTTTGTTTTCAAAAAAAATTTAAACATTATTTGACTTTTTTAATTCTTCGTATTTTAGGAGATTATTTAGTCAAAATGTTATTAATAAAGCATATTTTTGATTATAAATAAAAATAATTTTGTCGTAAACACACTTTAATATTAAATTAAAATGTTTAATTATACATTTTGATAGTTTTAACTAGCTTCGTCAGTAATTTAATTACATAAAAAATGTAGAATTTTTTACAAAATCTCAAAAAAGAAAAATTAGATTAGCGAACAAATATGGTTTTCCTTTAATTTGCATACTTACAATAATAGGTAGTTTAACTTTTGGAATCTGTTAACGACATTTTTTTAAATTTACTATTAAAAATTAATAAAATGAATGGGATTATGTTAACAACAATTAAACAAACGCTTTATCATTCTGAAAGCAGAAATGTAAAACGAATTGATAGGAGCATGCAAGGCCATTCACATATTTTCATTATCAACAATGCGCAAAACTGCAGAAAATTTGGAGCTTGCATATGATCTAGACAAGGTACCTAGTATTAAGTTAAAATTTGATTTTAATTAAATTATTGGTTTGAAATATAATTGCATAAAAATAAATATATATGCATTAGTTCTATTCTTTAATAATTGTTTGGTTTGCCCTATGTAAGTGGAGTTGCAATTATTACAATTAATTTGATAAACTAGTTTTGATTGCATATTAATTGCGGTCTTATCTTTTAAATTCCTGAAAGACCTTCTACCCACGGTATTATGGTTGATAAAAGCTGTATCGAGGTTGTATTTATTAAGTACTTTTTTCAATGTTTTCAAAATTAGTATATTTAACCCTTTTGCTTAAATATGTAGTTTTGTATAAAAAATAAGGTCATATACATTTATACCGAACGAATAAATCTGTATAATAAATAAAAATATTTTGAATGGCTCCATATAAACAGCATGGAGCCACAGCACACTAGTGGTAAAATATATTTGATCATTCGATATATTCAGTCATATCGTTGGAAAATCCCTTCTGTTATAAAAATTAAAAATTCTTACATGCACATCTCTCCTTCATTTGTCCCTGTTCTTTTATACAAATCTAAAGCTAAAATTTAAAAATTCCGAACTTTGTCCGCCATTTGGTCCATGTTCCTTACGAAATAGGAGGTTAGTTCTTCAGACTTCCTAACTTCTTTTCCATATTCTATCCGAATCTGCCTGGCGGGCGGCCTACCCAGTCGCTTTAAATAATTGGGAACCTGCGTTCGAAAGAACAAGGGGTAATAATGCGGTTGTCTAATGCGTGGTGCTCACCACATCACCACGTGTCATGAATTTGACACGCGACAGCCGGGTGTGAGAGCGAGGATACGGAAGCTCTAACCTTCCGCCTTGCAGGCCAAGCTCCTTCATGGGGTGTTAGTGCCTCACCATTATTATTATAAAAAGCAAACACACATCGGACAAACAACGAATTCAGATACGACTCCGTTTCACAGAGTTCGTGAAAATAAGACAAAAATTCTTAGAATTCCTTACCGAAAATGCTAATTATTTACAATTAATCGAATTTTGGTTAACTGACGCAATGTAGTGGCGTAGGGTTTTTTAATGAACTTCTAAAGCAACACCCCCGCATTTTTTCCTTTAGAGACTTTTTTATATTCATACATACAGGGTGTTTACGGTCTTGTGATTTTATTTTTAAGGGATGATTAAACACCTTAAAAGAAGACCATTAACGCTAAAATGCCTTAACAAAAGTTGTATAATAAGAGAGATATGACTTTTTTAAATTTTTTATTTAGATTTCATGTTCTTATTTTTAAAGGGTGATTAAACATATTAAATTAAATTAAACAAATACACAATTTATTTAAATTCTTATTTTAAAAAAAACACCTTACACTAGATGTTTGAAGTTATCGCTCGATGTATCCATGAGTTGGCATAACTTACAAGGCCTAGATCTTGCCTTTGAATTGTTGTCGCAGGTGCTTCAATGCGGTTACGAAAATAATCTAAATCAATTTTTTCATTGGTGTATACCATGGTCTTCATAAGGCCCCATAAATAACAGTCTAGGGGGTTAAGGTCGGGTGACCGAGGAGGCCATGGAACAGGATCCCTCAGCTAATCCATTTATTTTCGAATACATTCTCCAGATGTTTAAAATTAAAAGATTAAAGTGCGGCTGTGCGCCATCTTGAAGAAACCACATCTATTGACGTACATTTAAAGGTACTTCTTCTAGCAGTTCTAGCAAATAATTTTGTCAAAAAAAAGATAATCATTTCCAGTCAATCGGTTTGGCAACACACAAGGGCCAATAAGTTGTGCGTTGACCAATCCAGCCCCAACGTTTATCACGAATCTGTGCTGGAAATGATTACAACGAACAGCATGTGGATTTTCAACTGCCCAGATATGAGCATTATGACAGTTGTTGATGCCTTTACGTGTAAACGTTGCTTCATCAGTTGCCAACACAATGGAAGAAAAGTTTGGAATATCAGCATGTTTTTGCAGAAACCATTGGCAAAAATGCAATCGTAAAGGATGATCTGCAGGTTGTAATGCTTGTACTTTTTGTACATGGTAAGGATACAATTGATTTTCGCGCAGTGTTCGCCAAACAGTTCGATTTGAGACGCCTACTTGCCGAGATATTTCTCGAGTACTACTGGAAGGATCTTCTTCAACAAGGTTTAATATTTCTTCTTCGGAAACCAATATTCGTTGGTATCGGCCAGGTCTACCATCCCGACCTTGACGTGTTTACAGTACACCAGTTTCTCGTGCCCGGAATACTAGAGCAGTGAATTTTTGTGGAATCGGAGTTAGCCTGTTAGGAAACCGCTCAGCATACAATCGGCTTGCAGCAGCAGAATTCTGATGTACTTCCCCATAAATTAATAGCATGTCAACGTATTTACTATTAGTGCGATAGACCATTTTTACGTTCCTTATTAGAGTTTATTTGGAAGAATTTATGCCAAACAAACGGTGCAGTGACAACTACTGAAAAAGCTTGACAGATGCGAAAAGTTATTGGCATTAGCCTACTTAGTAAAGAATTCAGTGATAGCTTATCATTTGAATTTATGTTTACTTTGAACAATTTTTTTTTGAATAATTGTTTTAACATTAGCTTTAATTTTTTGATCCATTGTTTTTGCGTTAATCGTTTTAGTGTTATCGACAATCATTTTAGCATTAATAACATTCTTTTAAAGTGTTTAACCACCCATTAAAAATTAAAAAAAAGAGAAATCTAAAAAAAATTAAAACATATTATATCTCTCTTATTATAAAACTTTTATTAAGACATTTTAACCTTAATGACCTTCTTTTAAGATGTTTAATCACCCCTTGAAAATAAAATCACAAGACCGTAAACACCCTGTATAGCAAAGAAAATTATAAATTGGAATTTTTTTATTAGGCCGTAAATTTTTGGGATATTTGTGATAACGTAAGCCATCTCGTAATTTATTAAAAGTAAAAATGTGCTATTTTCTTATGTAAAAACTTTCGTGCAAGACAATAAAGCGATATGTGACAAAAATCATATCAATCGTTGAAGCTTGGTGAAAAAAATTTTTGCAGTTTTGTCTTTCAGATTGTCCAAACAGTAAATATTAAATTGACACTTTATCAAGTAACTCATTTGTTTTAATATTTTTATTATCTTTTTACTAATAGTCAAATGATGTAGCTATTTTGTAATAGAAAATCATACTTATTTTTTTTATAAATTCTTCACGCTAGCGCAAATATTTCCAAAAACGAAGCGCTCTATAAAAAAAGTTACTAGTTATAATATTTTTTGCAAAATTTAGTGGTAGATCTAAAGAATATTATACACATTAAGCTTTTATCACGCCTTTTAGGCCCAGAGCTTTGTTATTTTATAATTCTCCACATCGTTTTCTTTTAATTTTCAACAGACAGCCTCCGACCGTCTTTTCTTCTTGTACTTTGGTTCTCCCCAAGCTATATTTTTTCCTGTTGGTTTGTCATCTTTTCTAAATGTACCAGTCACTGCAATATTTTTGCTAAATATTATTGTTGCTTCTATTTTGTGCTCGTGATAAATTCCATAAATTTCCTCATTAATTTTTCTAACACATCCCTCGTCAGGTTTCGTTTCTTTTACTGTTCTTTCTATTATTTTTCTTTCCCATTTTACCTTGTGTGAATGCTATTCTGATTTTATAACTTTTCCTATCCTCCAATTTTAATATTGCTTGTAGTTTAATTTAAGATCATTCGCAGTAAAAAAATATTATCTCAAGAAGAATTCAGGTGTGTAACTGATTTATTTTTAAGAATCTGTACTACGTCAGCTTACTCAAATTCGTCTGATAATTGCATTTGATTAGACACTTCAGTGCACTAAATCTCAATATCTGTTCTATTTTAGCAACTCGTATAAATGGTTATATAAGCAAGCATTTTCGCAAAAGATCCCATAGACTTTTAGACTTATTTTGGAACATAGAATTTTCGATTTGCCTTTGTCGATAATATGAAATTATGTTTCCACAGGCAAAACGGCTGGGAGATAGTGATATTGCAAATTTGATATTATTAGAATTTTACAGTGATTATACAAAATTAGAGACTGAAATAAAACGTTCCCTGTGCCCATATTACAGTGTCGTTTTTTTTAACAAAACTAAGAATAACTTATACATTCGTCTTTACTATAATAAAATATACAACGTATTGCACCTTTTCCAAAATTGTATATTTTAACCCGTTAGTAACAACGTGACTTGAACATATCCTAGTTCATATACAAATATAAGGCTTTTCAGGTATATCCTATTGATAAATACAATTTGCTAACCCACATATTTGCAAATCTAAAATGCACGTAAATGAAAAATCCATTAAAAACTATTTTAACACAATTTATCACATCCTCAGACAGCATTTAGGTGTATCTCATTATGGCAGCAAACTATATCAAAAATCAATTAGGCCTTGAAAAAGGGAAAGAATCTCAAAGCCTCGTCTGCATTCAGGGTTTGTTTGCTTACGCAACTTTCACAAATGGCTATATGAATAGTCTTGGGAGAAAGTTGCAAAGTCTTCTGAAATGTTTTTTTGGAAAGTTTTTATTGACTTTTAAAACTTTCTATATACAACGTTTTGGAAATCTTTTTTTAACTAATATTTAGCTCTTAATTTTGTCAATACGGTTGCTGGGATCTGTTGACCAATTTGATAAAACAATGGAAATTAAATTGTCTGGCTTTACAGGAAGTTCTTTTGCTAATAATGAGTTTTAATGGCAAAATTATTTAAATGAGGACAAGAATCTCTTTGTGGAGTCCAAACGTTGTCCCGCACTTCTGACCAACAATATATATGGGAGCGGCTGTGGAGATCCGGAAAGTATTGAAAAATTGCCGACGTGTTTATCTACGCTACAATTGCTAGGGTCAAACATTTTAACCCTAGGCCGTTGGTGACAATAGGGCCTTGCCGGGAGAACAAGGGAAAGGGCAGACGTAAAATTTTACATGATAAAGTTTACGTTTAAACTTTTGTCGGGGTGACCAAGGGTCAGTTTTTCAATAAAATAGGCGGTATAAATCAAGTATCGGCCTTTGTGCCTCTGACCTGTGCGGTTGGCTCTTGGCCTACATCTGTTCTAGCCTTCTGTAATAAATCGGCTGCGCTCTTAATACGAGTTAGGATTATCCCGTTTTAAATTGTCCCATTGTGCCCTAATGTGAGCCTTTCTCGAATTCTCTGCGAAATTTGGCCTAAACAATGCCTGGAAAGCTGCGCAAATTCCCTTTCTCACAGCGGCCATCGCTGCCACTTTAGTCTTAATCCCGATTAGAAATTAGACGTTAATCAACAGCCCCATGCCCATAAATTATAATAAACGTCACTCGGCTAACTTTTTGAACAAAAGACTAATTTCTTGACATGATATGGGCATCACTGCAGTATAAATCTTATCGATTTAATAAATCTAGTTGTTTTTATCTGGGGATCTTGGCCGATATTGTTTTGCACGACCGACCAATGAGGCCCCGCAAAAACTACCCCTATCCCAAGTGTAGGGGTTGAACAATTATTTTATTTATTTTAGTTGGCAGTTGGTCATCTTTCCTGCTTCCATGCTAACGATATTTTGCCAAAGGGTCGGGGTCTTTGTTTATTTTGCTTAAATGCTGGCCGTATTTGTTACATCATGGCTATTATACACGTATACACGCAGAAAAGTTAGATTTGTGCGCTTTTATCGCGCTTTATCGTTGTTACAGATAGAATTTTTATAAAAATATTATTATTAGGCCCAAAAACAATTAAATTCGACTAAATAATATTTGAAACTGCTGTTAAGAACTGAAAATGTAACCACAATAAAATACTTTGTAAGTGGTATAAATGCAAATTCCCGCCTTGCATAGGTACTATTGCTATACAAAATAGGACAATTTCTACATGCACTAGCCATACATTTCTATTATTTTAGTTGATTAGATGACCTTAACTGTCATATGAATAATTCAAATTTGTCATTTCTATTACACCAAATTTTAATAATTAAATTTTCTACAGTTTTCTCTCTCTCTTAACCATTTTCTCCATACAAGTCCACCATCACACATTCCTTCCTCCAAGTCTCGTCAAGACCTTCTTTACTGGCTTATTTTTTTTCCACGAGACATCTATCCGCAATCCGTATCACATCAATAACTTTTCTTCTATATACTCAGGATTCCCTCATTTCTCGCTATGTCTTATCTTTTTACGCTGCAATATCAACGCCAGTATTTCATTTCTTTTCTACTCTGCAGTATAGTATGAAATATTCTTGTTTTGTTATTAAAAAGAATTAAAAATTGCTTCTATAAATATTAAGTACAAAGTTAATTGAATAGCCAAGTATTCTGCACTTTAAATCTTTATTTCAATTATCTAGCTCGGTAGAACATGAAGAACTGAAATCAGGATTGGGTTCTAACACTTTGGTAAAATAATAATTTTATTAATTTACCATTACTTCCAATACAAATTTGATTAAATGATGTTCTTGTATTATTTTTAGTAAAGTTGCATTTATGCCTCACTTAGACTTAATACTGAATAAATCCACCCATTACAATCTGTTTAATCAGCTAAGTGTTATCTCGGGTAGTCATTAATTTGCATGTGATAAAAGAATGCTCATCTTAGGTACCTATATATTATTTCTTAACCATATCAGCGCTGGAGATGTCCTTTTCCCTAAAGGCTACGTCCAATTGTACTGCTGAGTTATGGAGTCTAAAAATTAAGAACCGCAACAAATTCCAAACTCAGAATTACCTACCAACCCTAGATGACACCTATACAAGAACTAGCGAACGTTATACACAGTCACATCTTCTGCCAGCGACACTGCAGACGAGCTCCACCAATTACTTCCTCTTGTACTCAAGCACGAAGTCTTTATTACTTATGGTTTATGTATTAATTTATATCTCTTGATATAACCTTTACAACCTTTAATTAAATTAAATCACAATTTATCGTTATTACTGGGTTTTAATAACTTACATATGAAAAACCAGCCCCAACATAAAAATTTTACTGGTTGCAGATGTTATTATTTTATTTATAATGTGTATCTCTCCACTATTATTTACTTACTAACATTTCGTCTATTTTACGATCAGTTAATACTAGCTTCCATTTTAATTTTAGTAATTGTCAACCAATTTCACATTTTAATGATTCTTTTTAGTTTGTGCTTTAATCTTGCTTGCAGGTGTATTCTGTCTTATTTCTTATTTACAATTACACATTCTTTATGTGTTTTATGGACAAATGTTTCTTAAATTGCTCATATTCGTGTAATTATCATCATGCTTTATGTGACTAATTTACCCTTTTTAAGCAAAATGTAATTCCATTAAATTTTAGAATGGATTAACATTATTTAGAATTACCTTTAAGGTCATTAATAGTGAACTTAAGCATTACATTAACATAAACATTCTTATTAAATATGACACCGCCTTGTACCGATTTAAAAGCAATTATTAACATTCATTTTTAATTACTAATCTTTTAAATTGCTCCCAAGATTTAGTCAATCATGTCCACCTACAGCCATTTAACTTTTATATTAACGGATGATGTGTCATTTTATTACCCAATTTTGTTTTCTCCAGTATCAACATCTTAACAATTAAACCATAATCAATCCTGTCATTTTTATTTAATTCTTTAAACATAAAATGATCAATTAAACAGAATAGCATCCGGGCGCATCACCATAGCAGTACATTTTAAGTCTTGGGTTTCATTGACCATCAAATACGGTGCAAGCTAGAAATGTTTTTTAGGAACGTAAAACGGCCAAAAAACTTGATTGTGAATGAGTTTACACTGACGGAGTAGTAAATTAAGTAGTCCAAATGTTCCAAATGCAAGCAACGACATACATAATTCTTTTGTACGGCAACTTTGATTATTTTTTTTTAAGTTTTGTTTTGATTTGTTGTAATTCGAATTGAAAAAAATCAGAACAGATTTATCAGATACATGAAGTATACATATCTAGATCTTTCTAACCCATTTCAATCACTTGCCGCAAGACAAAAATTGATGAATATGTTGACGGTCTTTAAATTCGTTAATAACAAAATTTACTGCTCTGAACTTCTATCAGAGTTCCATTTTAGGGTTTCACTATACGGATGGCGAAAAGCAACGATGTCTTTAGAAAACTAAATCCCCATTTAATGATTCAGGTCACAGGCTTTCTCTCTCTTTCAACAACTAGGATATTAATCAGCTATGTTCTGATTTGTTCAATTGCCTGCTGAACGCGTTCAAAGAAAAAATATCGACATTAATTTAATTCAAAATATCAACATTTTAATTTGCAATTATACATTTCAGAAGTTGTTTTGCTGTATAATTTTGTGCAATTTCGTGGTAAGTTATCAAAGGGTAAGTGTGTGTTAACATGCTTACCTGTTACTTACCTGAATTGTATAAAATTAAAAAAAAACATGTCAGACACATATAGGTAATAAAACAACTTGTAGTTTTAAAAAATATACCTTAATTAGTACTTTTTGCAGCAATAGAATAATATAGACAACGTTCCCGCGTCTACATACTTTGTAATAACTTTTATTATTAGTATAAAGCAGGCTGAGAAAATAAAATAATAGCAATTAATCATTCGTTAAAATACAGCAGTAATTAAGTTATCGTTGACCTTTTTTATCGAAAATCGATTTATTCTTAATGAATCTTTTAAATTAACTACTTTATTACCCAACTTTATCTACTTTATTGCAAGGCTTTATTAAAAAAACTTATAATGAACAACGTCTAGCAGAATGAAAAATTAATGATGCACAACGCGGATAAAAAATCAAAAGCTAATCTTGGTGTTGCAGAATGATGAAACTGTAGAAAAGCTCATTATTATTAAAACCATAGGTTTATTGCTTCATACAAATGATAAACATCAACAACTCGGTTAGTCAAAACCAGTCTATCTGACAAAATTAATAACCTAGAAGCAGTGTTTTCAAATAATTTAAAAAAATTTAAAATTAGGGTACATAATTTCAGGGTTTCTTCACTCCTTCAGGAATAACGTGTTTCAAAAAAATCTGTTTAGGCAGGCTGTGACGATTTCAAGAAAAACAAATATTGGTGTTATAAAATTTTTTGTACATAAAATTCAATATAATAACAAGTGGCTCAACATTTTCCATGGCCTCTTTTTTGTACCATTGTTCAATAATTTCATGGGTAAGTCTTACGTACTTTTACCAAGTGCCAGGGTTAATTTGTTATAACGCCTGCATGCACATTTTTAATACCATTTCATCTACACATATTTCCATCTTCTCCAATGTATTTGTTGTAGTAGGCTCCGTTTTGTTTTCCCTTTTCAAAATACTTTTAAGCAGCGCCAATACCATTGCTTGTATTTGCGAATTAAGCGGTTGAGCCTTCATCTCAACCAACAACCCCGCAGACAAATCTGATATGACACGGCGCCTGTAAAAAATGATTGTATAAACCGCAATCAAAAATCTAAGAAATCTTTTGATTTCACTTACGTTTCAAAGAATTTTTTTTTTAATAAAGACATTAAGAAAATCTCTGGAAATAAGCTGAAACTGAGTGAGGGCTCTTTTAATCCTCCATCTTTGTCAGGAGCACTATATTTCACCCTAGACATGCAAAGCGTGTATATCCTTGTCTAGCATACGCTACTCTCTATAGAACGTCTTTCGTAACTTGAAAATGATTTGATCACGTCAGACCGTCCTTAGGAGAATTCGATAGTACTTTTCAGAAAGAACCATTTGTTTGACAAATAAACTGCTCAAGTCCACTGTCTAAAGAGTAGCTTCAGCACTGCGAAAACATTAAGTATTATAGTGCACCCAGAATGTGTAGTTCAAAACGTGACCACCGAAGTTCTGTAGATGGCGCCAAGTGGACAAGCCGCCACTGTGCTACAATGCTTGGAAATTTTGCAAAGTGGAAAATCGCCACCTTTCGCCAAAACCAAATAGCGCATGAAGGTGCTCGGGACCTTAGCAACAACTTTGCCCCCTTTCAAAATTTCGATATCTGTAGCCGTTCGAAAGTTAGAGGCGATCCAGACAGACAGACAGACAGACAGACAGACGGACGGACGGACGGCCGGACAAAACGTTCGCATAAGTACGCTGAAGCTACTAATAAACTGCTCAAGTACAGGTCTAAAGAGTAGCTTCAGCACTGCGAAAACATTAAGTATTATAGTGCACCCAGAATGTGTAGTTCAAAACGTGACCACCGAACTTCTGTAGATGGCGCCAAGTGGACAAGCCGCCACTGTGCTACAATGCTTGGAAATTTTGCAAAGTGGAAAATCGCCACCTTTCGCCAAAACCAAATAGCGCATGAAGGTGCTCGGGACCTTGGCAACAACTTTGCCCCCTTTCAAAATTTCGATATCTGTAGCCGTTCGAAAGTTACAGGCGATCCAGACAGACAGACAGACAGACAGACAGACAGACGGACGGACGGACGGACAAAACGTTCGCATAAGTACGCTGAAGCTACTAATAACTAAGAGTTTCTAAAAAATCATTTAAATTATATTCATATAAGCGAATGCAGGTTCCGCAGTAGCTATACATGAAAACAATCTTTTAATAACAATAAATACACAATTTCTTCTAAATCATGTTTCCTTTAAATTTAAAGAGTTATTTTCCATAGCTTTATTTAATATAAAAAATAGTATATTTTATTACGAGTCTGAAAATAAGGACGGTAAAATCCATTTCTGGACGTGTAATGAACGACATTTTTATATAGTTATCTGAAAACAACGTAAAAAGAATAAGAAGTAAATTTTATTTTTAAACGAATAATAATACATCGTAAAAATAGTACCAGACACGATTAACGTTCCCATAGCAACGATTTATTGTTTATTAATTTAGTGCACGAAAAAAATCGGGCATCGGGAAACGTTTTCCGTGAGCTGTTCTGAAAAAGCCACCTTTAGGTCATAGCAATATTGGGGGAAATTAATACTACGCAAATATGTTTATTTATTCTTTAGTTTTGCTCAAATCTATTCATGCAATTAAAATACTTGGAGATTTCGAAACAGTCAAACCTGTAGTTGTTGTGGAAAACTATAAATTATCGTTTGATTAATCCTTAAATTAAAAAAAAATATTGTAGCTGAAATTTAAATATTGCTTAAGCGTTTATAAATATTTGTGCCTTTCGACTCTTTGTAACTATTATATGAAAGTGTCAAATTTTTTAATTAAAAGTCATTCCTTAATGTGTTGTTAAAACTAATTGGACAAAACCACTTAAAAGACTTCCGACGAAAATCATTTTTAGGAATTTTTTCGAAGAACCCACATTGTTGTAAGTCAAAAATGTCATCCGTAAAATTGCTTTTAAAAATTAAGGTAACTTTCTTAAATTTGTTCTTAGCATTATACTTGTAGAAGCAAACCTTAAACCTTATGTTCATTTGGTGATTTAATAACGACGCTCAATGCATTTCCAACTATTTTTAATTTATCTGTAAAATCAAAAGTGATATTTGTCACAGGACTCATAAGTAAATAAATAAAATACCGGAGTAAATTAACAAACTCTGTAAAATTAAACGTATGGGGGTACAAAAATATTGTATTGAATGGGGACGCGATTGTCGATGAAGTGAGAGAGGTCCAACGGTTGAAGCTCTTGTTCTAGGGTACTGTCCGTTGTCTTATTTATTATAAATTTGGTAGGTTCTTATAATTATGGTTGCCTACATTTTAATGGAGGACAATTCGGATTATAACATAGCTGAGCAAGTGTACGGGCTGCTGCTACAATTTATTTCTTTCTTTACTACTCAAACCGAGAAACATACTGTAGATTAACACACATGTGTAAAGTAAAATTAAACATTGTTTGCACTTAAATTCCACTTTATCTTCTTAAACATTGTTTTTTTAATATATCTGATTCACTTTAATTACATAAACCGTGCTGTACTTGTATCATTATTTTAAGACTGCAAGTTTACTTAGGTTATGTGTAATTTAATCTGCGTGTGGTTCAATAAATAATTAATAATGTTAAGAATCTAACGTCGAAGTCACATTAACACCATATTATGCTGATGATTCTAGATCAGTGGTCGCCAACCTGTCGATCGCGAGCTACCGGTAGCTCGCGGGGGCAATTCTGGTAGCTCTCACAACGATTTTAATTTAAAAAATACAAAATCAGAGAAGCTTCCTAAAATTCCACAAAAAAATCTAATTGTCATAATATTAAACATAAACAGCGGCAACGTTGCGGCGAGCGATCTGCCGCTGACGCCATCAAGCTAGAATCGGCTAGAATCGGCTAGAACCGACCAGCCGGACCAGTGCGTTAGTGTTCGAGAACGATCTGGATTGCTTTGAACGGGATAAATACGCACGGCGCGGCGACATTGCGCTTAGTTTAAAACTGAACGCGTAACCAACGTCCAGCGGTTGGGTTAGTAGTGAACAACAAAAAATAATATTATGGCAAGCAGTTGTAAGAAGGTAAAGACATACCACTTTCATTCGGAATGGGAAGAACAATACTTTTTTACAGAAGTTAAAGATAAAAATGTGTGTTTGTTATGTAATACTTCGGTCTCCGTTGCTAAAAAAGGAAATATTGAGAGACATCATAAAACTGTACATTCTAATTTTGAAAAATCATTCCCACTACATTCTGCCGCCAGAAAGGAGAAACTGAAACAGTTAAAAAAGCAGTTTATTGGAACAATCAATATTTTTAAGAACAATCGACAAAAATAAGGCTGCAACTGAAGCATCGTACCGTGTGTCCCAGATAATGCACAAAAAAAGAAACCTTATGAAGACGGGGAAATGATAAAACAGGCGTTTTTAGAAGCTGCTGACTCGTTATTTGCCAACTTTAGAAACAAAGACGAGATAGTTTCAGCTATAAAATCTATGCAACTTTCTGCTAATACAGTGATGAGACGTGTAGAAGTAATGAGCAATGATATTTTTTTACAGTTAAGAACTGACTTAGATAACTGTGTTTATTTTTCACTTCAACTGGATGAATCAACAGATGTCGTTGACACTGTCCAGATGGCCGTGTTCGTCAGGATGGTTTTTAGTGATTTTACGATTAAAGAAGATCTTTTGAAGTTTATTCCACTGAAAGGACACACTACTGGACAGGAGTTGTTTTCTCATTTAAAAAATATTATTTCTTCCGAGAAAATTCCAATATCGAAAATGGTAGGCTTGACAACCGATTGCGCTCCAGCTATGGTGGGTTTTGATAAGGGTCTGGTGGCGTTATGTCGTAAAGATGAAACTTTTCCGCAATTTCTCTCTTACCACTGCATTATCCATCAGGAAGCATTATGTGGAAATTTCCTGAAACTAAACAACGTTATGAAACTGGTGGTAAAAATTGTGAACAAGATTAGAGCTCAAGCGTTACAAAGAAGATTATTCAAAACCTTGGCCGATGAAGTTGACTGTCAATACGGGGACCTACTCCTTCACTCTGAAGTCCGATGGTTAAGTAGAGGACGGGTGCTGAAACGTTTTAATTATGTCCTATCTGGCATAGTTCAATTTTTCAAAAAAACGCGATGAACCGACTCCGGAACTAGAAAATTCAATCTGGCCTAGAGATTTTGGTTTTCTCGTGGACATTACCGAGAAATTAAACGAACTTAATTTGCAGCTTCAGGGGAGAGACAAAGAACTAGCAGAAATGATTTCTGATATAAAAGCATTTATCAAAAAGCTGGAGTTTTGGGAACAAAACCTAATTAACAGCGATGCCAAGCATTTTCCTATTCTTTCAGAAAAAATATCTCAAAATCCCTTAGAACCCTATGACAGCAAATATCATGTAGAAATAGTTTCTACCCTGAAGAATAACTTCAAAAATCGTTTTAAGGATTTCAACGAAATGGCTTTAGTAGCGCAGTTTGTTGTTTCACCCTTTATGGAAATTGATATCCAACAGTTTGCAACTTGTGTTATGCAGAACTTTGGCGAAGACATCGCTGCAACAGAAATGGAAGTAATTGATTTTCAAAATGATTTAGCCTTAAAATCGTTAGTCTCAAGTACCAAATGTATCTGGCCTATTGTAAGTAAAGACAAATATTCAGTTCTATGCCGTGTTGCCTTGAAAGTGAAAGCATTATTCAGTTCAACCTATTTGTGTGAATCTTCTTTTTCCAATATGAAGTTTATTAAGAACAAATATCGCAATCGACTTACAGATGAACATTTGGATAATTGTATTCGAATGGCTGTATCAAATTATACTGCAAACATTAAAAAAATTATCGATGAGTCTGAGTGTCAGCCTTCTCATTGAACGTGCTTTTTTATTTTTCAATGTTTATGTTCATGATAGTGCGTTACTTTTTTGTTGTTATTATTAACTATTTTTAAATCTTACGTGACATGCCGTTGTGGCTGGATAAAAGTTTGTGTTTATTTTTCAAACAACTTCGTTAGGTAGATAGGAATGTAGTTATTATTAGTACCTATGTATTATGTATTACCAGTTAAATAAATAGTAAAATAAATACATATAATGATAAATTAACTGTGGATTATTTCATTTACGTTGCGTTACGTGGCTTCCGTGTGGGTAGCTCGCTGTTTATTCCAAAATTAACAAGTAGCTCAACACATTGAAGAGGTTGGCGACCACTGTTCTAGATGTTTATTAGCACAATAGCTCCATGACAATCTACTAATTGTTGTGAAGGTTATCTAAAATTTAAGTTGTAAACCCCTGTGCGATCTCATTAGATTGTTTTTGGATATCCTGTCCGACGAGGTTGTCCAGAAAAGAGCAGGAAGTTATGTTCTACGGCGGGGGTCTGCGACTCGTTAGAGCAAACCGCAGCTCCTGGAAGACCGCTTGTTAGTGCATTTGCGATGGTGAGGTGTCGGAAGCCTCGCATTCCCTCACTTTTTGGTATCTGGGGAATGTGGAAGTGTTTTAATGATATCCTCAGACCCTTCGAAAGCGCATAAGAAAGTTTTAACAATAATTATAGTTTCTGTACTAGATTTTAAAAGAACAAAATTTGTTTTTCGTCTGAAAAAACAGGAAAATCTGGAATATAAAATTTGCGCTTGCTTAATATTCGCGATTAATATTAACGTTGTGAATGATACAGACTGTCCCAATGTTTTTTACTTTAATTTACTACTAAAAATAACAACAAAAGCTACAGAAGTTTTACAAATTTATTTGATTCCTGTAACTAGTTTCGCAATATCTAATTTTCGCAATATTTACGAGTATATAATAATGTTTCTGTGGCGCTTGAATATTCATGCGGTTTTTTTGTCACACACCACAAAATGAAAAATATTAGAACACGAACGGTTCGAAGGACAAATGTGCTTCCGTTTTCAACGATTAACTAATTCTATTAAAAATTAACTAAGCTCATTTTACTGAAAATGAAGGACGATGCAAATCACTACTCTAGTAAATAGCCTGACACTGAGATCCGACTACTTGATTAGATCTTTAAGAATCGATAGCCAACTATTATCCAACTATTACCTAAATCTATGACGATATTCTTGTAAAAATCTAATTAATCGATTTTTCAAAAGTTATAAGTACTTTTTACAAAAAAAAAACTGTTTAAACAAAAGTTATAGACAATGGCGTATTAATATTATTGAATGTTTTTTTGACTTTTAGGAAATTTTTGTGAAAATCGTACAACACTCATTAATGACCAATAGAAAAATTAGTAGTTCACGAGTCGTATCCAAGACAACAACAAAATTTCTTGGACATTTTTTGTAGGTAGACATTATTTCTTTTAAAAATTGTGTAGTTACGATTTTCTTACCGAATCTGCATTCGAGCATTAACTTCCTAATTTGAGGTTGATGGAACGCACTCAAAAAAATTTCAGGAAAGAATTAATGCTCTTATGAGATTATATGTGAAAATTTATATTGTGGTTTTTACAAAAACTATATATCTTACAAAAAAACTTGTTAAACAAAAGTTGTAGACAATCACGCAAAATATGGTCTTGTTTTAAAAAATATATTTTTTATCAAACAATTATAAAAATTTCTCCGAAAACAGAAAAACAGAAGGATCAAATTCCACTTCTGGTTGGCCTATTTTAGACAAAAATCACTAGAACCTCCGATTTTATATTAATAAAGTAGATATACAGGTTTAGGCTGATCGATTAAACCACCTGGGCTGTAAAAAGGCCACAGACACACAGACTCACTGGCACAGACTTCGAAAACCATTACCACTTTTTCTGAATTAGAAGACACGAAAACTAATATTTCCCCAAAAGTTACTTTACTTCGTAAAAGAAAATAAAAGTACATCGACATAAACCAAAATAGTCTTCGGTAATGTTCACTTATTACTTCTTTATCAAAATGATTACAATTAACAGGTATATAAAGAATTAGGAAATATAATATTTAACAAAATTTGAAAGATATACAGTGATACTATTTACGATTATTATTTTTATGAAAGCAAAACCAAAAAGTAGCAAGTCGGACGATACAAACCAATATAGAAGTCGAAGTGTTAACTGCAACCGCTAAAATAAAAAATAACGAAATAAATACTACAAAAACGGCTTTAATCTATTGAGTCCACATAATGTTTTAATCATGTTACTGGCTATAATAAAGAGTAAGTATAGTGATCTTCCATATTTTGTAAAATATTTTGTCAAATACCAAAATCAAATAAGATGAAAGCTGAAAAAGCCTTGTAAATAATATAAACTAATGATATACTTCTTATTATAAAATGTTTTATCGGACTTTCTCCACTGCCTCGGGTGTTCGTCACACGACGTTTCGAGATTTTTTATCTAAGTACTCCTGTTCTCAGGTGAATGGACTCCTGGTTTGTCCAGGGAGGAACTGATTTGTGTACGTCTTTTTACGTAAAACTCGTGCCTACCCCGGGGTTTGAACCAGGGACCACTCGCTGTAATTACGAGTTTGTCGCTCTTACCACTAGGCCACCAGCGTGGCCATATATTTTAGTTATAAATTTATATATATGTTACCGCTATATGCGCAGTAGAGTACGTTTGTACTTTTCTAGAAGCGCTGTTAGGTATTTTAAAAGTTTATTGCATAAAAAGATTAACAAGTTCATTTTGAGCAAGTAGGATTTGTGAAACACTCCCTAATTATTATAATATGTAAC
>OW679198.1:52285160-52417486 GCA_940337035.1 Agriotes lineatus
ACCTACCTTAAAAAAAGTGGTAGATTCTTGCACTGTATATGCCTTGTTCTAGATATTTAAGTTAATCGTAGTTATCATTTCAATTCTGATATTGGGATGTGCTTTGTCATGTCTAACTACTTGAGATTGAACATCCAGGAGGCAGACATGCACAGTACAGTGCTAATAAGCAATTAAGGAAATACACATGAAAAATAAAAGCACAAATAATAAACAGAATAAATGGAGGAAAAATGCAATAACAGGTAAAATATGAATAAGCAAGGAAACTAACGCAGTCAATATGTACCCATATCAATATAAAAAGAAACAAAGGTAACAGTAGTAGAAATAACGTTTCTTTGATTATCAGCAGAAGTAGCACTATAAGGAAACCAATGGAAGTAGAATCGCCTTTAGGGCAGATGGAAAGGAAAAGTTGAAATGGTACAGCTGCATTCGTACACTAAACTATAACCTCCAAAATGAGCTATAGATATGAGTATAGAAGTAGGCTTAGATTACTGTGGAAGAAATAGTAAAAGGTAGAGGGAAAATACTACCAGAGTTGCAAGAGATCGAAAACTTTACAAAGAACCGATTGAAGGTAGGAAACTACATATTACTACTCAACGTGCAATAGTATTATTGAATAAATGAAGAAGAAACACGATATGAATTTTTAATGTTGTTAGTTTCATGAAGAACTAGGTAGTAAGTTGGTTAGAAGTGTTACTAATATGACTAAATTGCAAATTATCTACCTTATTTTGCGTTCATTTTTAGTTCGTTCCATAGTGCTCCGTGAAACAAAACGTTTGTTTCGCCCCTCCATCAAGACGTTAAACTTAAATAACACGTCTCGTACGCCTTACTATTTTGATAATTAATTGTCCTGTATATTTACCTTGCTCGCTAAGTACACATACAACCCTTTTAAATATCCACCAGTCATGGTTACGAACCATCACTATTTGCGAAAAATAGAAAACTGATTTGCAGCTTAATGTGCTCGGGATGAAAATAATTTCATACCACTTATACAAAACAATCCAATTTGTTTAAACAAAAAATTAGGAACACAACCTTAAATGAATGGCCATACCTAAACACAAATATAAAATAAAAATGGACACATACAGCTTAGGGCTGCTCACATTAATCGTTGCATATTCATAAAACAATATTAAAAAAGCTCCGAGATAGCTGTTCTTCAAAGAGCAAATGTTAAACTACCCGAACCCGGTCCTTCGAAAGCCGGATCTGTACGCGATTGCATACATAAAAGCTGGTAGCACCTCACATACGTAAGCACATTGCTTTTAGCATGATTCTCCTACAGCTGGAGCGACCGCTTTTCACTGAAGCTACAATTACTTCCTTTAATGTTAAGTTACCTGGAAATCGGGTCCTGAGAACTGCTACATACCCTCAAATTGGCGTGGCTTAGATTGCGTCACCAAACCTTGAACGGCGTGACGCGTGGGATTTGACACAATAACGACTGACGTCACGTGCCCATAATGAAGGTCACGAATATACTATACATATCTGCTTCTAAATTTGTGTACTCACCCGGTACACGATGAAGATGGCGTTTGATGAACACGCAAACTTATGCAACAATTATAGCACGGCAAGGCTTTTTTATCGTCGTAGGCGATTTCGCACAATACACTACGAACCGTTCACCCATATGTAGCTTGGGGCGAAGCCCGCTGGCTAATGCTTTGCTTTCGGCGAACTCGCAAGATGAGTCGCTGAAAACGCACAAGTTTAAGCGATTCGCGTACAACGCCGGATCAGCGCACATTCAACTATGTAAATTACAACGTTTAAGCCTAATTAACAATAAAAAGCATGCAACCACAAACTGGCTATAAATGTTAGCATAAAAATACCAATACATGCCCGGGAGGCAGATTCTTGTTTCATTCGTTGTAAAGTACAACAGCAAATCAGGTAGGCATGGGCAGTTACACTAATATGAAACTTAGGTGATTTAAGTGTCAAACAGTAAACTTCATAATAAACAGAGTAAAGAAAGCAAACCAAGTCAATTTTAAAATTGATAACATAATGATAGATACTAAAAAAATAAAATTAAAATATATGGCAGGGTCTATGTACTCGCATTTTAGTGTATGGATATTAATAGATAAATTAAGATCACAAGTAACAGTAAGAAAATTGAAGTTTGTAAGAAAAGATACAGAATGTACAGAGACAGAAAGTCACAATAAGGAAACCAGCTAAAATATTACAGCTGAATTTATATAATGGACCAACACAAAACGTCAAAAATAACAACAGACATGAGAGTAGAAAGTAAAGAGAAAGAGTCTTATATTACTGTAGGAGAGTTGGGTGTATGGAGTAATAAAATTAATGAATGGAAGGTGGAGCAACAGCCTTGCAGTCGCTTATGAACCATCGTAGTACCTCAAAAAATTTTAACATCCGGGATCTAGAGCCTTGATAACGGTTTGCGGTAATCCCTCAAAGAATGTCAACATCAATGACTGCTCATTGTCAACAAGGGTTTTGCGAAGTTGGGATGTTTCTCAATCCATCCCAATTCATTGGCAATCACGTTAAAGTTACTGTGACTGCTCATGTTACGTTTGTACTGTATAGGTTTGACTATTAAATTAGCGTTTGTTATTTTACTTAGTAATTAATTTATTTACGTGTCAGTAAAGCAACAAGCTAAAAAAGTGTATAGTTAAGAAGAAATATTACGTATTATTACTCAATTCCTAAGAGCAATAACAAATGATAGTAAAAAAAAAGTCCAGTGAAAAACTGGCAGATTTGCAAGAAATTTTGGAAATATGGTTACATAGAGATCATTTAGCCTGTTCTGTGATATCGTAGTATTCATAAGAATATTGCAGTCGACTCTTCGTAATTCCCATAATGCTCTGTTGTGCCAAACCGTTTTCAGCATCAAGGCAAATCAGACGTGTGAAGTTATAGCAAACGCTGACAGCAATTTAATTTCAAAGTACCGAAAATATTAATAAGTTGTTAAGGGTTATTAATAAGTTAACAAAGCGAGCAGAAATGCATTGTTAATAGCATGGCTACATACCGAGCTGAAACATGGGAAACAACGAAGAACAAACTATTAGCTTTAGAAATAGGCTCTGGAGAAGAAGTAACGGTACGTCAAGACGAGATCATGTAAAGAATGACAGAATCGGGAAAATTATGGGAGTAAGGAAAACTATTTTAGATACCATAAAAACAAAGCAGCTGATGGCCACTTCCAAAGGATGGAACAATCCAGATAAACTAAGCAGCGGCAATTCCCCGAAGAAAAAGAAAGAGCTCAGATGCCCCTCCGAACGACTCCTGCAGTTCGCTCTGCTCCAAAACTGCTTCCAACTCCGGCTGTTGCTCCACACCTAGGGCTTCGTTGCTTCCGACAAAGGTCGCTGCCTACCACCAACTTCCAGGGCTCCAACTAAACTACTAGGACCTCAAAAACAGCACCGACATACCAACTGCACTTGGCGCACTGTTCAAATACCTTTTACCCCCTGCAGAGGTGCCGCAAATCAAAAGCAAATCCTCTACAGCCTACCAAAGGACACTGAACTAATTTGAAACACATTGAATTGGGGAAATGGGTATTTATCCACATTTAAATGAATTATTTGTGGGAAAGCCAAAATAACACAACCAATAACCATTTGGTTTCGCTTCCCTATTGTTTCTTCAACATTGATCTCACATTGTTATTGTCATTTAAAACCTGATCTGATTACATTTTTTATTCAAATCAAGGCTAACACTATTCCGAATATTGTTTTACAAATGATTATATCAGGGCCAATGCTATTTTATACAATTGCGAATTTAAATTATCACATTTATAGCCCATTTTTAAAATACTATTTGAAATGTATTATAAGTTTATTACCACCGATTTGGTTCAATAGTGTTTATGTTATTTGTCTACTTGTTTGTGTCTTGTACTTGTACTATTATGTTGTGTTAAAACGAGCATGTCAAACTCTTTCTTCTGGATAAAGAAGTCTTGTGAAAAAGTTATGAATTTTCTCAACCTCCCGATAGTTTTTTATTTCCTTATAGGACCAAAAATGTGTTTAATGTCTTTAATCAAGATAACCACGAAACAAAAGCTATAAAGTTGATATATAGATCGCCAAGTTTATTAAGGAAAAAACGAACGTTTGTGGACTTTCAGCATTGCTTTAAAATAGTATATTACATAACAAGTCGCAAAAGTGACGTATATCGTGAGTGTATATTTGAGCAACGAGGCGAAGTGTAGAGAAACCGAGTGACTTAAAGCACGAGCGTACGATACACTGTTGAGCGATTTAGGTACGCTATTTTCGCACAACTACAAGTTTTTAGGTTAAAACGACATTTTAGCCCACTGTATAACTGTGAATTGAGCATTACTTCCATAACAAACACGTACGATATGATAACGACCGGGTGAATGCTATTGTCATTTTTGACGTCTACGTTTCTGTATAGAAACTGCCACTTTCGTATGTGTGCGTGGGAAAATTCTATTAATTTTCTTAATTTTTGCCAACTCTCGATGACATAATTTCTGCTTTTGTGAGTTGTAGAATCAACCAAGTCTTCTCAACATTTCTTTCTATTTTGCAAGAATGTCCTGTGCAGCTGTTGTCTTTCCAGGAAAAGGATTGCACACTGATAAATCAGTATCCTCTTCGTTAATAAATTTGGTTAATCCGTATATTAATGTTTATATCTTGTTTAACTATGTGACAAATAAGTCAATGGGAATTTCGACAGTACTAAATATTTTTCCTATACCGATGGAGCCACAATTATATATAACAGCAATAAGATAACATGAACAAGAAAATAACTCGTATTGCTTGAGTAAGAAAGAGATAAACATAGTAGCAAATATTCGAGAAGGCTTGACGCTCTTTCTTACTCAAGCATTCTATTTTGTTATTCATGTTATCTCATTGCTGTTATATATAATTATGGCCCCATCAAAAACGAGTTTACTTTGGACACAGCCATTTAGATGCTAGGTTCAAAATCTAATATCATTACGAAAACAACTGACAAATAAAATGACATATAGCAATGTTGGTGCCCTTAGAAGATACACAATATGCTTTACGTAAGCAGACAAAGTGTGACGCTTTGAAGCGAAGGATAGTTGCATTATAAACGCGTAAATAAAATGCAAATAAGTGGGACACTCTGCATACTTTTTGGTCTTGTAATTTTACATTTTCAAAGTAAGGCTTACTTTTATACGTAGAGCCGTCGTTGCTCTGCCTCCCACAGTTTTAGATGTGGCAAACTAAAGTATGATCAACAATTAATCTCATCTAGTATGGCTATGAAAGAACAAATTGCTGCCTTTTAAAACTGGGTCCAATATATTTTATTTTTAGGTTAGATTTAAGATGAAGTGTCTATTCGACCAGCGCAGGCTTATTTGTAGGACAAATACTTACATTACTTTTACGTGCAAATTCGTTTATTTCAATATAATATTATAATAAGATGGATAAAAAGACTATTTAAAATTTGATAGTTTGAATTAAATATAAGTATGTAAGCCAATTGTAAAGGTGTTGGTTTGCACTTCCACAGCCATACTAGATGAGATTAATGTTTGATCATACTATACTTCAGCCAATTGGAAAATCTATTTTAAAAAACTCAATTTTTTCAGAAAGAAATAAAATAATTCTGTTATTTTATTTATATTTAACCATGATTTATTAATATTTTTGTACATTTTATGCTTTTTGTCAAAAAATGTGAATAAACAATGAAGCGTGTTATTTGTAGTAGCTATAGTTACGCCACTGCTTTGTCTCGTCACTAATCGCAAGAATTTATTTTTGATTAACTTTCATACGCATTCTAATTTGTTTGAGCAGTTGATAAGGTTCGGACTTAGCCCTGCCAACGCCTTTCCAGTTCGGAATTTTGGTTGTCAGTAAACATCTTTCGCAGGAGAGACCCGCCCCCGCTTCTCAACAAAAATGTTTTCCAGTTTTTGCATGTACGCAGCTGTGGGGTATAGGGTTACCTCACCTCGGACACTTACCTAAAGGGTGAGTGACCCTCCACGTACTTTTTCTGGATATGGTTACACTTTTTGCCGAAAATAACCAATCTTTGTGCATGTCAGGTAGATCGAGTATGCGAAATAACCCTCTCAGGTAGTTGGGCTCGATTTAAAAAATCCTTTGTCGATACCGGACGTGAAGTCCTTGTGTGTATTTACAGAACTTTTTGTTTAAACGCGTTATCAAGCATCCGCACCCTTAGATACTGCTATCGGCCTCGTATTTGCCGGCAAAATCAAATGAAAAAAACAGTTGTTATTTTTAGATAAGGTGTTTGTCTAGTGGCAATCGTGTTTGGTTTTTAGTGGATTTCCGACTAATTTCCTTGGGTTATTTAGGACGATAAGAAATTCGAGCAATTACGAGCTCAAGTCCTGAGCCTGGCACGGTAAACATTCAGTAGAACTTTGCCTTTTGCAGCGAATTTCAATTGGCAGGGGTTCGAGCAGATGACGAAGCGTTTTTTGACGTAAACAACAAACTAGCAAAGGGTAGAGCCTGAGGGTGGCTGCGTGTCCAGCAGGGATGGCCAATGGCTGCCTGCGAGGGTGAATACTCATTTATTTTGTAGGGGTGAAAAAAGACAAAAATGGAACGCCAACAATGCACGGCGACAATATATTCCTATGTATTAAAAAATATTTGGCATGGAACAAGACATTTTTGTATAATATATTTCTAAGCAGGTTTTCCCTCTTGTTAGTAATAAAATTACCAATTAAATCTAATTAATTCCGTAAGCACAAATAAAATAAAAGTGGCAATTCATAAATCTTAGCTCAGTTTATTATATTTGCTCTCCGCGTTGCACCAAGACAATTAACATAATTAAACTAACATTATTTATTAAAAAAACAAATATTCTTAATGATAGTATTATGACTAACAATAGATACACGTCAGCACTTAATTGTCAGCAAACCATTGATTAAAAAATTAAATTTAAATTCGGAAAGCTGATAATGACAAAAAACATTGTCGGCCACAGAACAAATAGTAAGATTAGCTTCCATAACAAACAATATGATTACAACTAATAAACTGTAACTAATAAATAGAGACTGACAAACATATTTAGTGTAAATAACATGTAAACGTTAAACAGTAACTAATGTATTGAGCTAATTAATTATTATCGATAACTCTCAACCTTCAAACTTGAACTTAAATTAATTAATTAATTAAATATGTTAATGATTTTACTGTAATAAACATCATTACTGTTCTGGTTTCTCTATCTTATATAGTAAAATTTCTATCACAAATAAAAGTGCCTTATTCGTTGAAAACCAATGTACAATCACAACACTTCTGGAAAGACCACCTTGAAAAATGTTTCTGCTGCTAATTAAACATCTAAATCCTCTGAAATTTTATTTTTTAACTACTTTATTTTAAAAGTAGGAGATGAAGGTCAAAGCATCGTTTATTTCGATATCCAGCACCTAACTGCTTAAAGTGCGCTATGACATTGAATACTATCAGAATCGGATACATGTATTTAGGATATGAGTGGTTAAGCAAATCTTCATGGACTAAAAGGATATCGGTTACCAATTAACCATCAATTGCAAACCAATTAACCAGACCGGTTAATCACGACTGCTTCACCAGTCTGGCTACAATAACTACTACAAGTTGAACCAGAAATATTTAGTTTACAAGTTAAATATTAAGCAATGAATTAATTAGGTAATCCAAAAATTCTAGAAAATATGTCTTCCATGTCGGATTGGCTAATTGGTAAACGATCAGTTGCATCCAGTTAAGCAAACCGATTAATCAGAACTGGTTCACCAATTCGAATATCAATAACAACTACTCGAAGTCTAACCTAAGTTGGAAACAATCAAGAATTAATTATGTCAATCACACAATTTAAAACATATTTTCCATTTATAAATGGTTAATTGGTTACTGATCAGAGGCAATCAGTTAATCAGACCGGTTAATTGTGACTGGCCTACCAATCCGGCTAGGAATAACGACTACTAAAAGTTTGTAAATATTCAGTTTCTAAGTTAAATGCCAAGCAATGAATTAATTGTGTCAATCACAAAATTTGAAAATATGTATTCCATTTTGGAATGGTTAATTGGTAGCCGATCAGTGACAATTAGTTAACCAGACCGGTTAATCCTGACTGGCTTACCAATCCGGATAAGAATAATGACTACTAGGAGTTTATAAATATTAAGTTTGTAAGTTAAATGCGAAGCAATACATTAATTATGTCAATCACAAAATCGAAAATATATTTTCCATTTTGGAATGGTTAATTAGTAACTGATCAGTGGCAATCAGTTGATCAGACCGGTTAGTAATCGTGACTGGCCTACCAATCCGGCTAGGAATGACGACTACTAAAAGTTTATAAATATTTAGTTTTTAAGTTAAATGCTAAGCAATGAATTAATTATGTCAATTACAAAATTCGAAAATATGTCTTTCATTTTGGAATGGTTCATTTTTAATTCAATCAGTGGCAATCGGTTAACTAGACCGGTTAACTGTGACTGGCTTACCAATTCGGTAAAGAATAACGACTACTAGAAGGTTATAAATATTTAGTTTTTAAGTTAAATGCGAAGTAATGAATTAATTGTGTGAATAACAAAATTCTAAAGTTAGTCTTCCATTTTGGAATGGAATGAGTTAAATGTGAAGCATTTAATTAATTATGGCAAAGATAAATTAAAAAAAAAATGTGTCTCCTATTTTCGAATGGTAACCGATCAGTGGCAACCAGGTAACCGGACCGGTTAATTATGACTAGTTCGTCAATTTCGATAACAATAACGACTACTAGAACGTCAATCATAAATATTTAGTTACTAGGTAAGTTAAATGCGAAGCAATGAATTAAGTCAATCATAAAATCTTAGAAAATGTGTCTTCCATTTCAGAATGATTAATTGGTAACCGATCATTTACAACCAGATAAGCAGACCGGTTAACATAAGTGATGGTTTACCAAAATCAGGTAAAAATAACAACTTCTTGAACCATAAATATCTCATTTATAAGTTTTATGAGAAGCAATGAATTAATTATGTCTGGCATAAAATACTAGAAAATGTATATCCCATTTTGGAATGATTAACTGCTAACTGATCAGTTACAACCAATTAACCAGACCGGTTAATCGTGACTGGTTCACATATCCGGCTAAAAATAAAGGCTATAAAAGTCTAATCATAAATATCCAATATATAAGTTAAATGCGAAACAATGAATTATGTCAATCACAAAATACTGGAAAATATGTCTCCTATTTTGGAATGGTTAATTGGTAACCGATCAATTGTAACCAGTTAACCAAACAGGTTAATCATTACTATAAATATTTAGTTTATGAGCTAAATGTGAAGCAATGAATTAATTATGCTAAAGACAAAATTTTAGCAAAGAGATCTCCCATTTTTGAACTGTTAATTGATACCAGATCACTCGCAACCACGCAACCAGACCAGATAATCATAAACCATGTAAAAATAACGACTTCTAGAAGTCTAAATACAAATCTAATTTATAGATTAAATAAGAAGCAATCAGTTAATTACGCAAATCACGAAATACTAGAAAAGCTTAACCATAAATATCTAACGGTCTAACAATAACGACCATTAGAAATCTAATAATAAATATTCAATATATAAGTTAAATATCGAAAATGTCGGAATGGTTACTTGGTAACCGATCAGTTGGAACCATTTGATCAGTTTGATTAATGATGACTAGTTTACCCATTTGGTTTACAATAACAAGTGCCAGTAGTCTAACCACGAATATCTAACTGGTTAGTAATATACCAAGCAATGAATTAATTAGGCCAATCACAAAATACTTGAAAATATGTCTCCTATTTTCCAATGGTTCACCAGTTAATGAGACCGATTAAACATGACTGATTCAACAATCCACCACTATCAATTGCTAACAGTTTCTACCTCGTATTTAATTTTTAAGTTTTTATGAAGCAATAAATTAATTAGGTCAATCACAAAAATCTGAAAAATGTGTCTCCCATTTTTGTTATTGTTGATACTAACAATTTACTACAATTATCTTTTCATCACAGGCTAACTATTATTTTACCGTTATCCAATTTGGAAAAACATCGATGGACGAAGTAAAGTTCTTATAGAATCAGCAACCGTTTTCCATTAACTAGTAATAATTGAGTGACCACATATAATTCGTTACAGTCAGTCGGTTAACCAATTATATTTCTGTTTTCAGAAGACTTCCCTGTATTGTATTAACCTGTTATGATTGCTAGCACTAATGAAATTAATGTCCTTATTGGAAAAAACCTGGTAACATAATGCTGAAGTGTAATTCAAACAATGTTGCATCTACACCTGGTATAATTACGGCATAACTTACATATTTCAATGTAATATATTTCGTTTTAGTGTTTACCAAATATACAGATTTGTCTAAATGATGAAATAATTAGACGCTTGTTACAAGCGTACCCAACAATATTTCCCAAATTTCCCATGTTACACAATAGCTTTGGCAAGCAAACTCAAATATGTAACAAAATAAATATTTTTAATAAAAACAATTGAAAACCCATTTAGTTTAGCTCTATACAACGAAATGTGTGTTTACGTAAAGCGCACTTACAATGCAATTAAGTATCGTTAGGAAGAAGGAATGTTTTATAAACCTAGATTTAAATTAAAATGATTACCATTTACTATCTGATTGTTACAAGCAGCTACTAAAACATTTATATCTTACTCTGTACCTGCTGAAATAAACAAGAAATAAAAAAAATACTTATAGAATTTACCTGATACACTAAGTTATTGACTTATGGCACTAGATTTCAGCAAACATTATAAAATAACATTTCATTACTTAAAAGGCTAAAAAATTCATAAAAACTTGCAAAATGTATAATATACATATAATAAATTCAATTTAGCAACGCTTGCAATGCCGTTTCCCAAATAATGATAGATAGTAAGACTAAAAACACATAATTACCAATTTGGAATGTTTATGTGTTTAGTTTCCAAACACTGTAAGACGTTGAGGGTTGCAAATATAATAAAATTGTACACTTTTGTAGAGACTGAACAACTGATTAAGACATTAAATAACAAACGACTTCCGGGATTGGACCGTGTCATTATTGAGTTCCAAGAACTGAACGGTTCGCCCACTTTCGTAAGGGGCTTTATCAGGAAGAAACGCAAAAGAGAAGAGTTTCGCCTCTGGCGTGATTTACACGTTGAGTTACCGTGCTCTTTTGCTCTTCCTCCTGATGAAGCCCCTTACGAAAGTGGTCGCAACATTGAGTTTTTCGAATGTAATGACACGGTCCAATCCTGGAAATAATTTGTTACATAATGACAATGGCCGAAAAAGCTTCGTAAATCATCTGATTAGGACATTATTTAGTCAGGCTGCTATGCTGCAGCCCTTCAAGTAGAAGAAATAGCAGATGTCATAAAAAGTTGCAATCATGTTATAACGAGTGTTTCAATAAGAACGCGATTTTTAAACTTTGCGTCATTTTTTTCTATAAAAGTTGCAATCCTAAAAATTTTACATCTGCCATCTGTGATTGTTCCGATTTTTATTTATAGAGCGCGACACCAAAGAACAACGCCTTATCATAGTGAAAACCGACACAAAAATGGGGCAAGTTACGCTGAAACCGTTAGCAAAGTTCATCGAATTTTCAGTCGTGAAAATGCACCAAATCTGACCACTGTTAAAAGATTGATTAAGAAATTGGAGAAAATTGGATCAATTATGGACAGTAAATCTGTACGTTGTCGTTCCGGATGGCGTCTAGAAAACATTGCAGTGAAAATGAGTGTCGCTGAAAATTTGCGAACGTAAACGTGATAACGGAGTTCTCGTGGCCTCAAGTGGAGGGTACGGACCTGGAAGACATGTGGTTTCAGCAAGACGGCGTCACCTGCTACACTGCGCGTGAAATAATTGATTTATTGGGAAAACGATTTTTGGACTGCTGTGCGACTTCTTTCGTTGGAGTTTTTTTTTAAATCTCAGGTGTATACGAATAACCCTCGAACAATCCCTGAGCTCAGTGCTCAAATCCAACGTGTCATTACTGAGGTACCTAGACTCGCAACTCTAACAAAACGTCATACATAATTTTATCAAAATAACAAAGATCTGCATCCAAAGTCGCGAAGGCCATTTGAAGGATATTTTATTCCATAATTAGTCGGAACATGTTTACTTTAAAATTCAGTAAGGCTATCAGTAACCCTCGAAACAACTTGCGTTTTATTTTACGATTTAAAATTGCTTTCTTATTGAAACACCCTTTATAATGTGTCAGTCTATCGAGATAAGCATTGCAAAAATGTAATAAATTTGGTGATGTCCAAGACTGAAAGCAAAATACCTGATGACTTCATAAAGGTTTTGAATACATTATTTAATACGGTACCCAATCTCCATTTAAAAATTGATATCGAAAGAGAAGACGACAAAGAATCGAAAAAAACGGAATTTTAAGAGCAAGCTTGATTTTAAATAATATTTTACAACCTATGTCCTGAAAGTGAACAAAAACACCGTCACAGATGAAAATAGAACTCAATACTGACAAGTGAAAAACAAGGAATGGAGAAGAAACTGTAATACGTAATGTGGGTTTTAATGCTCGCTGCATTAAACTTAGTTATTACCACGATAACCTGACATAGTATACTGTTAAGCAGTCTTCCGATAAAGTTCCTATTTTCAATCATTTATACACGATTCACGCCCTTAACAACATTGACCATGAGGAATCTACTTTATCTGGTGTAAGACGTTTTCATGATTTGTATATCTACTCTTTCAAGGCAAACAACTGGTCATATCAGCTAAACTATGCTTACCAAAGACTGGTATTACATGAGAGTCACTGTAATGCAAGATGTTGTCCATTGATAAATTTATAATCCGTAGCAATTCTGCACGTGACCCATATTTATTTGCTATGTACAGGGTGCAGCATAAAGTATTTCTGTATTTGTTTTCTTCTTCGTTATTGTATATTACCGAACAAAATAACAATTATGTAATCATAAAAAGAAGTATGGAGGATTAGCTGCACTCAGTCGTATACCACAGTATCTTTAATGTAACCGCCATTTTCGATTGTACATTTTCAACTCTTTTTACCAATTTTTCAACTAGGATCTTTTTAATGAATTTTAATGTTATCTCGAGCAGGCAATGGAGATTATTGACAGTTTTCAAAATTAATCCTTGTTTATTCAGTTTATTCAGGCAACGAGTAATGGTAAACGTAGTAAAACGGGCAGAGAAATGCATGGAAGAAAAGGGTAGTGGATTTAACGATATTTTAACCAAAAATTCCCACAACCCGAAGTAAGTACGAAAGATATCGAATTTTAAAACTGGTATAGCTCAGGCGGGGAGCGCTATTAGTCCAGAATCACACTCCGCGCAGTCGGGCTGCTATATGGATTCTGCAGAAGGCAAACATTCGAAAATCGGAAAATTAAAAATGTTAGTTTAATAATAAGAAACTACATCATATGATAAAATCCATGAACTGGCTATTAACTAGGTGTGAAGAAACCGGTATAGAGGGTGTAGAATTTATAATAAATATGATACATTTCCTTCGTACGATATTTTGGATTACACTCAGACGATAAACTTAACTAGAAGGAACATATATCAAAGAAAAAAAGCAGATATATCTGAGATTTAAGGAGTTATACTGGCTACTTGAAAGAAGATCGCATCTACCACTGGAAGACAAAATTCTATAATAATTTCTATCTGGACGTATGCCATCGACTTATGGGGTTGTGCCAGCAAATCCAATATTGCCATCCTTCAAAGATCACGCTCCAAAATCCTTCGTAAAGTGACAAACGCTCGCTTACATATCGAACCAAACGTTACACGATGATCTTGACATTCCATTCATCACCGAAGTTATACAAGAAAAAGTAACACACATCACGACAAACTTACAACACACAACAGTCCCATAAAACCATTTCTACATCATCAAACAACAGAAGATTAAAGAAATGCTGGCCAATCGACCTCAAATGAGAAATACTAGGACTCTTCATTGGAAGAGTTCTCATAGTGTCATATAAGGACTCTTAGTATTAAAGTTCTGTGTTCTATCTTATGATAATGATACACGAAATAATAGAGAAAAGATGCTATACATAACTTTCTGGAGCAACAGCATTTATCTGCCATGAACACGTTCTTCAAGAAGAAACGTCTTAAAAAATGGACGTTGATTAGTCCGAATAGACGTATAAAAAATGAAATCGACTGTATTTTATCAGCACAAAAAAACATTTTTAAAGTAGTAAGTAATCTTATGGGTAGTAAATACAACATACCTACTGACTTGCAAATCAGAGAAATGAGTGGTTGTGCTATCCAACCAAACGTCATAATCCGAAAACGTACGAGGTCAAAAGTATTTACTAATTAGACACCTATTAAGCATTTCTGGGAAAAATATCCATATAAAACTTTTCTTATGGGCCTATAGCTGTCCTGGATTATAATGTTACTCCAGATAGCATTTTATCGTTTCAGATAGATATTGACTAATCCTGCCATGTTAATGTTACGCCTGTTAGTTGTTTTTGAAATAATATAATAAGGCCAAGCTCCTTCATGGAGTGTTAGTGCCTCACCATTATTATTATTATTATTATTAACAAAATACAAGAGCAGTGGTGGAACCTGTTTTTTCCAATATACAAGATAAATTGCCTATATTTTTATATACAAAAAAATAGAAGTAAAAATAGATGCAAATATTATATAATGTCGTACTGTTCTTGAAGGGGTTAACACAGGGCAGTCACAACAGAGCAGTACCGGATCTAAAGGGAGACAAAACGGTGCCAGTGCCCCGGGCGTCAAAAACGTGGGGAAGCCAACACGAAGTTTTGAATGATAATAATAATGCGAGAGAGAAAGAGAGGGAGAGAGAGAGAGAGAGACATAATGCGTATGCAAAATATCGTCTTCCTATAACAAATAGTTCTTGAGCTACCTATATTGCCAAGAGATAGATGGACGGACAGATGGACAATACTATACTTTCTTAGCATTTTATAGAAGAGGGAAGTGAAATAGTATATTACATACCGAGGTGGAAAGTGTTTCATTCCTGTCGAAAGATTAAGTAGTTAACCGAGACGCGTAGCGTCGAGGTCAACTTTATCTCAAACTAACAATTTGCACATAGCTTAGGCCCTTAATTAAAGTGAAACCATACAGATACATGGTAAATATCATTAAATGGATAGACATATGTAGCAATCAAAGCGTTACTTATACAGGGTAATTCAAAAATGGCGTATTTTCTCTGGAGGGGTTGTTGGGGACTACTAGCGGAGTGCGGAAAAAATCACAAAAAAATCTTTACAATCTTTACAATTAACAGCTGAAGATGCATTTTGAAATAAGCTATTTACCAACATTTTTTAAAAATTCAACATTTGAATTGAAGTTTATTATTGTTATTAAACATCCCAATTCAAAAGCCTGACATATTCATCAAACTTACCTAAAATTTTGTTTTCAAAATTTCACTTTTTGATGTCGACAGTTTTAAAATGGAACTGGCAACGATGCTTGAGCTAGCTAGTTCTCTTATATTTTGTTTAAGTAGGTTTAGATTTTCCAGTTATATTTTTGAAAGTCAGTTACTTGACATTTCAAAAATGTGTTCTAATAACGAATATGTAGATATGATCCTGGTTGTGGGGGAGTGTCACAATAATGTCGCTGTTCGTGTTGATGCAGAAGATTTACGAACAGAAGATATCCTGACCCAAACGTAATAAACCGTTTTCTGCAAAGGATTAAAGACACTGGGCAATTGGTTTTATTACCAAATGTAGCTTGAGGCCGACCACAAAATGTGCGAAATCAGTTCAGGCACTCTTATCCGAAGACTGCATTTAAGACGAAATTTTTGTAATTGACTGTCGGGACAAAATGAAAACGATCCAAATTTTATTTTTCGCATTTTATGGATGGACGAGGCAAATTTTAGTAGGGATGGTTTCTTTAATTCTCGCAATTTTCATGTTTATGCCTTTGAAAACCTTCATGCAGCAGTTGTAAATTACCATCAGCAAAGGTTCAACGTGAATGTGTGGGTGGGAATACTTGGTACCCACCTACTGGGACCAGTTATTTTACCTACTCGACTCAGAAACATGTGGTTACAAATGGATGGACCACCAGCTCATTTTGCTGCTCCAGTTAGAGAGTGGTCGGTTGGAGAATTTAATCAGCAATGGATTGGACGAAATGGCCCTGTTGGGTAGCCGCCGAGATCTCCTGATTTGACACCGCTAGATTTTTTTCTTTTGGGGACACGTTAAAGCAAGAGTTTATCGAGCTCCGGTCCATAACGTGCAAGATCTCATTCTTCGTATTCAAGGTGCCACTCAAACTGTTAATGTTGGTATGCTCCGTAGAGTTCAAGTGGACATATTAAGGCGAACACAAACTTGTTTGCTAGTGAATTGAAACATTTTAAACAACTTTATTTAACCATCTTGCTTATGAATTTATCTTGATTTTCCTCCATGTCTTTATTACCAATTTATTAATAGTAATTAACGTATTTAGAGAGGTAACCCTGTCTTAACATTCAAGCATACTTTTACCAAGCGAGCGAGCGTAGCGAAGTAAGAGTGGTAATTTATGTGAGAAATGTTAAGACGGTTACCCCTCGAAATGCGTTCATTAGTTTATTGTTCATTGAGGCAATATTTTTGAATCAATAATAATAATTAAAAACTGCTAAATCGAAATTGGACTATCATGAATGTGTGTGATCTTGCTATAGTGCCTGTCGTAAACAAAATAAAAATCTTAAAATGGAAACGCAAAGCGAATTCCTTGTTATCCCTGATGACATTAAAAAGATTGCCGCCTCCACCACGGAGGAAATTGTTCCTTCGAGTGGATGCATGTTAAATGTATCTTAATATTCGAGGACGCGAACATGTTAAACACTGTTTAACATGTCAATGAACAATAAAGTTGTTTATTGCTTTACTGTTTTTTTAATTTCTTTAATATGTATTTTACAAACAGAAAATACGTAATTACCTATCTAAAACCTGATTACAAAGCTTATCCGATTTCGTTAGCTGAATAAACAAAATGCAAAATTATTTACCCTATATTTAATGGATTACCGTGGTTTCGAAATAACAATAATAAACGACACCTAATCTACATTATTTAGTCACATACTTAGATGAGATGTTGCCAAATTTAAGATTAATTTTTTTTATACATCTGGACTTCGCAGAGAAATTATTTTTTTCTGTGATTTTTCCGTACTCCACTAGTGTTCCCTAGTAACCCCTCCAGAGAAAATGCGCTTTTTTAAATTACCCTCTATAGAGCCCGAAACGATCCAACTTTGCCGGCGTGGTCTAGCGGTAAAAGCGCCGTAGTAATTGAATTCGACTTGGCTGAATGCGTGGAAGCGAGCCTGGGAGCACGAGTTTGAATCCGAACGTCTGCATTTCTTTTAATTTGCAAATTATTATAATTCAGCGATGGAAGATTCATCTAAACCCCTTTATAGATTTGCCTTATTATATTTGATCATATAATAAACTGTACTTCTTTAATTAAAAATAAAAATCTATTTTGGAAAAAGTAAGAAAATAATAATTTCCAATAATTTCTCCTTTTATGAATAAAATTACTTCTGTAATTGAATTTAACGAACCCTATGCACATACATGTATGTGCTCTGCAAGAAAGTCGGGAAGACTATTCCAATTTAACGACATACATATTAGGGTTAACTATGTAACGAAAATGGTAATTTATTTGTGTTAATTATCAAATTTTAATTTATGTAAACTATTTATTATTTTTTTATATTATAATTGTTACATCATCTTTAGATTTCTACTTTAAAGACCAATTTTAAAATGCATACAATTATCTTCTTGTCTCATGCTTCATGGGTACTGTGATGAAAGGTTTATTTTGGTTTTACTAAAACTTTCCGAAACATATCTGAGTTATTTTAACATATTAAGAAAAAGAAAGTTCTTTTCAAAAAAATCCTCAAATTCATACACAGGGTGAAATTTAAACACAATAAGTTGATTATTATTGCTTCGATTTCAGTACCTAGGATGTTTTTCATGAAATCTACTGTAGTAAAATGAAGGAGCACTTGCCATACAATAATTTTTATTTGAAAATTGTTTGCTAACTACACAGGCCAAAAAACATTTTTTTTACCTTTTTTACTTTAATAGCTGATCTTTGTAGATTCTTATGAGCTGAATCCAAATCTGGCCTTAGTTTTTTTGTATCACTCATAGTTTTCGAGCAATCTGCTTTTTAAGATATAGCATAAAACCCCTATACCTACGGTATACGGGAAAATTAATGAAACGCTATGTTACATCATAAGCATGGTTTGTATTTACAGTAGGCTACTTAAAACAGTGATATAATGTGCTATTACAGGTTTCACTTGTCAGCTGGAATTGGTTTACGCTTTCTTGAGTTGCTTGCTGAACTTCTCGGTGAAGTGACTAACAATAGTCCCCCATCATGTTGGTTTTCCAGCGGCCCTGGTACAGTTTTTCCATCACTTTAATATCCTGGTGGAAACGCTCACCTTGCTCCTCACTAACATCTCCCAAATTGTCCGGGAAGTAATCAAGGTGACTGTTCAAAAAATGAACTTTCAGGCGCATCAAACATCCTAAATTTTTAAACTTCTTTAACATGTTAGCTACAATAGAAACATATTCTGGGTCTTTTTCATTTCCCAAGAACTTTGTAACGACGCTTGAATGATACCAATGCCTCCCTCTCATTTAAGGTCATTATGGATTCAAAGTTAACGTCAAACATCATTTTTCTAATGTCAACAAAGACGCTTTCTTTTAGTTTAGGTTCTGAAAGGTGTGGAAACTGTTGGCAGGGATACTTGAAACATGATCCATCTTTAGGTAAAGCCTTAACAAACTGTTTCATGAGGCCTAACTTTATATGTAAATGTGGTAGAAGCACGTTTTTTTTATCGACAAGGTTTAAAGTAGAATATTCTTCTCACCAGGTTTTAAAGACTTTCTCACTGGCCAGTTTTTTCTGCACCAAAGTTGATTCCTAGCCCTACTGTCCCATTCACACAAGAAACATGGATATTTTGGTAAAACCACCTTGCTGACCAAGCAGCATGCATGTTACTTTTAAATCTCCACATATCATCCAACCATGAGCAGAATAGTCTATTTTATTTAACACTATTTCTAGGTTTTCATAGCTTTCCTTCATATGTACAGAATGACCAACAGGTATAGATGCGTACATGTTACCATGATGTAATAAAACAGCCTTTAAACTAGATTTTGAAGAATTAATAAAAACAGCCTCCAGTCTTCCTTTTTGTATTCAATACCAAACTCATTCATCAGACCGGAAATGTCTGAGCAGTACACTAAAACACCTTCTTGTTTAAAATATTTGGCAAACTGCTGCTCTCTCTTCCTATACACATGAATGCTGGTTCCAACCGCCAACAAGTTCTTTTCTTTTAGTCTAGAGCCAAGCAATTCAGCGTTTTTTTTTTGTTAAGCCAAGATCCCTAACCAAGTCGTTAAGCTCGATCTGAGTAAACAATTTAGGCATTTTCTGTAATACATTGGAATGCTTCATCATCTTGTTCATCTAACTCAGGGTTGTTCATCAGAAAATACTTTCGTTGGAATAGAATTTAAATCATTTGGTGGTTCAGGGACCGGCAAATGTACACCGCGCCCTACTGGTCGGATGGCGGACGGAATGTTAGGGTAGCTCATTACCTTCTTGTTTTTTGAGTTATGACCAGTAATATCAACACTGCAAAAGTAGCAATCATCGGAATGATTTCTTGGCTCCCTCCATATCATAGGAACAGCAAATCTAAAGGTTTTTTCGCCTTTTTTGACCATTTCCATAGACCAACACATACATAACACACCTTATGCGGCGCCCAAAGTATATCCTGATCAGTCTTGCCGATCGCCATATAATTATCAGATTCTAACATAATTTTTTCGCCATTCTGGTAAAAAAAATATAAAGTAACATAATTATCAATTTTAACATAATTTTATTGTCATAAATGATTTATTCTCTATTATCGTATCGTCGGCTTTCTGCAATTTCTAATATTTAAATGCGCCATCTCGTATCGTCATTGTCAAATTTTGTGTGAATATTTTGAAACCTATTTAGCACCTTTGGTTGCTTCACAATAAAGGACCCAGGCAGCGGGGACCTCCTACAGATCCTGTATATAGTTTACTAACCTATATATAGGGACTCTACGACCTCCTAGAGTATCTGTATATAAGATTATACAGATACTGTAGGAAGTATGTGGTCACTAGATTAATACACTAAGTTAAGGTACCGCCATTCCATTCCTCGTGTGAGAATGTGAGAAAATTCTGAGATAAAGATAACAAATACACATTTCCCAGGTGCAATAAGGAAGACACTAGTTTTTGGGCATTTTCTGTTTGGTGTAATGGCACTGCTGTAAAGTCAAATTCTTGTTAGATTGTGTTTTTATCCCCAGTTGAAGAAAATTGTGCGACAAGGGTAGATATAAAAAAAATCACTAATGGCGGTACCTTACACTTTAGTGTGTTGATCTAGTTTGGCGACATCTATTATCATACAAGCACAATTGATGTTTAATTTCGCGACGTTAATTTCAATTAAATGGCGGATGAGCCGAAAAAACTGCTTGCGTTGCTATCTACAGGTGTTAACATAATTTAGAGCAAAATCTGATAATTTTGTCTCGGCGATTCCATAATTTTAAATCGTATAAACCGCAACACTGATCCTGATCCTCAAGTTTAGTTCCAAAGTATGATAGATAAACCTTTTTCACAAAGTCTGTAATGTTTCTTTGGTGTTTTTAATCACAAACTCGCCACAAATATAACAAAAACTGTCAGCAGAGTTTTTACAACCGCGATTAGACATTGTACTAAGCACATGTACAGGAAACGTGAAAGTGAGGTTAGGTTGACAGTAAACAAAACATCAGCTGTGTGTTTCAGCAATGCTACCAACGTCACATTTTATTAATTATATTAATATACCATGAGATAAAAAAAATGATTCTGAGCAGGCCTTGATATGTGTTATACCTTTGGCAGTACTGAAGTGTATTGTTAGTCTATGTCAAATTCGGAATTAAAAGGTTAGGTTTTGTTTGTTGTTTGACACAGACTGACGTAAAACTTAACCTGCAAATCTAGAATTTGACATAGACTGACAATACACTTCAGTACTGCCAAACGTATAACACATATTAAGGCCTGCTCAGAATCATTTTTTTATCTCATGGTATTTATATAAATTAAATTTAATAAATTTAACTATAAAATGTGAAGAAATGGTGGGTGATACAGCTTTTGAAGTATCATATTTGGATTCAGCACCCTAAAAAACATAAGAATAAGGTATTTTCAGTAAAAAAGTGTTTTCGTCGTTGGCCTGTGTTATTAATAAAACAGGCATTGTGGTGTTCTCCTGCTTTTGCATAACCCTGCACAAATACATACAGGAGCGCCGTATATATTTCCGGTGCTTTGGGGTGCGAAACGCGGATACCTTGGGAGGGGGGTGGCCAACCTGGACCTTCCCGAACATATGAAAACCCAGGCTGCCCACTCATGTGGTGTAAATAAATCCAGGCTTTTGACTGAAGCCCTCAGTTAAAAAGTGCCCTTTGTGAATCAAGGACTACGTGTGCTGCGTTTTTGATTGGTAGGTACTATTTCATTTCCTTACTGAAGTCCGGCTCATAAATAACTCAATAATTCGCAATTTTACTAACGCACCGTAACGGTGCCCGGCATAACCCCATATATTTTGTCAAAGCAAAATACTGCCTCCTTTACCTCGGTTTATCTGTTTTCGGGTTAAATCTGCATCCAAGGCCTTGGGTTCCCATGCAAATGCCTCGCAATAAAAGCGGCATGCAAATTGCCGCCCGTTTCCGAGAACTTTTTTCTAAGTAAATTCTGAGGACTTACGGTTCGCTCTATTTCGAGGCGCAGGTACGAGCTTTACAAGCTGGGTTGAGTAATTCCTTTATTATTATGAAGGGCTTAAACCGTTCTTGGGAGCAAATAACAGTTTTTGTAGTCGCTGCAGCCCTGGACAAAAACTTGTGAAGCAGACGTTTTCTAGGACAAAGAAAAAATTTGAATTTTGTTATTTCTATTGGCCAGACCGCCGAAAAGGTTTATTTTGAGGTTTTTGCTGCGCTGCTTGGAGCTGGTTTTGCCGACGAAAAAATCAACACAAAATGGGTTTTAGTGTGTTTATATCAGATACAAACAAATTTGTTGGAAAAAATGTTTAGGTATTCATATAACTCCAAAGTTGGGATGTGTAAAAAATTCCGGGCTGGCCAAATATTTATTAACTCCTTGGAAATAGCTGACATAAAAGGGTCTATATTTTGAAAGTGTTTTCTAATATATAGTATAGCTTAAAGGATGTAGCAAAATATAAAGTAAAATCAATTTTAGATTGATTTCATGTTTTTGGATTTAATAACGAGTATCTAAAAAAAATTTCAATATTCTCAAAGTATGCCTTGGAATTTAAACGTGTTATCATTATAACCTCAAACTGTATTCTTGACAATATTATTGAAAGTACTGTAACGTTCAATATTTTCTGAAAGAAGCTATGAAATTTTCTGTTACACAACTTTTTTCAATCACTCTATAATTTTTGTACTATCGTTCTTTACAAAATAACTTTTTTCTCCAAAACGTATATTATGGAACTAAGGTATGTCTTAAGAGTTTTCGGAAAATTTTCCAAACGTATAGTATTCCAACCAGAAATTAGAAAGCTACCTATTTAAAATCAGGCCAGCATTGAAAACAGTAAGTCACTTCGTAATTTAATTCATAAAATTACTGTTTGATTGTCATTCAGTGACACTTCGACAATAACCTTCAAATTTGACAGATGCATTGGAAAGTTTAGAAGATATATACGTTTTTTTAATTTTCTATGCTACTATACGGTTTTAAAAACTCAACTAGTAACTACTTAAATCATGCACAATGTTACAATGCCTTAACAAAACAGTTACATGTACAATTTGCAGATGAACTGTCATTACTTGAAAGCTGATTGACATTAGAATATTATTTACTGATTGTATGAAACCAACTTAGACATGACTTACACTTTTCATGGTGTACTGGATTTTAAATAGCTTTCCAATTTTTGGTTAGAATACTATACCTACAGTAAATCACGTCCCATCCAGTTGCCATTGGAAACAAATTGTATCAACTTCATTGACGTTTAATATAATATGTCAGTTTTGTAATAAACACAGTTATAAGATTATGTTGTTGAAAGTCAGTTTTGTAATAAACACAGTTATAAGATTATGTTGTTGAAATGAAAAATAAATAAAAAATTGTACAAAATTTTTAACCATTACTTTTTTCCGAAAACTTTTGAGACATACTTTATTACACTGTAGTATATATTACGTGCTCTAGAACTTATTAACCGTCCTCACTCTAGCGTTATCAAGAAGTTATTTTACTAATTACATTGCAAACTAATTACACATTACCCACAGTCAATCGTTCTATATTCCTTTTATTTGACCACTATGTATATCGTGCTGAACAATGGCTTGTACTGCTTTTATATTGCAGTAGAAACATATTTATGTAATTTTGGTCTAATATAATGACATTTTGTTGTCGTTTCCAACGTCGAAATAATGCAATATGAGATTTCATATTGACACTAGTACTAAAATGTAAATTTAGAACAACTTTGTAGATTTAAATAAATTTATTGACTATAAAAATTAATATGACTCAAAATTACAGAAAATCTTGTATGCAACACGTTGCAAAATGGTTTTTCACACACAACGTGTTATCCAACTCGCTAGCGCTCGTAGGGAAACCTCCACCTCTAGTATGAAAAGCACTTTCATTTGACAATTTGATACATAATTGGCTATTTGAGAATCTACAGTGCATTTAAATTCAATGTTGTAAGGGTTCAGCATTGTTCTGCTTTTGTTTTAAATTATGTTGCTTATTTTAAGAGCTATATACAGTATACAGTACAATACATATATGCATATTTTACTTGTCAACAGCTGAGCATGTCAGCTAGTGTAATGCATTAAGTTCCTAGGTACTTAAATATTTCATAATTTTGTTAAATTGGGATTATTCTTTATCTATTTTTGTTATTTTACAATAAATTAATTTAACTAACCCGTTTTTATTGCATATTGTTATTTTTCGTTTGTGAAATAGTTGTAAAAATTGTTCGATAATATCACCTGACACTTCAATCATTAGCTGAAATTATCGAGACTATACTGCATGTATATACAGCGTTTTTTTAAGTCGGCGTATGACTTCTGGGGGTACATTATAAAAAGACCTCAAAAACTCCTGTAGGATTTTGTCTTAGATCCGTAGTTTCCGACATAGAGGGTGTTCAAGTTTTCAGTCACGTTTGAATTTTGCTTGTAACAATAGAATGGTTGGATCGATTTGGATGATATTTGGTATGACACGTCAAACTGGTGTAAGTCAGTGGATGAAACACGGATGTCATGATTCAAATCCTACAATAGCTATTAATGGCAAAACCGATTACTTTTAAATATTTTTTTCAGCAAGAGGGTAGTGATTTGTGTCTTTGTGATTTTTGATATCTCGTACGATTTAATCGGAAAAAATACAATCTAACTTGAACAAGCTCTTTTCGGAAACTACGAATCTGATGTAAAAACCCTACACTTGTTTTCGACGTCTCTCTCTAGAAGCTTTAAGAAACAACCATGATATCGCTTATAAAAAAATGCATATTGCAAGCTTGCTCAGAGTTTGGAAAATAAAGCGTTAACTTTTTTAAATTTATCTACAGCGTATACCCTTGGTAGATTTCCATTTAATAAAACTAAATTAAACACTCTGCTTATATAAATAAAATTGGTAGTCTACAATGTTAGGTGTGTATTGGTGATCTGTTTTCTATATATTACAAAAGTCCGAATAAAGATACACCTCAATCTTCAATAGAAATTTATATGTACATATAACCAATGTGGCTTTCATTTCCAAAAAATTTGAACGAACTTGTTAATGTATTTCATATTCATATATCAATTATGAGAGTCAAATAGAAAATGAAAATTTGTTTTCCTTTTGCGGTTTCTAACAATTGTTTTCTTTGTAAACTAGAAAGAGTTACATGAAAATCGCTTACATAAAAGTTGTTGGTACGAAAGTGGTGTATTATATTATTGATATTTTTATAATACAGGGTGGCTCAAAAGGTGTGACGAATCAAACTTATGGGTCTAACTTCAACTGTTTTGGAGATAATTATTAACGATTTGATGCAATCAAATGACGAATTTCAGGCGGCTGCTGTAACAAAAAACAATCGCACGAAAAAAACATTGCGAAAAAAATATGTTTGTCTAGAATTACGATTGGATTGTAAAATCATGGCTCTGGGTATTTCTATACAGGGTGCTCCACATTTGCAAATATAATGGTTTCGGATATTTTCATAACCTTAAATTCAAATATGCGTGTTTGAACATAGGAAACACAATGTAATCCAATTTAGATGTTTTATTTCAAGGGATAACAAAAAATGCCTTTAATAACTATTTATGTATCAAGTTGCAAAATGAAAGTGTTTTTCACACTAGACGTGAAGTTTACGCTAGCGAGTCGGGCAACATGTTGTGTGTGAAAAACACTAATTTTTCAACTTGTTACATACAAAATTTTCTGTAATGTTGAGGCATATTAATTTGTATAGTAAATAAATTTACTTAAATCTACAAAGTTGTTCTAAATTTTCATATTAGCACTAGTGTCATTATGAAATCTCATATTGCAACTAGTGCGAATATATGCATCAATTTGACGTCGAAAACCACAACAAAATGTCATTACATTAGGCCAAAATTACAGAAAATAATCATTTAAACACTTGAGCTTCTCAATTGAAAAACAATTGAGGGGTATGAAATAGGATATTAAAAGAAAGCTCATTTAGGGGCGTCTGAAAGATTAAAAAATGCAGAGCATTCTATTTAAAAAAATCGATTACATTTGAAAATGTCCACTCACCCATCGTTTCCGGACCCTGTATATAATAATTCCTTCCTTCCTTTTTTACGCTTACTTTTTATTCATGGTGCATATGAAATGCTAAATTCAAAAAGTAAAACAATGTTTGGCGACTAATTCCTTGTATTTTGACTAAGCACTCTGTTCTGTTTATTTTAGTTATGCTTATTTTGTTAATCACTTGTTATTGTACGCTTGTTTTTATATACTGTGCTACCAAAAAGCAAATATTTTATTATTATCTATTTTATCACAGTAAATCGTTTATTAACAAGCACAAATATTAATGAGTTTACTCATTTTATCAATAAGAAGTTGCATTTTTAGACAAATATTACCACCGTTCACAAAAATAATTTGACGTTGAGAAATTTCATTTATGGTTTGTTTTGTAACTGTTTGTTCTTTTCAATTGCTTTGAATGCTGAATTTTGCAACACAATAAATCCATTCCAATACTTTCTATTAGATTGTTCTTGATAAGCGAAGCAATATAAAATAATATATCATTAAAAGTTGTACTTAAACAAAATACCATTTTTTTATAATATGTTATAGTTAGAGATCAGATTACTATGTATTTACATGATATTTGTTTGATCATACTGTGGTTACTTATTTAAAATTTACGAATATTCTGAGAAACCTCCCTATAATACCAAGTATTACTTATTGAAGGTTTTGCACATATACTTCTTACCCATGTTTCTCTTTTAGTGGCATATACAATAAATATTTTAAATGTTGGGAAAAAATCATATTTTATTATCCCCAAATAAAAACAGCGCCATTGAATTTGAAGAATGTGGTGGTCACGTGCTACTCTGCTTGTAACCATGAAGCTATATTGCCAAATTTCTTAATAATACTCTTTTTTACATTCTCCGAATGCAGTACAGTTAGGCTTGTGTTCTGCGACATGTTTCACATGCATAGATAACGTACTTAATCGAATAGCAAAATTCTTAAAAATAAAAATTTGTAAATAATGGAAAGAAAGTGTTCCTAAAAGCAGTACTAAAATTTGGGCGATATCAAAAAGTAGCCCAAAATTTACCACTTTCTCTAGACAAATTTCAAGAATTAATTGCTCATGTACGAAACGAAATAAATAGGAAAGTAAATTGCATTTACCAGTCGAGGAAGCGTTGCATATTAGATTTTTTCGACATCCGCGTAAACTAAAAATCCCCCCCCCCCCCCTAAAATCTAAACTATACAGTCTTGTTTTCTTTTTAAATTAAATTAGATGTTTCTAGTTCTAGTAACCTTGTTTTATACCATGCTTTTGCTATGTTCGGTTTTGAAACCGGTCACCCGATATACGCTATGGTTTTTCATCGCGTTACAGCAGATATTATACGTGCATGGTTTTTTCATGAGTGTTTAAAATTTGGATAACATTTGAAATAAACTAATTTCATAGTTGCCGCAGCGGTATCTATGAAATTAGTTTATTTAAAATGTTATTAAAGTTTTAGCACATGAAAAAACGATTCACGTAGTATGTGCTGTAATGCGATAAAAAACCACAGTGTATATAATAAACAATAAATTTAAAATCATTTAATAGTTAATTAAGGTAAAATACTGTTTCTCCTCTCCCAGTATTTAAGTACCTACGTTATTGCAACGGTGTTTGTAGGGAGGTAGGTTGATTTTACCGAAAATGTGTTGGTTGCTATTAACAACGGAGCGTAAGTAACTTACGCCCCCAGCGTATCAATTGACACCTATGATATACAGTTTTTAATACTTTATTCAAATGCCAACAGTAAATTAATGAAACGTCAAAATAAAAACAGTTTTAGTTAAGTAACAAACGGCTCCCGGGATTGGACCGTGTCATGATTGAGGTCGAAGAACTCAACGATTCACCCACTTTTGTGAGGGGTTTCATCAGGAGGAAATGCAAAAGAGCACGGTAACTCAAATTGTAAACCACGCTAGAGACGTTTTAGTTTACGCGGGTGACAAAAAAACCTAATATGCAACTTGGGAGGTAAATATTTTTAACTACTCTCGGTACTCTGGTAGAAGCCATTTATTTTAACTATTTACTGCCTCAAAACGGGGAATAAAGTAAGCGCCTATTCCTAGGGGATTTAAAGTCATGGAAATCTTTACTCCCTTGGTATATAAATAACAATTTTTTTAGAATTTGCTGACAATTCAGTAGCACCTATACTAAACATTGTTTCTCCAATAATAAACTTTTTTCCTAATTTCATCAATAAATGAATGAAACAAAATATTTGCTCTTTTCCGATTCTTTCACGATTATAGAAAAACTCATTTCCAGGCCCCATGCGCGTAAACAAAACTAATCTAGAAAATTCACTGTAAAGATGTCCACGTTTTGAAAATTTTAAGTAAATTTACAAATCAACTAGAGATCGGTATTCAGTAGCGTTAATTAATATATCTCCATCACATGTTGCTAGTTTTGGCTTAAACTGTCTCTTTGCTGACTGCCTCTATCTTTGTAAGCAAGTCACTAATTTCAACTTCTGCATCAGCATATCTTAGATTGTAGATTTTCTGAGTCCCTATTGAGATTCTTATATGCCAGCCATCTTAACAATGCGTATGGTCCATTTTCCCTATATATTAACCCCTTTGCCAAAAACCAATCATTCTGTGAGATGATTTTAAATTCTAACTTGGGCTTGATTGACGAAGTATAACTTAGTAACTAATTTAGCGAAATATGAGAAATGTCCATCTTCAATATATTTATATTCCATAGTTTTTCTCATTTCACACAAACAAACGTTTTTTGGCACTCTTGGAAGCTGCATTCTCGACGTTTTTAGATGATTTGCCTTCTAGGAATGGCATTAGCCACATCATCTCGTTCTTGTAAAATTTAAGGATATCCATACAGTACACTGCGCTACTGGAATATTTTCATGGACATTCTAACACAGAAAAATATTGTTTAATTTTTACAGTATATGTATGTTTATTATGTGTGCAATGATGTTGCGTAACATTTTTAATGTATTTAACGCAAACTCTTTTTTATATTATGCAAAGTTCTATGAAAAATAGAATAAAACTATTTAATTGCAATTACAATCCCTATCTTACCTTCTTCAAACACGTAAGAAAAAATTATTTTGAAAATGTTTAGTACCGACATATAGCTGATGTTAAGCATATTAAATCCAAGTAATTATATAATCTAAGCACACAAACTAACGCTAAACAATGAGTAAACTATATGGTAAGCAAAAGCATATCTAAACGAATAAGTTGAAGTATTTGCCATGCATTCTAAAATTTTGATAAACAACAGTCCGTTTTGGATGTAAATGGTTAAAACTAAGAAAAGGTTTCATTTAAAACATGCATTTCTTAACAATTATATATTATCTGCTTTTTAATGATGTTCTAAATTACCTTTTCAATTCTTCAGGCAACGATATTTATACTAGAATTTTAAAATTACTTAATTTGGTATGTAGATGCGAGTATTCTAACTGCCTCACTTTACCACGTTTAAACACAACTCCGAAAATTTTAATTAATATCATATAATCGGTTAAATAATATAAAAGTTAGCAAAACAGCAGACCACTATGAAAGAATTTTAAAAATATTTCCCTAATGTAAACGTTATCTGAAACCATTGAATAATTTTCAAATTTTAGTAATAATACTGCTACGTTATGGAATCACTAATTTCCTCTTAACGCTCTTTTATTGTTTGCTTTAATTTTAACTAGTATTAACTATGAAATGCCTTCTAAAATCAATTGCTTAATTGCTTCCACATTTAAGATGCCATTACCGATAATTACTTTACCAATTTTACAATTTTAGTCCCAATTTGCCAAAATAATTTGCCTAATTTGCTTAAGATAAAAATTTTCCAGAGCCAGTTACAGATTGTATTATTAATGCTTCTTAAAATAACTCCCTTTTGTGATAGAAAGTTACAATGTTAGATAAAAGCTTTTCTGCTCAAAAAATTTTAAATCTCGACACAAGTGAGGATTGAAAAAGCGTTGAAATACAGTAAATTGTCATAAAATATGCAATCAATATGGCCTATAATTCTTTATTTAACATTTTCAATGGTATTTTTGCACACCGCACATAAAAAGGCACTTGATCTGAAGAAATTTTACTAGTTTTGCATTATTAACGAGCCCTGATTTTGGAAAAAATAAATAAAGCGCTTTATGTCCAAGTGTTTGTCTCATTTCTTCTAATGTATGTATTTATAATGCTTTATTAAGCTTTCAATCAAGTTCTATTTAAAGTTCTAAGATAATCAAAGTCTTTTGGTAAAAAATTATGTGAGCAAACGCACAATTTAAGCATTTCTAAATTTGCATTTCTTACATAGTGATACAGTCACAAATTATCTTGTGGCTAGAACCATCTTTTCTATTATTATTTTAATCAAAATCTGTAAAACTGGTTTAGTCCTAATTGAAAATTATTATTCTCTAAAATTTTATAATTACTAAAGCCCGAATTTATTTTTTTATAACATAAACTTCTGTACCTTTTACTTAAAATTAAATCAACTGAAGCTGACATACAAAGCAAATTTTAAAAATATTTTCGTAAATCCAGGTAGATGTAAATAAACGACCTCCAAGCAGCCAGCATTGTATTTAATCTCGCTAAGCATCTACTGTTGTCATCCCTTCATTTTTCGAATACAAATAGTTACAAGAGAAACATTTCTAATCCCATCCGCAACATTTCCAAATCCTGCGAACCAAATCGTTATTGGTTTCCTAAAAAAACGAATCGCTTTCTCAACGCTGTTGTGAAAAGCTCAAGCTTGCTGCGCGAAAGCTCGGGGAAGGGATGAAACTCACGTGGGAGGGGTAAAGCCATCGTGTAGGGGGTGGGAGATGACTGGACATGACCGTCCGTGATTTGGCGTGGTCAGGCAGTGTATTTCCGGATAAGCTAGTGAAAAGTCTGGTCAGCAAGGGCGAAGGGCAGTGATAAAGGATTCAGCAAGAAGTGTGTTTGTTTGTGTCTTACCTAAACTGTTGTTTGTGTGTGCTTTACTGTGTCTCAAATTAAGTGGCGAAGTTATAGGTAATTTTTCTAGTTTTTATCGTTCAATTATCTGCGGCGATTAAGCAAACACGTTCGTTCGTCTGATTTTGATAATTAAAACTGCCCAACTAATATCCTTGTTTGCCGGCCTTGATTTGGCCTAAGCTTTGTTTTTGTAGAGCGGAGATAAATTGGTATTTATTTAAAAGAATTATCGCCCACCACTATTCCTCGAAATTTAATTGTGCTCGCTTTTTAGATGATAAACCATATCAGCGCTCTTTCGTGAAATGAGAGGTGGTGTCTGTTGGGATATGAGTTCGACGTGTGTCCAAGGCGGCCTCCCTCGCCCTTTGGGGGGATATCAATCCAATCTAATCATGGAGCCCCACTCGCCCGCCCCCGCTTGGCAAATGCATCACCCTATCGTACCTGTAAGTTTTATTTGCTGACTTTCAACACCCCAATCTAGCTCGTCATCTAAGAAAGAATGTATTGCAGAAACAAGAGCCCATGGAGGAGGAGAGAAACGACTCCGGCATCAATTCCGGGAGCGACTTCCATTCCTCATCCCCTGGCAGCGAAAACAGCCAGGACTACAACCCCGCAGTTCCCTATTCCTCATCACAGAGCACGCAAAATCCGCCGACATCGACGTATTACTCCACGCCATTAATTTCGCGAATCCCGATTTCGCCCCCCATGGGATACCACGCCGCCCCTTCGCATCTCGGCTTTCAGACGCCGCCTAAGAATTTCCAAGTGCCTCAACAAGACGTGAATTCCAACAACTTCCTCAGCAGGGCTTCTCCGGACCATTCGCAGCCGGAAAATGCTGAAAATGAGGACCCTCTACGGCGGTTACAATTTGCGCTGGAAAAGAACGGACTTGTAGCCCCTCCGTCGACGTCGCCTAAAACAAGCGAGCACTCCATGGATGACGACAAGTCCGACGATGGCGACGAATACGACGAGCAAGGGTTGCGGATTCCCAAGATGAATTCGCATGGCAAAGTGAAGACCTTCAAATGCAAGCAATGCGACTTCGTGGCGATCACTAAGTTGGACTTCTGGGAGCACCAAAAGGGACATATTAAAGGCGACAAGCTTCTGACTTGCCCCAAGTGCCCCTTCGTCACCGAATATAAGCATCATCTGGAGTATCACCTAAGGAACCACTTCGGTTCCAAGCCCTTCAAATGCGACAAGTGCAGCTACTCTTGTGTCAACAAGTCCATGCTCAATTCGCACATGAAGTCGCATTCTAATATTTATCAATACCGTTGCGCCGACTGCAGTTATGCCACGAAGTACTGTCACTCGTTGAAGTTACATCTTCGGAAATACGCGCATAAGCCTGCCATGGTCCTAAACCCAGATGGAACTCCAAATCCTTTACCCATCATCGACGTGTATGGCACCCGACGTGGCCCAAAGCAGAGATCTTCCCAGAAATTCGAGGAACCTGACAGTCCTTCTAACGTGCTGCAGAATCAACTCACTCATCTGATGCTGACAACGCCTCCGCAGATGCAGATGCCCTTCGGGTACCACTTCCTCTCCGGATTTCCAAATCCCATGGCTAACCCTTTATTGTTCGCCTCTCACTTGGAGAAGTTGGTGCAGCAGCGAGGCAGCTCTCCCGAGCACCAGGAAACTGAGCCTACAACTCCCAAGAGGGAGTCTCCAGCTTCTACACCGCCACCTGCCATTGAACAAAATACACCGGAAGTGCTGGATCTGAGCAAGCCGGAATCCAGTCCTGCGGAGCAGCCCCACAAGAGCCGACGCAAAGGACGTGCGTTCAAGCTGGAGAATTTGAGACTTAACGACAGTTCTGAAGATGAAGACGTCCGTTCGGAAACCTGCGAGGAGAAGAGGGAAGGTGTTGAGGCTGCAAGGAAGACGCCTGAGCATAACAGCGAAGAGGTAACAAACAACAATAATCAAACTAGCTATGACTGTCAGCATTGTAACATTTCATTTGGTGATGTAGTTTTGTATACCATGCATATGGGTTATCACGGCTTCAAAAATCCTTTCACTTGTAACATGTGTGGAGAGCAGTGCAATGATAAGTTTTCCTTCTTTTTACACATTGCTCGCAATCCGCACTCATAGTTTTAACCACATGCAAAGTATATTCTGTTCAAGAGATATATCGAATTTAGAATTTTACTGTACCATTTATATTAGTGCTAACTTAATTATGTCTGTACCAAGGTATTTTATTACAAAAGATGTAGATTTATTGAAGAGTTCTAGTCAAAGGAATTCGTTTTTCCAAAAAGTCTAGTTTTTATCTACGCTTGCTATGTGCAATTTTTCGTTTAGTTTTATTTAATTTGATCTCGAGTAATTAGTAACATAAACCGATCATGCTGTGGAAAAAAATTACCATATAATGAACAATCAAAGTAAACTGGATTATTGTTTTATAATACTCATTTTGGTACACGAATTAACAGATAAAATTGACCTTTTTAATATAAAATCAATACAAAACTAATTTACAAGACTAAAATATAGCGGTTTTACTATGTTATCAAAAAATTTTTGAGATTTTTTTAAAATTGATTTTGCTTTAGAACATGTACACGTTCAAACCAAGAAAACTTTCGTGGTTCACGTATAAGCCAATGATAACGTTAGGTATCCATTTTAACCTTTTATAAGTTGTCAGAAAATTATTAACTGTAGGCGTTTAAATTTTCCAGTTTATATTTCTTTAGTTAAACTAATTTTGCACCACTTCTTTTCTTAATATTTCATATTTAACTTTATGAATGCTATTTATGTATATCGAGCGGACAGAGTATTTTTGAAATGTTGAAATATGCAAAAAAAATATAAATTTAGAAAATAGTAACAAAAAAGTTTTTCAGTATCTTGGTAATATAATATTATTAAATTAAACAAAGAATGGAAGTGATGCTAAATATGTTAAGTATTTTTGATACAAAACCGAGGAAGTATGTATTTCTAAATTTGACGTTTTGTTACAATTTAGGCTAATCATTTGTACATAATTCTGACAATAAGCTTAAAAACGTTTGTACATATGCCTAACCACAGCTATTTCCAAAGTCGACGTAATCTTCCAATTACGAGATTAATTTAAGCAGTGGTAATCGGAACTGTTTTAAATTGTTTAACGCCGTTCGAAAAAACATTTTAATGTATTTTTAATTTAAGCACAATTTTGATAACTGCTGACATAATTATAAGTCAATTTAAGTAATTTTTGCTTCTTATGTGCGTGTGTTTGTTACTTTAACTACTGTTGGGGCCACACCGAAGACTGATGTACATAATTAAGTGTTGACTAGATCTAGCGGCTTTCCGAGCAACAATCAGAAATTACTTATAACTGGGTGTTTATTAGTCATATGTAATTTATATCTAAACTGTGCTGATGCCAAATCGCACAAGGAAATAAATATTTTCAAATGTATTTTGTCTTTGATTTACAGCACTTTTTCATCCATATGAAAACATAGCTAATGTGTTTCAAAAATATTTTATGTATCTTAATTAACAAATAACAATCATTTAAGTAAACTTTAAAATATCGGTGTTTAAACCGTAATGATTATTAAAACAAAACAGGCAGTAAGATGACTGTATGTGTTTTAATGATTTGTTAAATATGAAGTTGTGATCTGAGGCCATAAACATTCCGGTAAGTATTTATGATGTTTTATTTCCTTTGTAAACTTCAAATTCCAACATAAATTTGAGATGATAATGATACTATTAGTCCATTTTTTAGAATCTCGTAACGAAGGCAAACAGAAAAAACGTAAAATTACAAATTGTATAAGCAATTGTGATATCTCAAAAATGCGTCCCACACTAATTTCCTTCACTATGGAAAATTTTAGAGAAATTATAAATATCGATATTAGAAGAGCCCTATTGTTTACTACTCTTACTAACCGAACAGCATAGTATCTCCTATAACTTTCTAAATTTGTGTTGAGAGAGATAATACCTGACTAAAATACCATCATTCCTATTTATGTCTTAGCAAATTAGCAAGATATGTAATTGCAGATGTAATTTGGAAAGTAACATTGGCCAACAAGACGAACGATGGGCACATTCTTGTGTTAACGACTATTGCAAATTTCCGTATTTCGTAGAAACCCTATTAAGTGACGTGCGCATCTGAAAAACCATAGAATTAGGAGTAAACAATAATATGTAAACAACTTTTTGAAAATACAGGGATACACATGATTTTATTTAGAAAATAAAAATCTTGAGCACTCTGTATAGCTTTAACAGACAGAGAATAAGCAGAACTATATCAAAATTTAACGTTATTACTTAAGTATAGCATTATTGGATATTCGTTATAATTAAAATTAATTTAATTTGGTATTAGATTTAATTTATCCATGTGCTTTTATCATCCTTTCAAATAAAGCACCTTAAAGAGCTTAAATTATTTTTATGTCCAAACTCCAATATCTCAGAATCAGCATAGCAATAGTACTCTGAGGTATTCTTTTACACTCGAAATGTAGTTCATAAATAGTAGTTTGTATACCAAGGCACTGAAGTTAACTTTTTATCACGAATGTGGATTTAGTTGCCGAGGCCCGTATGGCCAAGGCAAATAAGCCACATGACGGATAAAAAGCAACTTCAGTGCCGAGGTATACACTATATTTTATTTGAAATTGAGAAATCGTGAAATTAAAACATTTTAACCAACGTTTGTAGGTTATGTTGAAATCGGTTGACGTTTATCTGTCGCCTCGCCACCTACAAGAGAGCCGTAAAATAATGGATTACTTCACTGCCTATTTCTCGTATTTTAGTGACGATTTCGGCGTACCTCACTGCCGATTTCAAATAATCATATTTTTTTGGGGACGTTTTCATTCAATTGTTTTATGTTATTTGCCGCCTCAAATTCGATCTTTTTTTGTATACGTATAATCTTTATATCTCCAAAACAGCTAACGTTAGACGCATAAAATGATCGGCGTTTGGAGATAACATTTTTAAGCTTCCTAAATATAGAACGTAAGAAGGTAAGTTGGCCGCATACTGTTGAGCTACTCTGTATAATAAAAAAAATACAAATTTGGACTTAAGTACTACATAACAAATAGTATGTAATTTTTTAGTTTTAAAAATATCTTCCACCCCTACATCGTTTCCAAACCCTGTATGCTAGCTACTCGTTAAGTAGCTCTTAATTTACTAAAATATTACTCTTTTATTTTCATAAAACCAGTAATTATGCAGACATACAAGAAATAAAAATAATAAAGAGTTTGCATTTTAACAAGGAATTAATGTATTAAAATTGTAATTAGGCTTAGAGGAAAATTTTGAACAGCCGCTATAAAGTACATTTATACCCTTAATCGGCCTTTACTTTAACTTTCACTTATAATACCATGAGTAGTCAAAGTTATGTCGACTATTTTTGCGGTGGTGTCACGAATGTCCATTGCGCTTTGGTACGATTAGGACGAGTGCGATAGCACGAGTCCTAATCCAAAGTGCAATGGACATGAGTAGTGATACCACCGCAAAAATAATCTACTTAACTTTGACTAAGAATGGTATTCGAGGGACTATTTAATGAACCAAACTACTTTTTCAAATTAGTTTTCAGTAAATCTAGCAACAAACTACGCAATTTCTATAGTAACAGAACACTAATATTGACTTTTTCTAATAAAAATCACATTTGTTAAAAATAGTCACTTGAATACCGTCTAGGAAGATATATCCACTGATATTTTGTTGATTGGTCAAGAAACGTCAGAATTCTGGATTTTCATTGGTTACTTTTTGACAGATGACAGGTGAATTGAATAGTCAAATTAATTGTTTTAATATGTACAGTCGCGGAATTAAAAATCCAGGCACTTAAAATGATTCAGTGTATATCTTACTTTACTTTGCTTATCACGTTACCTGGTGAAATTAGTCAAAGTCAAAATAATTACTCGCATATGACAGCATGCCTTATTGTTTAACTGCCATTTGCTAACCTAGAAACGCAAAGTCCAATTTACATTACCCAAAAATTGCAAAAATCCTCTGTAAGACTCGCCCGGATTTTTAATTCCGCGACTGTGCATACAATGAGAAACATTAAACTTAAAATAAATATGTGTTTACCAAAGTCGAATTTTAAAAATATATTTTATAGAATTTGTAACATTATTACAAATTTGTATCTATAAAAAATCGTACGTAAATTATGTAGATATTAACAGTTTCTAATATAAATATTACAAACTTATTTGTATAGGTTGCAGTTAAGAATAATATTTTGCCTGCTATTAAACTGCCTTGAAATTAGGTAGGTAAATATGAAAACCTCTTTAATTAAAAAAGGCAATGGTTTAATATAAAATTTCTATATAAGCTACGTTATTATATAGGTTTTCTAGTTTGATATATCTTAAAGCAGTAACCAGGCTGTTTTATAGATAGTCTAATAGCAGACAGTGGCGTAACTAGGCTGAGTGGCACCGGGTATCAAACTCAACGATGGCGCCCATAAAATGGAGCAAGGGAAGGGGTTATGCCATTTTCTTTACCTAATACTGAAAATTAAATTGATAGAAAATAGTCTATTCTGCGTTTCCTATCAGCGAAGGGGATCAAATTAGTCGAGTTTAACTCCGTCAGTAATTTCTCATTATTTTAATTTTAAGAATGATCCCTCCGTTGTGGCAGTAGCCACCAGAATCGTCATAAATATCAAAAATTCAGTTTGTTTAATCTTGTTAAACATTTATCTTATTTTTTAAATTTTTTAAACGATTTCATTTAATTAACTCAAGAATGTGCCACAACAGCAAGTTAGCATTAGTATTACACAACACTATTCAGCAAATTCAATCTACAAGATGTAAATGAAATGCGTTGTTTGCTAATAATTCGTTTCGTGTTTACTTTTAGTAATTAAATCGTCAAGTATTACTGGGTTACCAGGTGTGTTGTTAATATTCCCTTACGTATTTACGTATATAAATAATTGTAAATACACAAAGCGAGTTCAATCAATAAATTCATTATTATTAGTCTTAACGACTATTAGGTACTTAATAATACCTGCAACAGTAATACTTTCTAAGTCATAATTTATTGGCCTCTGAGGCCGGAGACCGACATACTCTCTATACTTCACCAAGAGATCCAAGACACAATTATCACTAAAGAGCGGATTTTTAGGCACTGAAAATGTGGAAAAAGGCAGGAAAATTGGCGCAATAATAAGGCTAGGCATTAAAAAGTTTCAAATAGGCATCAATGACTCACACATAATACATAATATACAGCTGCGGCCAAAAAACCCGGGACACTTTTTTGACCTAATTCTCAAAATGCGTCAACATGAGGAATTATTCTCGCTTTATCCGTATTTCCAATATATGCTGGCATTTTTCAGAATTGAATAATCACTTTTGATGACATTTATTAATTAGAAGTGACAGTGTCTGTAATTGTTTTCACATTTTGAGAAGCAGGGCAAAAAAGGTGTATCGTTTTTTTTTGCGCGACTGTACAGGGTGGGCCAAAGTAGACGCTTTCTTATGGAAACTCATGTTCCTGTCAAAGATAGAAAAATTTTGACCAACATCTCCCGAGCTCAAATTTTATGAAAAAGTTACTGGTGCAAACAGAATTTTGCTATCGTAAACCGTTAGGCCGCTAGGGGGCGTTTTTCAAAATTCGTCGATTTCTTTAAACCCTTCTAGCTTTTTTGTTTTTAGTAATAATTGATTTCTGTAAAAACTTTCTCATAGCAGTTTTTGGTGTAGAATAGGCTGGTGCATTTTGTTTTAATACAGGGTGATTCGTAAATTTGCTGCAACAAAAATTTTCTTATTTCTTATGGAACACCCGGTATATTTATAAATTTTTTTGTAGTCCTTAAAATTCTCTATTCAAAAATATATAATACTATATGTCCGAATTTAGCATGTTACGGTGTATTTGGCTTTAAGTTAAATAAACTAAAAATATCAAGTGGCCATTGTGTCATAGCGCCGCATGACCATTGTTTTAAACCAACAGTAGCAATATTTATGAGGAAAACAAAGTTGGCCGCTGTCAAATTAGTCAAATAGCTTTTGAATTTGAACATAATCTGGTTTTTTGTCCGTGTCTATTTAAATTTCCACCTTCCAACAAGATGGTGCACCGCCTCATAATTGAAGAGTTACAACTAATTACTTAAAAGTGCAGTTTGGTGAAGAGTGGATAGGGAACCAAGGACCAATCGCTTGGCCAGTGAAGTCCCCCATATGACACCCCTAGACTGCTATTTTTGGGGAAAAATTAAAGATTTGACATATAGACAACCGATTACATCAAGAGAATTGCAAGAGGAAGCAGTGCAAAATGCATTTGCTACAATTTCTAACATTGAGCTAAAAAATGCTGCAAATGCTGTCAAACAACGGTGCCGCTTGTGTATTAATCAGAACGGTGCCCAGTTTGAACATATGTTATAAAAGGACATATCGTTGGGTGGTAATATGTTTTATTAATTTTGTTATTTGTTCTAAATGTTTGTAACCCTATATGCTTTTTGTTTTTTCTTATTTAGTTAGCGCCAACTTTGTTTTACTCATAAATATTGCTAATGTTGGTTTAAAACAATGGTCATGCGGCGCTATGACACAATGGCTACTTGATATTTTTAGTTTATTTAACTTAAAGCCAAATATACCGTAAAATGCTAACTTTAGACATATAGTATTATATATTTTTGAAAAGAGAATTTTAAGGACTACAAAAAAATGTATAAATATACCGGGTGTTCCATAAGAAATAAGAAAATTTTTGTTGCAGCAAATTTACGAATCACCCTGTATTAAAACAAAACTCACCAGCCTATTCTACACCAAAAACTGCTATGAGAAAGTTTTTACAGAAATCAATTATTACTAAAAACAAAAAAGCTAGAAGGGTTTAAAGAAATCGACGAATTTTGAAAAACGCCCCCTAGCGGCCTAACGGTTTACGATAGCAAAATTCTGTTTGCACCAGTAACTTTTTCATAAAATTTGAGCACGGGAGACGTTGGTCAAAATTTTTCTATCTCTGACAGGAACATGAGTTTCCATAAGAAAGCGTCTACTTTGGCCCACCCTGTACATTGAAGAGTAACGTACAAATCTGCGATTTAACTGTTAAATTTTCTCTCACAATAAGTAACTAATACTTGTTCTAAATTGATTTCTGTAAAATTATGTCTCCGATCTGACAATAGTATATTGTATGTTAAGAGCTGAAAGTGCATTCTTGCCGCTTGCGCTTCGCCTCAACCAGCAATCATGCAAAAGCGGCAAGCGCACTTTTAGCTCGAAACACACATACTATTTTTTCGACGACTGAGCATATTATTAAAAGAAAATATCATATTTCATTTTATTGCAAAAATTAATTGACAATCAAGTTAACATTACTCTCTATGTGTCTATGACATGTGAAGCGATTATTTCAGCAAATGACGGGCGTTGTCAAGGTAACATTCGGACGTGGCTACCTATTTTGTTCACGCGGAAACCCAAAACGCTCGGCGAGCGGCAAAGTGATGAAAACGCACGCTCAGCAGCAAATGTCTTTCTGTTGTCAAATGACAGTGAGAAAAATCTACTTTCGATGTCAGTCGTCGAAAAAATATATTTATACATTGAAAATGATCGTTCGACGTCTAAGCTAGTTATAGGAACATATTTATATTTTATCAGATCAGAAACATTGACATCAGAATCAACTTCTTTTTTTCACCACTAATTAAAGTACATTTTTTTTCTATAATAATTTTCAAGGTCAACTTTCTAGGGGATAAGTTGCATTCCTGCAGGGTTCCTAGTATTAATAATGTTGGTACATAGATTTTTATTTCTTTTTTTCCACTAAAAAAATTATTGTCATTTTGACAGATATGTCATAATTTAATATATGAATTTAATATCGCTTGCTTCATTTTTGCATTTAAAAAATTTCTTGGTTTTCTTTTTTTATCCGATTTTATTGATGATGATGATGACTCCATGTTAAAAAAAGAAAATTGTCAAGAGTTTAAATTAACAAACTTTGACATTCAAAATTGACACATAACCATAATTTTGAAAAAGACCTACCAACACGAGGTATAAAAATTTCCTAGCGTTTTAATCACATATCTACCAACATTGTAACACTTTGACAGTTATTATAGAAAAAAATCTGGTGTGATACACTCACACAACTTCCTTTTACAGTGTTCTTATAATTAGTCAAAAATTTCATTTTTAATTTTTAGCCATTTGTCAAAATTTTTCAAAAATTACAAATACTACAAAAACGGTACAAAATAGAGTGTTAGTTGAAGAGACAAATTTTCTCTAGAATTTTAAGGTGAATTCAAAAATGTAATAATATACCGGGTGTTTCATTTAAAATGGGAGTTAATAAAAAAAATAGCAAAAAAAACAAAAGAAACCCACTTTAGAAGTATTCAACTGGAAAATCACCCATTTCACATCAATACACATTAAAAATGTAGTAAAAATCTAAAGTTTAAAAAAAATCGTTAGAGCCGTTTTTGAAAAAATCGAAAAAAACTGAAAAATCACAAGAGTAAACACCTACTTCCGGTTATGCGATTTTCTTCAAAAGCTTGCTGTCTCATCTACATAGTACACAAAACTTATATATGAAGTTTCAATGCCATACCTCTTTTCGTTTTTGAGATATTCTGTTCACAGACAGACACACACACACACAGACACACACACACACAGACAGACCAATGAAAAAAAATATGTTTTTTGGGATCAGGGGACTCTAAAACGTGAAGATCCGTTGAAAACTCAATTTCGAATTTTTGGGGTGAATCCAATACTTCCTTTATAGTAAAAGGAAGTAAAAAACGTACTTTACTTTAGATATCTTACTTAATACTCCTAGATCAGGATTTTTATTTAATACAGACTTCAGTTTGTCTGCTATATTCGTATGTTTTAAAGAGTCTTCGACTTCCTCCAAAATCTAGAAGAAATCGATTAAAGTTAAGCCTGCACTCTCTAACTTAGTGATACTGTCAGCTAAAACTTTAAAGTTCGAAGTAATGTAGACAAGACTAGCTTATTTTCTATTTTTTTCTTGAATTAGGCACATTTTAGGCGGTAAAGCTGAAAATAGGCAATAAACTAATTAAATAGGCATTATAGGTAAAATAAAATACATGTCAATAGACGTGAAAATGTTTAATTCGCGCTTATTTATTAATTTCCCTATGATTAAAGTAAATCTAGAAAAGGCATTTGCCTAAGAATCCGCTCTTTAATTATCACTAAAGCTAAGGCCGAGGCTCTCCTATTGTTAACATCTACAAATAAAGTCACTGATACTTGTAAGTCTAGATCAGTACACACATTTTTAAAACCAACAGTGGCGGTGTAGTTAAAGTTCGCCTAACGAATATACCCCCATAGAGCTAAAACTTTAAAATTCGAAGTAATGTAGACAAGACTAGCTTATTTTCTATTATTTTCTTGAATTAGGCACATTTTAGGCGGTAAAGCTGAAAATAGGCAATAAACTAATTAAATGGGCATTATAGGTAAAATAAAATACATGTCAATAGACGTGAAAATGTTTAATTCGCGCTTATTTATTAATTTCCCTAAGATTAAAGTAAATCTAGAAAAGGCATTTGCCTAAGAATCCGCTCTTTAATTATCACTAAAGTTAAGGCCGAGGCTCTCCTATTGTTAACATCTACAAATAAAGTCACTGATACTTGTAAGTCTAGATCAGTATACACATTTTTAAAACCAACAGTGGCGGTGTAGTTAAAGTTCGCCTAACGAATATACCCCCATAGAGCTTAAAATTTCAATGAAGTAGGTTAATTTAAACTGAGTTTTAGACTAAAATATACGATGCGCCGCTTTTTATTTCCACCACTGCGCCACTCCTCGCTATAGACTTAAAAGTGAAATTGTATAGAAAAAACGTTATTGCATTGTAAACTATAACACACTTAACATAATCGTATAGTTTTTTGTTGTTTTTAATATCTGAATTCTTAGGATTGTGACTACAAAGCAGAAACAGTTTTAGTAAGCTTTCTATATCAAGCGCATTAAGTGTTTATGAAAATACTATAGTTTCAATGTTGACGAGTTAATTTTGAAATCTATCACTGAAATGGAAAAAATATCCTCTTTCTCATAATCCCACAGCTAACTATGAGTTCCATATAAAAAATAGAACTTTATGTTATAAGTCGAATTTAGAAAGTGTTTGGTAAAACTGACTACGTCACTGGATTCTTTTCAAAAAAGTGCCTAAGAATGTCAAAATTACTTTTTTTCTATTTTATAAATAATCGAGATATAGCCACAAAATGGGGGGGGGGGGTCCATTTTTCCATATCTCCTATAGTTATCGAGATTCCTTATGAAAACATCGAAATTTGCCCACCCTGTACTACGCCTTCCCACCTATAACTTTTATACATATACCCGATTTTTACTTCCTTTTACTACTATAAAGGAAGTATTGGATTTACCCCAAAAATTCGAAATTGAGTTTTCAACAGATCTTCACGTTTTAGAGTCCCCTGATCCCAAAAAAAATATTTTTTTTCATTGGTCTGTCTGTCTGTGTGTCTGTCTGTGTGTCTGTGAACAGAATATCTCAAAAACGAAAAGAGGCATGGCATTGAAACTTCATATATAAGTTTTGTGTACTATGTAGATGAGACAGCAAGCTTTTGAAGAAAATCGCATAACCGGAAGTAGGTGTTTACTCTTGTGATTTTTCAGTTTTTTTCGATTTTTTCAAAAATGGCTCTAACGATTTTTTTTAAACTTTACATTTTTAATGTGTATTGATGTGAGATAGGTGATTTTCCAGTTGAATACTTCTAAAGTGGGTTTCTTTTGTTTTTTTTCTATTTTTTTTATTAACTCCTATTTTAAATAAAACACCCGGTATATTATTACATTTTTGAATTCACCTTAAAATTCTAGAGAAAATTTGTCTCTTCAACTAACACTCGATTTTGTACCGTTTTTGTAGAATTTGTAATTTTTGAAATTTTTTAACAAATGCTTAAAAATTAAAAATGAAATTTTTGACTAATTATAAGATCACTGTAAAAGGAAGTTGTGTGAGTGTATCACACCAGATTTTTTATTTTTATGTTACTCTCATAGTTTTAGGAATATCTTCTCCCCCCGAATCGTTGACTGATCCTGTATATTACATACAACATACAACCAACACTGCAAAAATTTAATTTCAAGCAAACATGTTACTGTTAAAGTAAAAAATCTGGTGTGATACACTCACACAACTTCCTTTTACAGTGTTCTTATAATTAGTCAAAAATTTCATTTTTAATTTTTAGCCATTTGTCAAAAATTTTCAAAAATTACAAATACTACAAAAAACGGTACAAAATAGAGCGTTAGTTAAAGAGACAAATTTTCTCTAGAATTTTAAGGTGAATTCAAAAATGTAATAATATACCGGGTGTTTTATTTAAAATAGGAGTTAATAAAAAAAATTGAAAAAAAAACAAAAGAAACCCACTTTAGAAGTATTCAACTGGAAAATCACCTATTTCACATTAATACACATTAAAAATGTAGTAAAAACGTAAAGTTTAAAAAAAATCGTTAGAGCCGTTTTTGAAAAAATCGAAAAAAACTGAAAAATCACAAGAGTAAACACCTACTTCCGGTTATGCGATTTTCTTCAAAAGCTTGCTGTCTCATCTACATAGTACACAAAACTTATATATGAAGTTTCAACGCCATACCTCTTTTAGTTTTTGAGATATTCTGTTCACAGACAGACAGACACACACACAGACAGACACACAGACAGACACACAGACAGACCAATGAAAAAAAAATATGTTTTTTTGGGATCAGGGGACTCTAAAACGTGAAGATCTGTTGAAAACTCAATTTCGAATTTTTGGGGTGAATCCAATACTTCCTTTATAGTAAAAGGAAGTAAAAAGGAGAATTGTTCAGAACTTCGCACCCGTTTAGATAAAAGTAAAAATTAAAACGGTTGTTATTGTAACTCATTATCCTACTACTTCTTCTTCGTCTTCTTAAGCTAATAGCTTGTTTATTCCAGATTATTTTTCCACCTTTTTTGTGGTCTTCCGGGGCTGCGCTTCCCGCGGGATCTTCTATCTCTTGCTATCCTGACTTGTCTGGTCTCATTCATTCTAGATATATGCTGATTCCATTCATCTCTAAGTACGTTGTTCTACCGATTCTTCAATCTTTTGTAGATTACATCCTTGTCTAATGTCCCCGCTTCGAATATGATTTCTTAGAGATTTGTTCGTTATTTTTCGAAGTGTTTTCATTTCCACAATTTCCAACATCTGTTTTGTATTAACTGTATCCGCACGTGTTTAGGCGGCATATGTCAGTACCGGTCTTACTACTGATTTATATACTCTTACCTTCAGTTCTGGTTTTAAGTAGGTACTTATTTCGCCATATGCAATCGTTCAGGCATCCCGATATTCTCAATGCTTTATTGGCTTGTCTTTGTACTTCCTCATTCAATCTTCTGTCACTCGTTATTTCTGTCCCTAGGTAGTTGAAGATGTGTACTTGTTCTATTATTTGTCCGTCTAGTTCTAGTTTACATCGGAGAGGTTCTCTACTTATTGTTAGGCATTTGGTTTTGTTAGTGGCAACGTTTGATCCGAATCTCTTACAGCGATTTAAAAAATGAAATAATAGTATCTGTAGATCATCCTCGTTGTCAGCAGCTAGCGCTGCATCGTCGGCGTAACATATTATTCGAATTTCGACATCTCCCATTCTGTATCCTTTTCTATTCTTGATATCTTCAATTATTTCATTCATTATCATCGCGTCGTTGCATGATTTCCAACACTGAATCCGTGTTGTTCATCCCTACGCTCTATAATTTCTGCTAGTTTTTGTGGTACATTTTTTGTTAGAAGTTTTAGTGCACTTTGTAATAGATCTATGCCTGTGTAATTATTAGGAATTTTTTTTTCCCCTTTTGAAATATGGGGATTATTATACCAGTTCTCCAGGGGTGTGGAATTGTTTCTTTTTGAAATATGGTCTGCATCATCTTAACTAATTTTTGTGAGAGTACAGGGCCGCCATATTTCAACATTTCATTCGTTATATTATCCTCGCCAGGCGATTTCCTATTTCTTAATTTTCGTAAAGCTGTTAATATATCTTCCTCATCAACTTCGAGTCTGGTGCGTACTATCCTTATTCTTTCGTTGTCCTGCCCTCCGTCTCTCGTGTTTTCTGCGTAGAGATTTTTAAAGTATTCGACCCATATATTCTCTTTTATTTTATTTGTTTCTACATAATCTTCCAGTTTTGTCTTTTGTGTACGTATCATTCTCCATATTTGTGTTTATTGGCCGTAAAAGTCTCTTTGGAGATCGTTTGTATACTTTTCCCAGTAATTCTCTTTTATTTCTCTTATTTTGGAGTGGATTACATTTTGTACCCTTTTATAGTTTTCGCATTCTTCATTCGTCTGTATTGACTTATATTTTCTATATGTTACACTTTTCTCCTCCGCTAATTCTTTAACCTCTTTACAAAATCATGGTTTTTTGACTTTGGCCTGTTTGTTTTTATTAGTTCTTTTGAAGCCCAATGCTTCCTTTGCTGCTTGTGATATATTTGTCTTCCTGTATCTTATTCTGTAGAATATGTTGCTCTAGTCGTCTCTGATATAATCCCTGTACGCTTTGATCCTCTAGTAGCTTTATTTTGAGCTTCTCTACGTATTCGGGTGTTTTTCTTTTAGCTTTCTGTAGTTGTAAACGCATTTTACCTAACGCTAGCTTATGGTCGCTATCTATTTCTGCTGCGGTTAATGTTCTGACATCCAGTATCTGGGATGGATGTACGTGTTCATTTGAAATTATGTATTCAATAATTCATTTACTCCCTCTACTGTTTTGCCATGTATTTCATTTGGTGGTTAAGATATGTATTGTTGATTCTCAGATTGTTATCCGCGCATAAGTTAATTAAGCGATCGCCGTTGTTGTTTTTGTTTCCTCGTTGAATCGCTGTTTTACTCCGTGAATTATATCATTTCCATTATCCTACTACGACCATACATAAATGCAAACCTTTAAAAAAATCGAGTAAGCTTTGCTTTATCAAAACGGTTATTAAGAAAATTTACTTTTTACCGAAAAATATCAATATTTAATTTTTTATATAAACTGAGAAACTTGAAATTGCTAACTTTTTTAATCATTTTCAACAACAAAAATTTACTAAGTAAATTTAAGAATAATTAAAATTTACAATTAACAATTTTTCCACTCCTATTCAAGTACATAAACGAAGTAATAAAATAGTCGAGGGTAATACCACAAGTAGTAGATATATTTTTGACAAATATTTTGCCGTTTCCATGTAAATTATTGCGCTTAAATTTCACGACACAAAATCATATCAAAAATGTCACGAGCCGAAGGCGAGTGACATTTAAATGTGATTTTGTTGAGTGAAATTTGCAATATTTCTATGGAAACGGTAAAATATTTTTAAAAAGTATATCGACTACGAGTGGTATTTGGGACGACTGTTTAACAATATTTAACATAACGATTAACTTTATTGAAAAATAATCCAACAATTAGTATAATTATTCATTCTCAATTAAATTTAGCGGAATACTTCGAAAACAACACATTTTAAAATGTTTAACGCAAGCCAATCTTTGTTTACGCAGTTTGTTGATGTTTATTTTTACGTAACCTAGCGCCATCACTAAGGAAGAACATTTTGCTAAGCGATATTTCGCAACAAGGCTACTTAGTTTTTGAGTAGATACATTGCTTTTTGGATAGTCTGCATGGTACCCAATATTCAAGGGTAATACCACAAGTAGTGGATATATTTTTGACAAATATTTTGCCGTTTTCATGCAAATTATTGCGTTTAAATTTCACGATACAAAATCACATTTTGTTGAGTGAAATTTGCAATAATTTCTATGGAAATGGCAAAAATTTAAAAAATATATATTCACTTCGAGTGGTATTTGGGACGACTATTTAACAATATTAATACATAACGATTCACTTTATTGAAAAATAATCCAACAGTTAATATAATTATTCATTCTCAATTAAATTAAACGGAATACTTCCAAAACATAACATTTTAAAATTTAAAACGCAAGCCAAACTTTGTTTACACAGTTTGTTGGTATTTAGTTAGCGATATCACTAAGCATAGAACATCGTTGCTGAGCGATATTTCGCAATAAGGCTACTTAGTTTTTGAGTAGGTACATTGTTTTGTGAATATTTTGCATGGTGCCCAATATTCAGTGATATACTGTTCCTATTGGTTGAAAGAAGCAAATATCTGCAATATGATTGGCTTCTATATTATAGCGTTGAATAGTCAGTGATATACTGTTCTTATTGGTTGAGAAAAGCAAATATCAGCAATATATATATATATATGATTGGCCTATATATTATAGTGTTGAATAGTCATTAAAATTTATTGATCAAAAGTTGCACATGTACTATAGTGCAAACATTTTTTCAGTTTTTTTATAAAACTAGACCTACTGCTTTTTTATTTTTAAGTTTATTTTTGTTCATAGTAGGTTAATGACTTGCAATCAATATTAAACAGATGTACAGTTCTGCAAAATCAATTAATTGCATAATAAATAAAAACGTTACAATGGAGTAACGTTGTAAAGTGAGTCTACATCACTCTATATATTAACTACGATATACCACTTAAAATAAAAGTATAAGTTAAAAACAAAAACCAGGATACAATTTTCGTTTATAAATGTAACAATGTGGCCACCCTCTGCAATTTCAATTAGCACCAGTTTATAAAATTACAATTTCTTTGGGTTCTACAAGCGTTTTTATAGTCTCTTATAATATCATACAATTTATTTTTTTCAATTCTCAATAATTCAAGTTATTGGCCAATTTCGACATTAACAAATCAAATTTAGGTAACCGTGACACATCACGACAACCTCTTAAACCAAGATTTAGCAAAAGCTAATGAATCGCAACAACCTCCCATGGCTAAGTACAAACGTAAAAAACGTATCCTCGTTCTTAACCTTATTAACCTGCCATTTTCCTGGGGCAAACCGTCCCGAAAACAAATGCAAAGCACATGTGACGGTTATATTTAATTCCTGAAGTGTGTTCGCTCCCCTGTCATAGACTTAGTTACTTCTTTTACCTAGCACACAAAAAATACTCCCGGAGCCATATGTATACGGCGGACCCCAATTTCGCTTTCTCTGGCCCAAAATAAAGCTGGGAGATTCTTTGCAAAACCTCTTAGTTACTTCCGCTTGTGACAAAGCTGATGACATTTGAACCCCGCAGCACGTGGACCTGCAGTTGCTGTTTTCACATTTTACCACCGGGAACGCCCTTAGGTATTATTGCCAGCTAAGTGAGTAGGAAACGATGGCGAAAAAATTGTAGTCGGCCGTAGTGATGCCTGGAAAATATTACTTTGAAACCGATTTACTTGAATTTGTAGTTATGCTAAAATAGAAAATGTTCAACAAGTTGTTGACAAAACAATAACAATAAGTTCTAATACACTGCAGATTGAACAGTCATATTCAATTTTCAAAATTTTTTTTTATAAAACCTGGTTTTACGTCCCTTAATACATTAACTCCCTAGATATAAAAATGTAGAATTTTGAAAACTCACATTTTTGTATACAGAGTGTTTGTAAACCACACGAATATACTTCACACTTCACACAAAGTGGGGTCGAACAGTTTTAAACCGGTTGTGTCTTCAAAATTTCTTCAGAATTCGCTGTTAAACTTATTATCGAATATGATGAACTGTTGTATGCATGTATAACTTTCTCAAAAACATAATATAGAAGGGTAACTACCAAAAAAGTGAGACTTTTGAAAGAGGTTAACCGAGAGGCCAATCTGCTGCTTTGCTTTCCACATTTGTATCGGGGACTCTTCATAACCACTTTAAACGTTTTCTGGTAATAGCAATACAGTATCTTTTTATGAATTAGATTTACTAGAGCATACTTACTGCTACCTCTTTCCGTAATCTGCAACCATACCACTCATTTCTTAAACGGCTTAAAACAATTAATGTGAAATTGCTTTATTTATTTGAGGAAACGAAAATAAAAACATCTAACGTTTCCTTGTAAACGTTACTCTGTCACTTTGTCGAAGAAAACAAACTAGCTTAGGCCAGTGAATCCAGCAATTGAAAATATTTTGTGGCATCAAATTCTAAAAGGATTACGTAAGCACGACAAAAATGGTTCACAACTTTTCTCCACTCTAGATATGCCCGTGTGGTTGACAAACACCCTGTATATACTTTACGCTCAAACGGTGGGCGTTTGGGTTGTCTTAAATCGATAGGATTAATAAATCCCGTTTTTACTGCCGACGTCTAAAAGACGAAGGAAGTATTGTAATCGCGAAAAAATCACCTTCCGGGATTTCTTCAGATCTTTACGTTTCAAGGGCTCTAGACAACAAAAAACAGGTTATACCGTCTGTCTGTTTGTCTGCCTGTCTGTCTGTCTGCATGCCTGTCTGTCTGTCTGTCTGTCTGTCTGTTGGCTCAACTTTTCTCTCGTGGATAACATATTTGTAATATAACACACTTATACCATAAATAACTATTTTTAATACAAAAACTTGCTAAGATTGGCAGTGTCGCATATGTGTAGCTTTCCACCATAGCCATGGATTTCCATCAAGGTCAATATCGTGAGATAGTATTCAATTTCCTTCTTAACTCTACCTTCTGAACATATAAAACTTAAGTATTAGCCTATTTTAAAATAGCTGATAATCCCGTTTTCTGTCTTTTTTAAGCCTTCTGCTGCTGTTCTACATTCGGGAGGTCCTCACAATCGAATATCCGATTAATCAAATCATCCTTTGATCAAATAAATTTTCAACCTTTCTTTAAATCGACGTACCGATCAATCGATTATTTTGCACAGCCTTACTCGGTTGTAGAATTGCTTCTCAACACATTTCCAAACCTTTTTAAAAATCAATTAGGATTATATAAAGTTAAAATCATGAAATTAGAGGTGGAACCAGAGATCTCTCCAATTTTAAAGAAAGCATCACCGATACCTTTTGCATTTCGCGAAGGGGTTATTCAAGGCTTACTAAAGTTAGAAAAACAAAATGTTATTGAAAAAGTAAATAGTTCTAATTGGGATACACCGCTTGTACTTGTGAGAGTATGTGATAACGGTAAATATCATGATATCCGCAAAATTTCACCTCAAGTTGGCCGTTGAAGCAAAAGACGCATGTCGTAAGTAGACGATAGTCTGAATGTTAACTTCAGCTTGTCAAGTTGTAGGTTAGGTTGTCAACTGCCGCTGTCTGTGCATCGATTTCGACAATACTGTCAGGGAGCTCCCCATTTAGAATGGTTTTTAATCAATAACATAAATCTTTTTGATAGAGTGTTATTTCCGCAATGGTGCAAACGTTGACGGTGAATGGAGATACTCCGTTGAAAACACTTCTTAAGACTTACAGAGATATTCTAATTTTGTTGATGGGTATAATCAATTTAAGACACAGTTAAGACACTCTGTCAACTTGTTTCGAGAGACAAGAAATGTGAACCGTAAAGCAGGAAGTGGAAGACCAAAAGTAAGAACACCTAAAACAATTCAGGCAGTAAGAAATGTTATAGATCAAGGGCCACAATCTTCTATTCGTCAAGAAAGACAGACAGTGGATGTCTCATACGGTACCTGTCAACGAATATTAAAAGATCTACATTTACAACCCTACCGTTTGCAAGCAGTTGAAAATTACTACCAAATGATGCCCCCCGAGACTTAAATTTTGTAACTAGTTTTTGGAAAATCTTTATAACAACGGCTAAGTTTTATAAATAGTATATTACTTTACAAGGGATGTAGGCATGTAGGTAAGATTTACACTACCGAGGACCGTTTGATGCAGCAAGGTGCGAGGTAGTGTAAATCTTCCTACATCCTGTGTAAAGTACATCATTTTTTTCACTACCAATATTTTCTAATGTAAGATAAATGGTAATAGCGTAAAATTACTACATTTTCTAAGTTATATTTACGAGTAGTAGCCTATTTCGGAGCTTAGGGCGATGTTACAGTGCTGTGAGGTTTTGTTTGACAGTTATAAACGCACTGTGAAAAATGTGTGAATACGATTGCAAGTGCTGTTTTGTGAGCTTTGTGCTTGTATTCTGATTAAAAATGGATAATAGTATGAGCGATAATGGTTTTCTTCATGTTAATCAAATTGCAAACACGGCATCTCGTCAGTTATAGTAAATGCGGGATGTAAGTAATTCTCTTCTCTAGGGAAGCAAGTAGGTACATTGTCATGGAAACTGTAACAATTTTTGTAAATGTTTCCTACATCCCTCAAATCAGACACTGTAAGGATCACTTGCAAGATAGGTAGTGAAAAAAAAACATTTTTCTCAGATGAGGCATGGTTTGATTTGTTCGGATATGTGATTCTCAGAACATGAGATTGTGGAGCGCTGACAATCCTCATTCTTTTGCTGAAACACTACTGTATCTACATAAAATAAGAGTTTGGGCAGTAATCAGCACAAGAAGGATTATAGGGCCATATTTTTTGAAGGTAAGTGATTCTGGGGTGTGACGATAGTAGAACAGGGAGAGAAATCCCCCACTCCTTTTAATTCGATTAAGCCACGCCCCCTTAATTGGCGGAATTATTCGCGGAATTTTCGCGGATTGACCCAATTAATTTCGCGGTTTGATCTAATTAATCACAATGAAGTTTGATATGTAATTTACATATGTGCTACTGATTAAATTACGCATTAGCTTCCGATTACATTACGCATTAGCTTCCGATTAAAATTACGCGTCGGACTTTGGCGGCCATCTTGGATTTCTGGCGCGAATATTTGAATTTGAAATTTCTCTGATTTTTTTCTAAGTTCAATTTTTTGAATTTAAACTTCCCGGGTGTCGGCCATCTTGGTTTTCTGCGCGCGCACTTCTCGCGGCTGTCCTTTTAATTTTGAATTTTCGCGCGAATATTTGAATTTTAAATTTTTTTTCTAAGTCCCTGTTTTGAATTTAACTTCTCGGGTGTCGTCCATCTTGGTTTTCTCACATTTATTTTAATTTAAAAAAAGCTTCCTGCGATGTCCCATGGCTGGAGTCGAACCAGCGATCACAGCATTACGAGTACGAAGCCTTAACCAACTGGGCTATCGAAGCGATCGAGGTTAAAGGAATTAAACATAGCCACTTACGTGTCACGAGCCCAGCTTTAAACAAACTATTTTTCAAAAAAAATTATTTTTGAAATTGGAAATGCATTGACTGTGTTGTTAAATGACTTGTAGTAATTTTAAAAAACTGATTTTTACGGTTGGATGTGTCATAATTAATAATTTTATAATTTGTGCCTGCTATATGGCTGGATTAACGAGATCCCCATTGTCCCTACCTACTATTCGAAATTTTCCGTCTAAGTTCCCTTTTTAAAACAGGTCGGTGACTGTGTTTTTGTTTGGTTTTAAAGGTTTGAATATTGTACCACTTAGCTGTTCTGACATTACACTTCCATATCCATATTATAAATAAATTTTAAATGTTATTTTCGACTGAGTTTAACCGCTTATAAATTACAACAGCTAGTTTTAAAATTAAATGGGCGATCGGTCACAATTATATATATCCGCAATAACATGAACAAGAAGATATACGTATTGCTTGAGTAAGAAAGAGATAAACATATAATCCGTTCACGACCTTTTTGGGACAGAGTTGGCTATTATTTTTTCTTTTTCATGTTGGACTAACTGATTCGGTGATGTAGCGGATGCAACTTTTTTTTCTGTCAGTGTCTGTTCGACATTTTCTTTTCCACCACATTGCCAAACTTATTATTTTTAATATTCGTAAGAAAATAAATGCTTTATCAAGTGTGTAAAAGTAATTTTAATTTCCGTCAAAGGAAAAATCAAAATGCCCAATATAATTTTGTTACAACAAAAAATTTCCATTAAACGATGCTAGTTGCAGTTTAAAAAGGACAGACCAGATCTAAAAGAACACGAGTTGATGTCGAGACTAGAGAGAGATCAGGCAACAATGTACCTATTCAGAAAATATAACCTTAAACTGAAAACAACCTAACCTAACAGAAAAAGTGCCAGTTTGCATTAGGGAGTTTAGTTGCCGCAGAGGTACTGCCAACAAAATTACAAGATGGTCATAGCCTCATATAGGTAAGAAAGCCGGGTTGCGTTGCTTTCAGCTACCGTGTTTCGGCTACTTTTCAAGGTCGTCTATGTAAGCTTGTAGGTTTCTGCCTTCAAAGATCGTGAACGGCTTATAGTAGCAAGTATTGGAGAAGGCTTGACTAATTTTAATTATGACATTTGTCAACTAAACATGTCTACTAATATAATGTTTTTGTATGGCTATCTTTTTCTTACTCATATAGGTTTAATCAACTTATGCAACAAAACAACATGGTAATAAATATGTTGTCCACAGTTATAAGCAAACTTGTCCGTTAATGTCTAAATCATTACGAATATCCCTATGGAATGCAAACGGCATTCAGTCAAAAATAAATGAAATTCAGTCATTTCTAAAATTAAACAATATAGATATATTTCTTATATCAGAAACACACTTCACCGACAAATCTTATTTGAGGATACCTTATTATACTTGCTATCATACAGAACATCCTGACGGAACAGCTCACGGCGGCACCGCTATTTTGATAAGGAGCTCAATTGTTCATTATGAATTAGACAAATATGAAGAACCATTTCTACAAGCAACGACAATTCAAGTTTGTAAATTACCAAATCCAATCACAATATCTGTTGCCTACTGCCCACCTAGACATAAAATTACCAAAGACGGCCTCAAACCATTCTTTCAGTCACTTGGCAGCAATTTTATATGCGGTGGTGACTACAACTGTAAACATACCTACTGGGGATCACGATTAATTACCACCAGGGGCCGTGCGCTATATGATCTCATACGTGAAAAGAGCTATGGCTATCTATCAACTGGAGAGCCCACATATTGGCCAACGGACCGAGATAAAATACCCGACTTACTGGATTTCTTTGTCACACATGGTATTTCATCCAACTATACGGACATAGTTAGTAACCTTGATTTATCATCTGACCATACACCAATTATAGCTACAATAAGCACCACAATTATTAAAAGATCGCCCAGACCGTCACTGTTCAACATTAAAACAGACTGGGAAGCATATAGAGGTCTTCTGGATGAAAATTTACAAACCAGTATTAGTCTACATACCCCGCATGAAATAGAGGAAGCCACAAATATCTTTATTACAACTGTGCAAAATGCAGCTTGGAATTCAACGCCTACGATTACAAATGCGATACGAGAAGATACAAATGTCCCAAATGAAATACTTGAGCTAATACGACAGAAGCGTAGAGCAAGATCCAAATGGCACAGAACGCGCAATCCTGCTGATAAAACGATCTGTAATAGGTTAGCGAACAACATCAAAAATAAACTAAAAATGTTAAAGCAAGAAACTTTCCAACACTATTTAACTACACTGTCCCGCGCAGATAACAGTATCTGGAAAATTTCTAAAGCAAATAAGAGGCCACAAGTTGCCAATCCACCTTTAAGGAAACCAAATAATGAATGGGCCAGAGCAAACCAAGAAAAAGCAGATCTATTCGCCCAACATCTTGCTGATGTCTTTACTCCCCATTCAAATGTACTTGACGATGAGATACAAAGCTTCCTCCAGGCGCCACTACAAATGTCATTACCTATCAAAAGTTTTACTTATACAGAAGTACTTGAGGAAATTCGACATCTAAACAAAAAGAAGGCCCCCGGTTTTGACTTAATAACGGGGAAGGTGCTTGATGAATTACCTAAAAGCAGCATAGTGTTTTTACGAAATCTTTTTAATTCCATCTTACGTCTTCAGTACTGGCCATCAACGCTAAAATTTGCCCAAATCATTTTAATATTGAAACCCGGCAAACCTGCTGAGGAAGTTACGTCTTACCGGCCAATAAGTTTATTGCCCATAATGTCTAAACTGTTAGAAAAACTGATAATGAGAAGATTACGTGTTACAGACATGTTGGAAAATTGCATCCCAGACCACCAGTTTGGATTCAGGAGGCACCACTCCACCATTCAACAATGCCATCGAGTTGTAAACGTTATCAGTACGGCTTTTGACTCAAAATCTTACTGTCCAGCAGTATTTATAGATATAAAACAAGCGTTTGATAAAGTGTGGCATGATGGCCTATTATTTAAGATTAAATTACTCCTTCCAAGCGAATATTACCTCCTATTTAAATCTTACCTGTCAGATCGCTATTTTCAAATTAAGTACGGTCAACAATATTCCGATCTACGCCCAATCAACTCTGGAGTGCCTCAGGGAAGTGTCTTGGGACCTCTGCTATACATTTTATATACTGCAGATATACCTACAACAGCAGATACATATCTAGGCACATTTGCTGATGACACTGTCCTTCTCTCTAGTCATATCAATCCCCACACAGCCTCCTCAAATTTACAAAACCATTTATCTATCCTGCAGACCTGGCTCAATAAATGGCGAATAAAAGTAAACGAAACGAAAAGTGCGCAAGTTAATTTTACTCTAAATCGCACAGAATGTCCATCAGTGTATATGAACAATATACCTATTCCCCAAGCAAATGAAGTACGCTACCTAGGTCTTCATTTAGATAAACGACTCACATGGAAGTCTCACATACTAAAAAAAAGAAAAGAAATCGATTTGCGAGTTAAGAAAATGTTTTGGTCTCTCGGCAGAAAGTCATGCCTCTCTCTTGAAAACAAGATCCTCCTGTATAAAGTCATAATTAAGCCAATATGGACTTATGGCATTGAACTCTGGGGTTGCTCTTGTAAGTCCAATGTCAATATCATCCAACGTCTGCAATCAAAGACTCTAAGAATGCTAGCAAATGCTCCATGGTATGTCAGCAACTTGACATTGCATACTGACCTTGGCATAGCAACAGTCGAAGAAGAGAGAACAACAAGAAGTAACAACCACTTCCTACGACTACAAGCCCACCCAAATACCCTCGCGTTGAACCTGCAGCAGGACCCACCTCCAAGGAGACTAAAAAAGAAGAAATGGCCCAGTGATCTGAAAGGAGGATAGCTCTAACGAAACGGGATAACATCGCTGGATGGATTCCCCCTCACGTCATTAATGTCATCACATTAACTCATAGAACACATTGAATTTATAATTAGTTCTGATTGTTAATTTGCTATTAAACCAATAAAAAAAAAAAAAATATAGGTAAGAAAGGTTGGTGCGTTGCTTTCAGCTACCGTGTTCCGAAGATATCCGAGTCTTATTGTATAAGAATGGTTGTCCCCCATAAATTTGAATAAAAACAGACAATTTCGTTGAAAAAAAAATAGCTTTTCAATATCGTTTGCAAATAAGACAAGGGATACTTGTAAAAATATAAGTCAAACCATTTTTTCTTGTAAAAAATTTACGAAAAGACGTATGTGTTGGCGACAAATTAAAATAAATTTGAATAAAAGCACGCAAAATTACGAAAATACGTAGAAAATTTATAAAAATCGGCATCTTGTCACATTAAATTCTGCAAAAACGACAAAAAACAATATTTTTTACAACTTTCATTGAAAAAATAGTAAAATTTTACGAAAATACGTCTGTGTTGACGACCAATGAAAATAAATTTGAATAAAAATACGCAAAAATTACGAAAAGACGTATGTGTTGATCCCCAAAGTAACAAAAATTTGAATAAAATCACGCAATCATACAGCATCTCACATAAATTTTCGCTAATATCGACATCATGTCACATAAATTATACAAAAACTGTCATCACGTCACTTGAAATTATACAAAATACGATATTTTTATTCAACACACGATGAAAATTGAACAAAAATCACGCAATCACACATCATATCACATAAATTTACACAAATATCGACATCATGTCACATAAATTATACAAAAACTGTCATCACGTCACTTGAAATTATACAAAATACGATATTTTTATTCAACACACGATGAAAATTGAACAAAAATCACGCAATCACACATCATATCACATAAATTTACACAAAAATCGACATCATGTCACATAAATTATACAAAAACTGACATCATATCACTTGAAATTATACAAAAAACGACATTTTCATTCAATACACGATGAAAATTGAACAAAAAATCACGCAGTCATTCAGCATCTCACATAAATTTTCGCAAATATCGACATCATGTCACATAAATTATACAAAAACTGTCATCACGTCACTTGAAACTATACAAAATACGATATTTTTATTCAACACACGATGAAAATTGAACAAAAATCACGCAATCACACATCATATCACATAAATTTACACAAATATCGACATCATGTCACATAAATTATACAAAAACTGTCATCACGTCACTTGAAATTATACAAAATACGATATTTTTATTCAACACACGATGAAAATTGAACAAAAATCACGCAATCACACATCATATCACATAAATTTACACAAAAATCGACATCATGTCACATAAATTATACAAAAACTGACATCATATCACTTGAAATTATACAAAAAACGACATTTTCATTCAATACACGATGAAAATTGAACAAAAAATCACGCAGTCATACAGCATCTCACATAAATTTTCACAAAAATCGACATCATGTCATATAAATTATACAAAAACTGTCATCATGTCACTTGAAATTATACAAAAAACGACATTTTTACTAAACACACGACGAAAATTGAACAAAAATCACACAATTACGCGCCATCTCACATAAATTTTTACAAAAATCGACATCATGTTACATAAACTATGCATAATTTTGCAAATGTTTTACACTTTTTATAAAATGGACCACTCAAAATTAAAAGAAATAGCAATTTCATTGAAAAAATCTACTACCACAATCATTTCGACAAACAAAATTCAAAAAATCTTATACTTTTGACGGAAATATATGTATGTTGACCACAAATTGACATAATTTTTAAATAAAAACGCGCAATTCGTTGAAAAAAATATTCTGACACCACCAAAACACGCAATTTCATTGAAAAATATATATATGTTGTCCACAAATTAACATAAATTTGAATAAAAACACGTAATTTTGTTGAAAAAATGTTCTGGCCCCGTCATTTCACTTAAAATTTTACAAAACTGCCATCATAACTATTGAAATTATACAAAATATATGTATGTTGATCACAAATTAACATAAACCTGAATAAAACACACAATTTCGTTGAAAAATTTGCAAATGTTTTACACTTTTTATAAAATGTGTCGCTCAAAATTAAAAGAAATCACAATTTTTAAATTATATCACGCCATTATGAAATCGTAGATTGATTTTTTTTGAAATTTTACACTTTGTAACTGTAAAGTAACTTCAAATACTAATATTTTAGCTTTAGATTTTGTAATTATTGCAGATTCGTGAAAAACAAAAGCAGAGTAGAAATAAAAAACACAAACACTTTCTAATAAACAAATATATTGTTCTTATTTCGTATAATACTTAATAATATAAAAATAAATGTACAGCTGAATGTCTCATTTTTCTAAAAATCCGCTAGCAATTTACAAAACTGTAGTTGGAGGTGTACAACATTTCAAATTAAAAAGGTTGCAAGTAATAAAATCAGAAGTTTAAGACGCTCTCAAGCCAGTCGCACATTTCTTGTAGGAAGTTTGATCAGAAGCAAAAACAGGGCGTTTCACATTCAACTGACTCGGGATTGTTTGCAATATTTTCTGAACTTCCATTGTATTCATTGCGCCACCAATCGGATAAAATTAGTATGTTTTCCAATGCACACACCGGCGAACAGATATTGTGATTAAGGCAGCGTACGGCAGTAGCAGTTTTTCGCAGAACTTTTAAAGATGGGCACTCGAGATCTTCCAGATTCACGACGATTTTATTCAGAAACTTAGAACCTCCTTTTTTTCTTGACCCTTAACGTACACTTTTTCAAATTTTTTGAGAACTCTTGCTAGCTCGGTTTCAAATTCATCAAAATGTATAGAACCAGTATCCCATGCTAGACCGTGGTGACTCTGCTCCAGATAGTTTATGCCTTTTTTAACGAAATAGGGGCAGAGTGACATAATTTGCAGGAGGTTTGAAAACGAAAATTGCTAGCTGATTACCATCTGCTGAAATAACAGCCACTTCTTTCGGAATAAACTGCTTCTGCTCGCCACGGAACCCTTGTAGATCTACGAAGGCAGTGTCCATACCGACGTTTCGTCTGGGGCCCATCTTCAGATGCACTAGGTAACAGAACACAATGACTTAAAACGAGTTAGTGCGGTATCGGTTTGGACAGCTGGTTTTACAAATTTTAAAATAAAAAGAGGTGGAAACACTGCGTGCGCCGCATAGCAGACAAGTTGGCTCGAGCACTCACTGCATAATTAAGAAAACATCTAGTTTAAAACCCTTCTATTTGCAATTTCAAACAATATTTCATATAAATTAAGCCATGTACAAATTTCTAAATCAGTTTTGATATATATTTTATCGAAAGACATGACCCTCAGCTGCCGTTTTATTATTTGTCGTGATGCGTCATCGCTGAGTTTTACAAGTGCCATCCTGTCTGCGATGTGACGCACGCAGTGTTTCCATACCTTTTTATTTTAAAATTCTATAAAATCAGAGGTCCAAACTGCTGCCGCATCAGGTAACAGAGTACAATGGTTTAAAACGTGTTAGTGCGGCATCAGTCGGGCCTCTGTTTTTATAGAATTTTAATATAAAAAGGGTTGGAGACATTGCGTACGTCACACAGCAAACAGGTTGGCTCTTGTAAAATTCATCGATGACGAATCACGACAAATAGTAATAAAACGGTAGCTTAGGATCAAGTCTTTCGATAAAATATATATCAAAACCGATTTAGAAATTTGTACATGGCTTAATTTATATGAAATATTGTTTGAAATTGCAAATAGAAGGGTTTTAAACTAGATGTTTTCTTAATTATGCAGTGAGTGCTCGAGCCAACCTGTCTGCTATGCGGCGCACGCAGTGTTTCCACCTCTTTTTATTTTAAAATTTGTAAAACCAGCTGTCCAAACCGATACCGCACTAACTCGTTTTAAGTCATTGTGTTCTGTTACCTAGTGCATCTGAAGATGGGCCCCAGACGAAACGTCGGTATGGACACTGCCTTCGTAGATCTACAAGGGTTCCGTGGCGAGCAGAAGCAGTTTATTCCGAAAGAAGTGGCTGTTATTTCAGCAGATGGTAATCAGCTAGCAATTTTCGTTTTAAAACCTCCTGCAAATTATGTCAGTTTTTGTATAATTTATGTGACATGATGTCGATTTTTGTGTAAATTTATGTGATATGATGTGTGATTGCGTGATTTTTGTTCAATTTTCATCGTGTGTTGAATAAAAATATCGTATTTTGTATAATTTCAAGTGACGTGATGACAGTTTTTGTATAATTTATGTGACATGATGTCGATATTTGTGTAAATTTATGTGATATGATGTGTGATTGCGTGATTTTTGTTCAATTTTCATCGTGTGTTGAATAAAAATATCGTATTTTGTATAATTTCAAGTGACGTGATGACAGTTTTTGTATAATTTATGTGACATGATGTCGATATTAGCGAAAATTTATGTGAGATGCTGTATGATTGCGTGATTTTATTCAAATTTTTGTTACTTTGGGGATCAACACATACGTCTTTTCGTAATTTTTGCGTATTTTTATTCAAATTTATTTTCATTGGTCGTCAACACAGACGTATTTTCGTAAAATTTTACTATTTTTTTAATGAAAGTTGTAAAAAATATTGTTTTTTGTCGTTTTTGCAGAATTTAATGTGACAAGATGCCGATTTTTATAAATTTTCTACGTATTTTCGTAATTTTGCGTGCTTTTATTCAAATTTATTTTAATTTGTCGCCAACACATACGTCTTTTCGTAAATTTTTTACAAGAAAAAATGGTTTGACTTATATTTTTACAAGTATCCCTTGTCTTATTTGCAAACGATATTGAAAAGCTATTTTTTTTCAACGAAATTGTCTGTTTTTATTCAAATTTATGGGGGACAACCATTCTTATACAATAAGACTCGGATATCTTCGGAACACGGTAGCTGAAAGCAACGCACCAACCTTTCTTACCTATATGAGTAAGAAAAAGATAGCCATACAAAAACATTATATTAGTAGACATGTTTAGTTGACAAATGTCATAATTAAAATTAGTCAAGCCTTCTCCAATACTTGCTACTATAAGCCGTTCACGATCTTTGAAGGCAGAAACCTACAAGCTTACATAGACGACCTTGAAAAGTAGCCGAAACACGGTAGCTGAAAGCAACGCAACCCGGCTTTCTTACCTATATGAGGCTATGACCATCTAGTAATTTTGTTGGCAGTACCTCTGCGGCAACTACACTCCCTAATGCAAACTGGCACTTTTTCTGTTAGGTTAGGTTGTTTTCAGTTTAAGGTTATATTTTCTGAATAGGTACATTGTTGCCTGATCTCTCTCTAGTCTCGACATCAACTCGTGTTCTTTTAGATCTGGTCTGTCTTTTTTAAACTGCAACTAGCATCGTTTAATGGAAATTTTTTGTTGTAACAATTATATTGGGCATTTTGATTTTTCCTTTGACGGAAATTAAAATTACTTTTACACACTTGATAAAGCATTTATTTTCTTACGAATATTAAAAATAATAAGTTTGGCAATGTGGTGGAAAAGAAAATGTCGAACAGACACTGACAGAAAAAAAAGTTGCATCCGCTACATCACCGAATCAGTTAGTCCAACATGAAAAAGAAAAAATAATAGCCAACTCTGTCCCAAAAAGGTCGTGAACGGATTATATGTTTATCTCTTTCTTACTCAAGCAATACGTATATCTTCTTGTTCATGTTATTGCGGATATATATAATTGTGACCGATCGCCCATTTAATTTTAAAACTAGCTGTTGTAATTTATAAGCGGTTAAACTCAGTCGAAAATAACATTCAAAATTTATTTATAATATGGATATGGAAGTGTAATGTCAGAACAGCTAAGTGGTACAATATTCAAACCTTTAAAACCAAACAAAAACACAGTCACCGACCTGTTTTAAAAAGGGAACTTAGACGGAAAATTTCCAATAGTAGGTAGGGACAATGGGGATCTCGTTAATCCAGCCATATAGCAGGCACAAATTATAAAATTATTAATTATGACACATCCAACCGTAAAAATCAGTTTTTTAAAATTACTACAAGTCATTTAACAACACAGGCAATGCATTTCCAATTTCATAAATAACCTTTTTTGAAAAATAGTTTGTTTAAAGCTGGGCTCGTGACACGTAAGTGGCTATGTTTAATTTCTTTAACCTCGATCGCTTCGATAGCCCAGTTGGTTAAGGCTTCGTACTCGTAATGCTGTGATCGCTGGTTCGACTCCAGCCATGGGACATCGCAGGAAGCTTTTTTTAAATTAAAATAAATGTGAGAAAACCAAGATGGACGACACCCGAGAAGTTAAATTCAAAACAGGGACTTAGAAAAAAAATTTAAAATTCAAATATTCGCGCGAAAATTCAAAATTAAAAGGACAGCCGCGAGAAGTGCGCGCGCAGAAAACCAAGATGGCCGACACCCGGGAAGTTTAAATTCAAAAAATTGAACTTAGAAAAAAATCAGAGAAATTTCAAATTCAAATATTCGCGCCAGAAATCCAAGATGGCCGCCAAAGTCCGACGCGTAATTTTAATCGGAAGCTAATGCGTAATGTAATCGGAAGCTAATGCGTAATTTAATCAGTAGCACATATGTAAATTACATATCAAACTTCATATGTGATTAATTAGATCAAACCGCGAAATTAATTGGGTCAATCCGCGAAAATTCCGCGAAATCCGCGAATAATTCCGCGAATTAAGGGGGCGTGGCTTAATCGAATTAAAAGGAGTGGGGGATTTCTCTCCCTGTTCTACTGACGATAATTATTTACAATCATAAAACCCTTATTTTGGATATGCTGAATGCTGAAAGATACCGACAAGAAATTTTAACTTTGTTTATGGAAGATTAGCACGATGTTGAGCTAACTGAAGGCTATTTCCAGCAAGATGGTGGTCGAATTCACACTACTCAAGAGAATCTAAATTTTTTAAAGGAGTTCTATGAAGACCGCATTTAAGCATCAATATGTCTGTTGGATGGCTTGTTAGGTCGTGCAATTTAACACCCTGCGATTTTTTGCTATTTCCTTACCTAGAAATAGTTATTTGGACCACAAGTGTTAGAAGTGCAACATTTTTTCACAAGTGTGGAGGGTTATTAAACGAGGCACAGCCGGGTTTAATAATCCATACTCATGAAAAATAAGGACGCTAACAAAAGTTGACCTATAAGATTTTAAAATTTCATTAAATATTCAAATCCAAGCCTATTTTGTATAAAATTTTATTTGCCTTCATTTTAGTCAAGTGCGTTTGTCAGTTCTGGTAACTAAGGAAACGTCTATCTAAAATCGTTCATTCCTAAATTAAAAGCAAAGTGTCACTTTTTTCACTGAGTGAAAAACAAGTGGCACTTCACACACTGAAATTAATTTTAAAAAGCCTACTTTTTTAATTGAAATTTTAAAAAATCGATTTTTAAAACATCTCTGTAAAACATGGCTGAACTTCAAAAGAATTTGAAGAAATCAATGATACTCCTCAATTGCTCCGTAATGTAACAAATTCTGTTAAACACAGAATACAAACTTGCATTCAAGAAAATGATGGTCACATAACTCATCTGGTTTAACAATAAGAGACTAATCTAAATTATTAACTCATCTCTTTTTCACTTAACCCCCTTTTCAACAATATGAACACCACTTTGACTTCACAACTTTAAATTAATGTTACAAAAATTTTAAAATTAGCCTCTATTCTCTACTAGTCTTTTTTATATCGGTTTTTAGAAATAGTTCAATCATAGTTTTCCTAGGCTAGGCATACTTTTCGACGTAGTAGTTCTAATGACCTAAGCAAAGACATGTTTAAAATATTTCATGACTAACTGGGAGGTGAAATGTTTTGTTATTTGGAGAATTTTAATCCTCTTCCCCGTATTGAATATATTTTTGCAGCATTAAGAGGGGGTGAAAAATTTACAAAACTTAATTTCACAGATGTATACATAATATCAATTAAATTAGACAGCAGATATATTAACATGGAGTACACCGTATGGTATTTATAAGCTAAAGAGGCTTCTTTTTGGAACAAAGCCTGCATGCTCTTTTTTCTATGTATTGTATAAAAGATACTGGAAGGTTGTAAGGGTGCTGCGAATTATTTGTACAATATCATACTAACCAAGAAAAGCGAATAAGATTAGATTGGATTAAACTGGCTTTAGATCAAATTTTAAAAAAAAATTAACTGTTTGCAAACAGCATGACTTATTTGGGTCATACAATAACGGCAAGCGGTTTAAAGAAAATTAGGAGAATGCAAGAGCAATTGAGAATATTCCACGAAACCAAACCGAAGTTCGTTCATTTGCAGAGATACTAAATATGTGCAGTTTATTACACATCTTTCTATTATATGATCTATTAAAAGAAAGATGTAGATTTTAAATGGTCGAAAGCTTGTGAATCTGCATTCGAATATACAAAAAAATAACAAACAAGCTTTTGATACATTTTGATCGAAATAAGCCACTTTATCAATTTGTTGCTCAACGTTAAGAGATGGCCTCCCAGTTTTCTGTTTACAAAATACATTATTACTATTAGCACATCGGGAAATGATTCCTTAAATTCACTTCAGCAAATTAGTGCTGAATAAATCACATCACTATTGCTCAACCGTTGATCATTCCTTCAGATAAAATTTAAATCACAGGATTAATACGACTAGAATCATAGACATGTTAAGAATAGCGAGTGTCATCGTTATACAGTCTGTTCTATAAAAAAGGCCCCGCCTTCTAGCTACTTTATTATTTATTTTAGACCCAATAAACCTTATATGAAATCAAATGGCACATAAAAACCTACATTTTAACACTATCAAAAATTTTTTATCTTCAATTGTTTCAGAGTGGTGACGTCACGTGCAATTTTTTTAAATGACACGGTATATATTTTTTGACATTTTCTGGTAGAGGTTTTTTTTCTCTTTTCAACAATATAAATATTTCATGCACTTGCATACAAAAATTTTCGTGAAAAATTACAAAACTTTTTCACAGTGGGAGGCCATGATACAAAACTGTAAACAAAAGTGTAACTCAGAAAAACAAAACAAATAGTAGCCAAACGCTTTAACTGTCAGATTTCAGAATAATCTAAAGTGTTTATTGTTTTGTTTTTCTGAGTTACACTTTTGTTTATAGTTTTGTATGGTGGCCTCCCACCGATAAAAAAGTTTTTTAATTTTTCTCGAAAATTTTCTTATGTAAGGGCATAAAATATTTATATTGTTGAAAAGAGAAAAAAAACCTCTACCAGAAAATGTCAAAAAATATATCCAGTGTCATTTAAAAAAATTGCACGTGACGTCACCACTCTGAAACAATTGAAGATAAAAAAATTTGATAGTGTTAAAAGGTAGGTTTTTATGTGCCATTTGATTTGATAAGGTTTATTGGGTCTAAAATAAATAATAAAGTAGCTAGAAGGCGGGGCCTTTTTTATAGAACAGACGGTATACAGTTTACTGTTCTGTAATATAGTAATACACTTAGGTACCTTAAAATTCGAACGTTTTCCTGATAAATTTACTTTCTGCACGTACTATACAGGGTGTTTCATAATATATGCGCAGAACTTCAGGATGTGATAGCTCGTCCAAAAATTTGAAAAAAGTTTCTATTAACTTACCCTCTAAAATGCACAATTTTCGAGATACAGGGTGTTGAAATTAAAAAAAAAATTTCGTTTTTTGCGAATATCTCCGGAACCGTTTATCGTACAGAAAACAGCTTTTGTAACCATTTTCTACTCATAATAAGCTATGTTTTTTGCGAGAAAAAATTTTTTTTATGTCATAATTGGTGAAGATTTTGAAGGGGTAGTGAGTGTTTTTCTCCCCAACTTCTACGCCACTGGAAAAAGTACGGTTTTGAGACGCCCATTTGAACCACTAATGTTTTCTACACAAAAAAGGTACTCTTGGTCATAAGCTCTAAAGTTGACCGTTTTCGAGAAAAATCAACTTTTATGTTGAAAAACATGGTCAATTTTTTGAAATAAATGTCGCAAGATGCAACAGTGCGTTCTCTTAATTGGTCAACATTTATTTAAAAAAATTGACCATGTTTTTCAACATAAAAGTTGATTTTTCTCGAAAACGGTCAACTTTAGAGCTTATGACCAAGAGTACCTTTTTTGTGTAGAAAACATTGGCGGTTCAAATGGGCGTCTCAAAACCGTACTTTTTCCAGTGGCGTAGAAGTTGGGGAGAAAAACACTCACTACCCCTTCAAAATCTTCACCAATTATGACATAAAAAAAAATTTTTCTCGCAAAAAACATAGCTTATTATGAGTAGAAAATGGTTACAAAAGCTGTTTTCTGTACGATAAACGGTTCCGGAGATATTCGCAAAAAACAAATTTTTTTTTTCAATTTCAACACCCTGTATCTCGAAAATTGTGCATTTTAGAGGGTAAGTTAATAGAAACTTTTTTTCAAATTTTTTGACGAGCTATCACATCCTGAAGTCCTGCGCATATATTATGAAACATCCTGTATACAGAATGTTTATTATATTTTTCTGCAATCACTCTAATAGTTTATATTGTTTAATGCAGCCAGTAATAAATTTGAGACCTCAAGATAGTTCTTAGGATTTTTTTTGAAAATAAGAGAGAATAAAAAACATCGCATATGAAGTCATTTTTCTGCAGAAAAGTGATAAATGGAGCTGAGGATGCCAAGCACGTGGCATTTATTGCGCCCTCAAAGCTTACCTGCTTCGACAGTATAATTATAGATTTTGCGCACCACCATCTGGCATTGTTTCACCTACTGCACCCTGCAAGCTATTAGTTTTAACGCTTAAAACACCAATTAGTAGTCCGGACTTATAAATAATTAAATTCCGCCTGCCCAAGGAAAGGAAGAACGCAAGCATCGAAAGGGACGTGTTATTCATGCTTCTCATTATTGGCAATAAAATGAAAAATGTATTTATTTTCGAGCGTATGATGTGTTCCATTTGTAATTGCTCCCTCACCCTCGCTTGACCAGTGGTCAGCATGACTCACGCGCGTTTTCTCATTGCAAAAATCCCATTCCTCCCTAAAATAGCCCTTAAGTTCCCTTCGGTGCACAACACAATTTTGTACTGATTCGACAATACTTCATCCTCTCTCGAAATAAGAAATATGGCGGTCACTTCGTTGTAAATACGATAAATAAATGATATTTATTCGGGGGGTGTGAAACGAAGGGTGGACACAAACGGCCGGACACTCGGCCATATTGATTCCGTTCTTTTGTTTTGTTTTGAATGCTTGAATTTTTCAGATTCACCAAGGCCTCGAATGTAGTACAGCATTCGTAAATAGTCTCTTCCACTACATCGAAAAGAAGATGCATTAATCAATTACTAACTAAACATTAAAATGCAATAAAGGTTTCTTGTTTCTTATGGTACATAAAACCTTCTGCGATAGGTACCTACAGACAATTAATTGAAAAAAAAATGTCGCCAACGACATCTACTAAATAGTATTAAAAAACAACTAGTAACGATATATCAACTGCAAAATCTTTCTATCACGTACATTATTTGTTATTAAACATTTGAAGTTTTCTCTCTGTCTTTTATAATGACGCGATGATTTTTAGAATTATTGTAATTTAAAAATAAGAATGTACCTTTACATTTTGCTCACTTTTTGAGAGGCCTGTCAGATTTAGTCATGACATTATAAAGAAAAATTCCATACAACAGGCCATGGTTTAACTCTATATCGTGTGAAATATTGGTTCAACTAGCCATTGTCCATCGCATTGGTCATGTAATTCCTTCTGTTACAATACAAAAGTGCTAATCTTTGTATTATACTAGCAATGTGGGGAGACAGTTCAATATGTTCAAATACTATGTCTGAATTTGATGAAACTGTAATATGCAGAAGCTGCGCTCGCCATTAGAGTTGTTTATCGTCTGTGAAATTATTAATGAATCATAACTCAGATAAATGAATAGCAGATGGAAATGTACGTAAATCGGATTTATCACAACTACTTTGCTCCCAAATTTTAACTAACTCACTACTGTTGCTCGTAACCTGAGATTTACCTATACCTACACATAAAAATACTTACGAAACTAGTTCTCTTCAGAAGACAAAAAATATTATGAATAATACAGGAAAATCGGTTATCACTAATGTATCAAAAGGTAAATACTAAAATATTAACAAGAAGAGAGAAATCCGGAGTTAAAATATATTCTGTGTTATAACTATTTACATTAAAATCCATTTAGATATTAAAATATATAATTAAAGAACCTTTTTCTCTAAAAAAAGTATTTTTTAAAGCTAAAATAGCTAGGTATTTATAAAACCCGTTAGAAAATATATAGGAGTTTCGCGAGACAAGCTTAGTGAGATCTCGCAAATTTACACAAGTTCCACACAATCGCATTTCCTAGGGTGTTTTATACGAGATTTCTTAAAATTTGACAAATAACGGTTCCTTAAACTTTAAACCGATGAAATTCTAAATGTAAGTACACTTTCGCTTTTTCACATGTCAATTTGATGTAAAAATGAACTTGAAGTTTCAGATCTTAACCAATATTGAAAAGTGACACCTTATAAGCCAAAATTAGAAAAACATACTTAAACCAAAACCATAAATTAATGCACGATTCTCCTGAAATAATTTATAAAATCGTAATATAACTGGCAAAGGGTTTAAAATGTAACCGGACCAAGCGTATTTATGTGTTACAGTTTTAAACTACACTGTACTCTGGGTTTCAAACTAAATCAATCTCGTAATTCTTCTAACCGGAAGGGAATACGCTATAATAAAAATATTTAGGGGGGGGGGGGGGGCATAAAATGACGGTATTGAAATCTCCTTCTATATTATTATTTAGTATGTTTGATGTTTTGATGTCTAAATATGTTTTGAATTATTTTAATAAAAACTATAATTGTTTTCAATTGTTGTTGATGTTCGGCTCGTTAATTACATTTTTTCAGGTAGCCGTGTTTTTTACGTTGAACACAAAAAATTAGGTTTTTTAGAACTAATTTCGATTCACGTAATTTTCTGGTTGCTAGATGAGCGGAACTCAAGTTTGACATTACATCCTTATCGTATCCCATAATAAGTTAAGTAATATATAATTTCCCGTAATAGACAGGGTGGTAAAAAGCTAACATTATTGCGTCTTTCAAAAATGTAGGACTACTTTATTCTTGAGCCATTTTGATATTTTCGGACCTCCCTCGTATACGAAAGTAAATATTAAAATATTGGTACGGCATTTTGAGTTTGATAAGATACAGGGAATTTTATCAACAGTAATATCCCAAGTGCATTAAAATAGCCGATTAAATTTTGACTTTTTCTGTCAGAATGTTTTGCTAAGAAATATGTTAAGTAAATTTGCCGCTCAACAAGAATTCCGAGTGCGTAGCACGAGGTATTTTGGGGCGGAAAATTTACGAGATATATTTCTTCAGAGCAAAACATTCTGACAGAAAATCGTCAAAATTTATTCAGGCTAGTTTACATGCACGCGGGATGTTCGGCGTGATTGTTTACTGAATAAATAGATAAAATTCAGTTGGTAAAGCACATTTAATAATCATGTTAAAATTATGCACAAGCGATTAAATTTTGACACATATTTAACCGCGGTTAAATTTTGACGTTTGAATTTTTGTCATTGTTAAATTGACAGAAACCATAGTGATTACGCATTATTATGGATATGAAGGAAATAATCGAAAATAAAATGTTCTGATAATTGGATAATATCTAGTGGTTACAAACTCTTTGTAACTTTAACCTAACAGTATCCCAACAATGTTTCTTCGTATATGTTTCGTGACCTTTCGTTTGAATTCGGACCTCCTAGGACAATTATCCGACTAGCTACGGAAGATATATGTTACTTTTGTAACATTTTGTTATTAATAGTGTTGCCCTGTTGATGAATTTCAATGCAGTCTACTGAAATACCTTTCCAAGTTAGTATCGCAACATTATACACAGTGGGCCAAAAAACCGATAAATCTTTAAACACTGATCTCAACTGGTTGGTCTATTAGAATTATTTTACAACTATTAGATGGACAACTCGACAAGCTTTTTAATGCTGTATGATATGTTGATAAAAGCATGTTACAGAACTACAATACCATCGCTTGAACTTCATCATCATCAAGGCGTACAATCTTAAGATTATGGCTGACGCCTAGCATCTTTAAAACCTGTTTATTGAAGGAGATTACTCCTCTTTTCTTTCATTTATTTATATTAAAAATAATTCTAATAGACCAACTAGTTGAGATTTGATTAGCTTATAAAAATTGATCGTTCTTTTGGCCCACTGTGTACATTATACTACTTTTTTAACATAACTCTCTCGAACATTCTCATAAAATACAAAAATAGTTTCTGGGAGACACATATCTCGATCGTATTTATTCGCGTTGGGAAGTTTTTTAATTATACATTTTGTTTTTGGATGAATTGACCACTAACAGACAAAGAATTGGCTAAACTTGCCTGAAAAGTATCTGAGACAGAAGCGCAGAACGTATTTCGTGGCTCTGACGCAGTGCCTCTGATTTCATACTTGGAGAGGCCTCAGATGCAGAATCCGATTTTGAGAAGGAAGCTGAATCAGTTGCTGAACCACCCGCAGGAAGAGAAGAAAAAGTACTGAGCCGGATTTCCAACATCAGCAGCAAGCGAGAACCTGCAGAATCAATTTCTATACAGAATAGAAATCAAGACATATGGAACAAGAAAGTGGATGTACATTTTCACCCAAAAAAGTATCAGTTAATAAAAAGCTACAATTTTGAGAAGCAATTGTTTTTTCTAGTATTTCCAAAGACTCTCTTTATGTAAGTATACATATTGCATAAAATTCTATCAAAAGACTTCAAATTCTAATGCAATCTAAAATTTTAAAATAGTGACAGTGTAGTGACATGCTTGACACAAATATATCAAGTGTAAAAAACATCTAGCACCTTTCAAGCTGTTAATAAATCAATGGCAAAATTCAAAGGCCGTTCGTCATTAAAGACCCATCAAAAGAGCAAAGGAGGTATACAAATTTGGACAATATGTGATAATAAGAAAGGTTATGTCTACAATACGGATATATATTCGAGAAAGAAAAATGAAGTTACTTTCCACGACTCCAGTACTATAAGAGAACAAGTTGTGATAAGACTAATAAAACACATCGCACACACTGAAGAAGTGTCCTTAAGCTTTAATATAATCTTAATCTCTTTACAATTAGAAAATAATATTCCATACATGTGGTGAAAACTATGACGATTGTTCCAAAATTGTATGGAAAAAATAAGAAAATGAGATTCTAAGATTGTATCAGATATTTACGGTTCTATTAGCTAATTTGGCAAGATACCAAGAGAGTTATGATGATGGACTGTCTGAAGCCACAAGAAAAATTAAATATGGCAAAAGAAGATAATCTCGTGTCCCGAAGCACTACATTGGTTGGGTAGATCCTTCAGATCAATTGACTACGTTACATGTTCATGATCATGATTATGACCGTAATTAGCAAAATAGTGGAAAAGGGTCTTCTATAATGTAAGTACAAATAACAGTTACTGTGGATGCTTCTATAATGTACAAGAAAGTAATTCATAAAATGGAACCTTAAAAAACACTTCGTGGAGGTAGCGATGAGCTTACCAGTTATGGAAGAGAAAAGGTGACAGTAAAAAGAAAAATGGGTTTTGATCGTCCCTCCACTAGCCCCAAAATTCTTGGAAACTTTAATGATCATAAACCATATGGTAGTTTTACCCGCCAAAGATACTTCAGGTGTGCTATGCGCAAAAATAAAAAAACTGTTAAGATTTTACACGGAAATTCCAGCGCAAGTGGAAGCCTTGAAACTCTAAATTTTTAAAATTGTGTCAAAGAAAGAAAACGTTTATTCCGTATCTGGTGTTCATTCTATACCTGTTGGATCAAACATATAATACCAATTTTTGTCAAAGATAGAAGCATATTATCTCTAACAAATTTGAGATAGACCAAAATTACACAAATTTATTTTTAAAGTGTTGACCTGTACCTGTTTGGCCCAAAATATGTATATCTATTTTCACCAAGGGTATAAAAGTCTATAGCTATATGCAAAATAGTATTTTTCTCTAATCAATAGTTCTAGAGGTAAAGCTGAAAACTACTATAAAGAGCGTCCCTCGCAAGTGGAAGTTTTGATATTAAAAATTTCGAAAATATCGAAGGAAAAATGTTGTTCACTACATCAATGTATTACAAATGTTAATGCCTTTCTTCAAACGTTTACCACTTTTCCTAAAAAAAAAATAGCAATTAAATATGCTGTTGCGTATTTATTAAAAGTGGGAATGATGTTGATACTATCATTATTTAAATAAATTACTCTATCATCTCAAAGGGTTGGGTTTCTACATCCTAGCAAGTATTATCTTGATTTAGTATAAATTATTGGAAATACATTTGCTATCAACTTACATATCGTGGTATATTTTTAATAATCTACTTGTAAACGATTTTAACAACGCTCATTTAACCACTGGAATCTCTACAATACTGAATATTTTAACCAATGGAAACGAAATTCAAATATGGGGATCCAACCTCAAAATTTCGCAAAACAAGTTCGCTATTATTCGACAAATTATCGTGATTACGTAATTAAAGTGTTGCCTAGGTGATAACAATAACAGTAACTAAATACACGTCAAGAACAAAAAACACTCAGTTAATGCGTCTACCGGAAATGCACAAAAAACCGACGCCACTTGCAAACTACTAAATTAAATTTTTTAATATAAATTTTCCTAACCTTTATGTTGCTTTTCCAATAGAAATTAAAAATTAACTCGAGCCCCAGCAAGTCCCACGATGTCTGGCCCCCTCTTTCTCCGTCGGCCTGCAGATACAAACTGCTGATGCTTTGCAGAACGACTCCTGTAGCTCGACCGTTGCGAAACCGCTTCCAATACACCGGTTGCCCACCACCTTGGGCTCCAACAACTGCTTCTCACGAAGGTCGCTGACTATCTCTAGCTCACAGGGTTCCAATTACACTGCTCCAACTTCGTACATAGCCTCGGAATACTAGCTACCACTCAACGCACAAATTAAACGCTTTTTATAACAGAATGGGACGTTTCGGCGCGGCCGATTCGGCGCAGGCCTTTCGGCGCGAAGACGCTTCGGCGCAAAGACGGTTCGGCGTAAAGACATTTCGGCGCGAAAACGTATCCACTCCCACCAATTTATGTGTGCGGAGCATTTCACATGCAAATTAATAAAAGCATGCCAGGTAGCAAATTAGCAGGAGAAGTTTCAAGTGAAGCACGCACTTGCTTGTACTACGAGTTTTAGAAGTTCGACCAATAGAAAAATGTTGTTAGGTAGTAGCTTAACTATTTCTGTTCGGTGAACAAGGTATAGTTATAGGCCAGTTAGGTTAATTCTAATTTTAAACAAGGTTACTTACATCTAATAACCTTTGACATTTTTTACATTATCCGATGGCTGTTTGAATTCTGATTGAACTGTAGATAAACATACAACTCCTGGCATGTCATTGTAATTAGCATAAGTGAACCACGAACCTAATGGTGATTTGAAGATTCACAGCTACATATTCATTAAATGACTGAAGCAACGAATTGTGTTTTTGTTTTCAATGTCGACAGAGTCTATATTTACAAGATTCAACTGTATGGTTAGTCTTAAAGCAATTAATTCCGAACTTCAATATCTCTGGTTAAAATCGGGGAACCGGAAATGGTACTTTTATAATCTTCGATAAAAATTTTATAGAACAAGACTGTCTTTTATGGAAAAGTCGCAAATTAGGTGATTTACAAAATGTCCCCAAGGTACAAAAATTAATAAAGCGAAGAGTTTTTAAAAGCCCTATTACATATTGGAGTAAATGGGGTATATGTAAATTCATTTCAATGAAAACGCGTCCATTGCTCGTCATGTATTTTTCATGACATACTAACTAAGTAACATAGAAGACATTAAAAAATACAATTGTAAATTTAATTTACTAATTACATTATGTTTTCGTAAAGTTATTTCAAATTCTATTGGTGGTTTCCTAATTTAGTTCAAAAGGAACTAGCATATTACTACACATTTAAACAATCAGCAAAATATTTTATTTTTTGTAAATTTATTATTATTATTTTCAAGACCACAAAACCAAAAACTTAAGAGTTTGTATACACATTTGGGAAGAAGTCAATGTTAGGTCCACATTAATTTATTCTTACTTTTATTTGAATATGTTAACTAGGAAAAGTACCTACATATTGAACAAACGCTTTTTTAGTATTATTTAACTTTCTGATATTTTTAGAAGTATGCTTTCAAAACTTTTCTTTACATACAACATAAAAATATACTAAATTTTAGCGTTGTATTCTGACGCAGAAGCTAATATTTTCTAGTAATTTTTATTTATATAGAATTTTAATTATCCTCTACTATCTTCTAACTAAAATATTTTCGAAAGAGGCTCATACGGAAATTAACAAAATATAACATTTTATTAGCTTGTGATTAAAATGTAAAACTGAACCCACAAAATAGGTATACTCGCGCCGAAACGGTCTCGCGCCGAATCGGCTTGCGCCAAAACGTCTCTGCGTCGAACTGTCTCCGCGCCGAAACGTCTTCGCGCCGAAAGGGCTGCGCCGAATCGGCTGCGCCGAAACGTCGTAGACCGTTTTATAAACCTTTGCAGAGGTGCTACGAATTAATGCAACCTACTACAGCTTACCTAAAGGATACAAAATTAATTTCAAACACACTGAATTGGGAAAGGGTATTTATTCACGTATTAATAATTATTATTTACTGGGGAAGCCAAAATTAACACCACTTCACAGCTTGGCTTCCGTTTCCCCAATTGTTTTTTTTCTTCGATCTTACATTGTTACACCTTATTCCCAAGCCTTCTCTAAATACATTTTTTTGTTCAAATCATGGCTAACACTATTTTAAATACCGTTTTACAAATTATTATCAAGACCAATGCTATTTTATACAATTTTCTAAAATTAAAACTAGCACATTTCTGAAACACGTTATAATATAATATTTGAAATACTTGAAATGTTATTAATTGCCATCATAATCATAAATTCTTAAATTGTGTTCATAGCAATAGTAAAATTGGTTAAGAGTTCAAGTTTTATCTATGTATATACAAAATATTAGTTTCCTCTAACTAATAGTTCTTGAGTTAATTTTGTTAAGATCTTTTTTGCACTTGCGGGACTAAAGTTGGCACTTTAGTCACTTATTTCAGGGACTAAAGTAGCTCATTTTATCTCTAGGGACTAAAGTAAAAAATGTTACCGTATCTATGGTAATCTATGGTAAATTCGGGGTTAACAGGTTAGGTTTCGCGTCAGTTTTGACATAAACTGACGCTCATCTATTAACCTCGAATTTGACATAATTGTGAGCTCTTGTCATAATGACTTACAGTGCCACCAACTTTAAAATTTAGCAAAGGCTACTAATTTTAAAATAATTGTAACTAAAATGTCAATAAATGACGTTTAAAAAAACGAGTTTTCGTTTTAAATCTTCCTGCAACGTGAAAAAAATAGTATATGCAACTCGGAGAGAATGCTATTTTGCTTCAGTGCAATTTCTGACTCTCGGGCTTCGCCCTCGAGTCAGAAATTGTACCTCAGCAAAATAACGCATTTCTCTCCCTCATTGCATAATCTACTATTATTGATACCCTACTATGTTTGTAATAAAATTATGAAAAATAAAGTGTTTTACTCAATTCTGTTGGTAGTTATATGTCCTGGCATAATGTACTGGCAAGGCACATACGTTCAGGTGAGTTTTAAAAAACTGGTTTTAGTTTTCAAATCAATTAAAGTATAAACAGCGTTGAATATCAAACCGCGCATAATTCTAAAAAGCCCCTTTTTCGTATCAAGAGTAACAAGTTTCCCATCAAATAATTTAATAACTCTAGGTTTATGAGTTAATTTATTGTTTCGGTACAAGGAAATTTTACGCAGTAGAATACATATATTTAACTGAAATTGTCTAAAGCTGCGCAACACGAAAAATTACGTGTTCCAACATAAAAGTTATTGAAGCTGTTTTATGAACTAAACCACCCACTAACACGTAAAGTAATACAAAAATGTGTAGTAATTACAATCATATTTGAACCTATAATTTTATAGTAAGTACTAGAGGTGGGCATTTAGGCCAGAAGTCCGAGGCCCGGCCCGGCCCGGCCAGGTTCGGGCCGGACCGGGCCTGACTTTGCTTGCGTCAGTCTGGCCGGGCCGGGCCGATCCAAACTTTGGTTAACCGGGCCAGGCCGGGTCGGGTCGGGCCGGGCCGGGTCGGGCCGGGCCGGGTGGCCCAAGCATTCAATCACAAAAATTTTCCAAAATGCTTGACGATGTTGAAGCAAATGAAGTATATAACTTGGTAAAAACCTATATTAATGAAACCGCACCTGAGATACAAGAGTATCAAAATAATTCTGTTCTTGCAGAAAATATTAACACAAGTTCGCATTTTTGTCAAGAAAAGCTAAGTCAGTTTTTTGATACTGACATCACAGAAATAAGTAGTTTAACTGCCGAAAATGAATTTAATAACTATTTGAATTATAAAATTCCCATTATTGGTGAATCGAATTTTGATATATTAGAGTTTTGGAAAAACGAGCAAAAAAGATTTCCGTGCTTGGCAAAAATTGCACAGAATACACTGTCAATACCAGCAACGTCGACTCCAAGTGAACGAACATTTTCTTTGGCTGGTCGTACTTTGGAGAAAAGGCGAAGTCAACTAAGCCCACATATTGTTTCAAAGTTATTGTTTTTAAAATTCAATAGTAACATTTTCAGCCATTAAATAAGTAGGTATTAAGGTTTTTTCTTTTTGTTTATTTTTTTTAATTATATTTTTACTATTAATATGTACTGTAGTTAATAAATAATAACATAAACCTATGTTGCATGTGAGTATTAGAACCGTTTGTTATTGTGTCTACCTGTCTACTGCATAAAATCATTAATAAAATGCTGTATTGAACTTTAATTTCTTTTTTATGTTGATAAAATAAAAAATATGTATTTTTAACGTCGAACTGAATGATCTACCTTGTTTCGGGCCTTTCGGGCCAATCTGGCCCGCGAGCCAAGCGGGCCCTAGTCGGGCCGAGGGGGCCCGAGTCGGGCCAAGCGGGCTTTCTGACTTCAGGCTAACTAGCCCGATCGGGCCTGGCCTGGCTTTATATACTTCGGGCTTTTTCGGGCTGGCTTTTATAATCAATGTCGTACCAGGCCGGGCTTGAAGTCAATGTGAATCGGGCCGGGCCGGGCCGGGCCGCACATTTTAAGAATTTGCCCACCTCTAGTAAGTACTACTACCAAAAATGAAATAATTTCATACAGTACTACTTTACTTGTCAAAATGGTGCAAAAAGTTGCTGTAAGCATATGCCCGTAACTGCTGCGTTACAGAGCCGTACCCTGCTGAACAGATAATAGAAACACGGTTTATTTTTTTATTTGTCTAAAAGTGTATAAAGTATATTGAAATATATAAATAGCATACATATGCAAAATTTAAAACACCTAGAAAGACTATTATGAAAGTGATGACACTGGTACGGAAGTTGCTATTTCTGAATGCTACAACGCGGCCGAATTTGATATATGTAATCTTCTACTCTTTCTTCACTATTTCGGCAAGTAGAACAAGGCTGTGTATTGCCAGCCGTCTTTTCGTTCTTCCTCATTTACAGCAATCAATACTTGTTCCATACAATCAGAATGATCTAAAAAAACTTTGTTTTGAATTGACCAGTTACAACATTTAGGGCCGGTTGCAGAAAGCAATGTTAAGTCTGGTGTTAGCTAACATGGCGTCAAAGTGAACAAAATCGCATCAAATTTTGTTTACTAATGTATTAGTTACCATAAGCATTTGAGATTTGATTCGTTTTTGTTCACTTTGACGTCGCGTTAGCTAACACCAGACTTAACATTGCTTTCTGCAACCGGCCCTTAATGTCATCAAAGCAAACTTAATTTCAGACCACAAAGTCAAAATGGCGCTAACAAAAAGCCACACGCTCCAACACATTAAAATCAAGACGCCCTTTGACTTCTCCATTTTATAAAATCAATAGGCGGGGCTAAAAAGTACATAAAAAACTCCCCACGGTGCTTAACCCTCGCGACCACGCATCACCCCATTCGCTTTTAACGCTTTTTTGCCACGAGCCACTTAAAGCCAGGATATAAATATACACAAAAAAACTACAATACGTGTAACAGAGGCATCAGCCCCAGCTCTCGAAAACCCTCTAACGCGTCGTGTAATCTTAGATGTTCCCCTAAATTATATTTCCTTAGCCCCTTATTTAAAAAATCGGGGTCGCACGCGCCATTTTTTAGGGGAGCGCAGGTAGCTCTTTTTTATTTCCGGTGAACTCCGAATTAGGCGCGTCAATAGCTGGAGGGATTCGCCGTGACGTGCGCAGAAAATGAGCTAATAACTATCGAGGGTGAATGAAATCCGTATAACCTACGTATGTCGATTGGTAAGATTTTCGATTGCCCGTTATTACGCATCTAAAAGATTGATGTTTTTAGAATATTCATAGAATAGTGCATATTGATATGCCATATGCTTACTAGAAAAAATATGGATTATTCTAAATGCCATGATGGTTCGCATTTTAATCCCGATATTTCCGTTTATTCACACAAAAATTAATGCGGTGAAGAAAATGCATTAAAATAAACTTATTAATGAAGGCACATGGAAAAGCACTAAGCTAAAAAAACTGCAAATAAACGTATGATATCAACACAAGTAAAGCGAAAATATTTTTCCTATAGAGAACATTAAGGACCATGACTTGGTAACGATTATAGTTAAAGAAAAGGGAGCTTAAATACATAATTATAATTCTTATTTTTCTTTTACTGCATGTATTATGTACTGTGTAAACCTAAAATACTGCATTTAGTAAAATAGGATCAGTGCAGAATAGAAGAACAAGAAGGCGATTCGTAGAAAATCACAATTTGAGGAAATTGTTAATACCTATGATTAATTTTGAAAACTTTCTAAAGAAATACATGGCTATATATTTTTTCAGAATACACTGGGTTCTTAGTTGCTGTAGAAACGACAAGAGATGCTTTAAAAGGAATAAGAACTAAAGAAAAGTGTCTATCTCTTTTGAACAATTATTGCTTGAGTAAAATCTGTGATTTGAATTTAGGTACAGATTTTGACTCCTCCAATACCCAGAGCAGCCCCAAAAAGGTTTGAGAACCAAATCATAGTTTGGGGGAATTGAGGAGTATTATAGAATGGAGTTTGGACAAATGAATTCTTTTTTTAAAATGTTCCATGACGAAAAAAATGACAAAGTTTTTCAAAATTTTAACGGACTTATTCGGCTGCTCCTCATTTGTCATTCTTTAAGCTGTGAAACAGAAATAAGTTTGAGTGCATTCAGAAAACCAACAACCTACTTGAGGGCTAAAACTATTAAATAATGCAGCATTGCGTTATGTATGCACGAAGAGATCCTGAACAAAATGGAAATCACAAAAATTGCTAAAAGTGATTTATTAAAAGATGAACAGAGACAGTTAACTTTTGGCATACATCGCAATTATAATATCATAATCATATTATAATTTTCAACACTTTACTTTAAGATTTTATTGATCATTTTAACCACAACACCGTTATAAAACGGTAGAAGTGGTAAAGATTAGGCAGAAGAGTGATTATTTAAAAAAATAGTTTTTGCTTTAATTTTTGGAAATAAAAATTGTTAAATTTATTTTTAGTTATTCTTCGTTCTTCTACATAAAATATACTATTTGTTGGTATTTTATAAAACATTAAATATTTTTTGTTCAGAATTTCTTTGCGTCTCAGGCCCTTGACGCTGCGCCGATAGGATCAACAACAAGAAATTAAGGCAAAGAAATGGCTGTAGACAGGAACGACTTAATTGAGCATTAAATCTTTCAGTAGATAAACAAAATTTGGAAGACGGAAAAATTTTCTTAAAACAGTGACAATTTTATTTATCTGGCAATTTTGGCATGATAAAAATAATCAGAACAGAATGGAAAATACCAAATATTTATCCAGTATTTATACTGCAGGAGAACTTTACAATAATATTCAAAATCTTATAAAACAAGCTGTTTACAAACCCTCGGTGAACAAGAAAAACCAAATACTAAACGAACAACTAAATTATGTTGGACAACAGAAATAGAAAAATGGTTGACCACGATCACACTAGAAGATAGAAGAAAATATATTACATTGCGTAACGAAACAAAGAAGTTCATTAGTAAGACAAAGAATGAAACTTGGGATCCGCAGTGCACTGAAATAATTACGTACCGTGGAAACACTTGTGCAAGTAAAGCATGGGGAACGAATCGTGAGATGAGAAACGATACCAGAAAAAAGGGACGAATAAATTTAATAACGCTCCACCAATGGGAATATTATAAGAAGTCTTTATTGGCTGAAAATAGAGAAGAATTTATAAATACCGAAATAATATCCAAAGTTCTCCAAAGGGCGATTCAACACACCAGTGTAGACCCGAAAGAAATAGGAAAGGCTGCGACCAATATGAAAAGTAGCAAAGCTGCAGGGCATGGTGGCATACGAATAAAATTAATTAAATCAGTACCATCATCCATCATCCCTATTTGACGTCCTAGCAATATTGTTCAACATATATTTAAAAAAGGGAACATGTACCGCAAGCATGGAAAAAAACTTACATTACTTATATTTATAAGAAAGGCAATAAAAGAGTCTGTAGTTATTTTAGAGGTATTAGTGTACTGACCACAATAATAAAGTTCTACGGTTACATGATTAAGAACAGAGTGGGAGTTCAAATGACAAAAACAGAATAACAGAGCGGCTTTCGAGGTGGCCATCCTTGCATTGACAATGTCTTTATATTGACACAACTGATTACAACTGCAATTAGCAAAAAACCATGCAGTACGTTTAACCTTTATAGACCTTCGAAAATCATACGATAGAATTCCCCTAAGTAAGTTGTGAGGTAGCTTAGGAAAAGCTGGAATAAATGGAGTATATATTAATGCCATTAAAAATGTATTCATGGGATCCACTATCTCAACTAAGGTAGGTTGCAAGAATTTTGAAATAACTAAAAGTCTACTTCAACGTTGCAGCGTACCTACCACATTGTTCAAAATTCAAATGACACGATTTCGCATAAATATTTAAAGTTTAAAACTAACATCTTATGCATTATTTAAATTATAAATGGGCCAATTAAAGCAAAAAGGCTTCCTCCTAGGTGATTTTAGAGTGATCATGTATTGGTCTCTTATTAGAAAAGAGAATTTGAGGCAGATTTGTATACATGTGTTAAACACCTTGATTTAAAAGAATATACCTACTCAAAAGTAAAGTTAAACGAAGCTTTATTGAGCTATTAAAATTAATAGATTTATTTAAAAAGATGTGTTGTATCCAATTAATGTAACGCCTTGTGTTGAATTACACTCAGAGTTGGGATTCATTGAAAACACTCTGACGACATTCCAGCCGTCGTCCCAGCAGTGTAATACTGAATTATTACGTTACAATGCCCTGGTTCGCTAGCATATCCAGTCGGTGAGCTATGACGCTCTATTCACATCGTCAGTGCAGCTAAGGGTAAACTAATATTGTTGAGGTCAGCTCGTTGACACCTGGAATGCTGTACTTACAAATGCAAAAACCAACGGTAATAAAAACCCAACAGTTTACAGGAATACATATAATCTGTAAATAAACATAGACACACACAAAAAATATACATAAAAACAAGTACACAAAGCAGTTATGCACTGCACATGAAAAAATGCCTTAACTAGATTCTAAACGTTCAGTAGCGCATGCAAAGTCAAAGCTTACGCGCGCAATGCCTAAAATAATTCCGCACACACAAATAGTTCGGACGCGAAGTTGTCGATTCTTTTTAGGACGCGTCGTTGTATGTAGAGTACCTGTATATAGTAAGAGTAGGGCAAACGATGACATTTAGGGATCCATGAAGCGAATTTAGTCACAACTTCACAGTCTACTACATTAATAGAATGAAGGGATTCATCCGGTGAAGTTAGTTACAACTGCCATAGGTTATATATTATTTCGTATTTAGTCGTGGTAAGAAGTTGAAACTAAATGTGCTTTATGCCATGTAATACACTTTTATTTATTAACTAGTAAATACACTGGTATTAAGCCAACTTCATATACATTTGCTGTTCACATCTACACATGAGGAACATAAATTGAATAATATTTAAATGTAGGACTCCAAATAGTGATTCAATCTTAACATTTTATACTGGCTTGCTTCCATCTACTTGTAATAACTCCTAAAAGTAAGGATTAATGAAATAAAAAAAAATTAAGATGACACTAGTTTGCTACCTAACATGAAAACTAAAGCTTACTCCAAATTCCCTCTGATTCTTTCCAAAATGATTTTCACATATTCTTGGTCATTTGGATATATAATTTTCTCTGTCGATGCTGTTTAACCAAATTTGTTTTGTTGCTTGAGTTTTGAGTATGTTTACAGGATGTATACCATTTTCTGAACGGTTATTACACCCCGGCACGCAACAACCGGTCATGATAATGAAATATGTACTTACTTCAAAGGTGCAATGAATCTGACAATTTCAATGTCACTAATTCAAAAAATCGAAAGCACACGTGCCAACTAAATTTTTAAATTCTAATGGGATCCAACCAATGAAATTCTGTTGTCGCGTTTGCTCTACTCTTACTATATACAGGTACTCTAGTTGTATGCAGCCCCTGGACGCCAAATCAGCAAATGACGTAATGCCGGCCGGTAATTCCCCGTTATCTGGCAGCGACCCATTTGCTCGCAGTTGCGCAACGGTTCATTACAACAATTATTGACAATGTTGTAATTGTTGTTGGATCTCTTAGCGCGATTGCAAACAGAACTAACCTTGTTTCCTTTGGACGCCGTTGGCGTCTCCAATGCGTTGCTTCGCTTCTCGGCTGGCACTCGCCTAGAGCTGCACGTACCCCGTGGTAGGTCCAAGTAAGACTTCACTTGGTCAGTTTAGGCGAACCAATTTATCCGCACTATTCGCCTATTTCGGCGTGAAGCAGTCGATTCGCCGAGTTCGCCTACTTGGACGCGAATCAGGGCGACCTTCGCACTTCGCAGGTTTGACAGCCAAGGAATCCACTCGCGGGCTCCAGCGTTATTTCGAATATGCTGCTTGTTCTTTGTTTCAGGAATTTCTTACTTTGCACATTCTCTCACGTGTGGCGTGTTCGTATTCGGACACTTATAGCCTGCGGTCACTCATATAGCGATTCGCACTTATAGTGTGATACTACGTAAATAAACATAACAACACATATTAGTAATTAGCAATAACAAATTATAGCAAGTAAAGTATTGAAATAGATTTACTTATCTGAGTTAGGATGGCGGATAGCAATCTGAACAAATGTGGGGTTCAGCCAGTCATAACCTGGAAATAGCAGATTTGAGAGGTTACGTTGACAGCAGTTTTTTGAGGGATGTTACTTACAAGCAATTGGTGGCTATGGCGATGATTACATTTAAGGGCTGTTGATAATAATGAAGCAAAAAATGAATTTAGGGAGACGATGTTTGCTAGTTTTGGCTCCCTCGAATTTAAGTGTTTGAACGGTTATTGGGCGTAAAATACGCATCTATTTATAAAAGTGTTAACTTAGAGCGTCCTATTATTATTTACCGTGCACTGGGGTGATATAAAATCGAGTAGTACTAAAACAGTTTTTGGAACCATTCGTCGATGTGATTGCATATTAAATTTTTTTAAAATCGTCTGCTGTCCAGCCAAGATCAATATTGGAATATCAACACCGAGTCAGCTCATTTAGCCAACTATAAGCAGTTTAGAAGAATTTCAGTTACGCTGGAAATCGCGTTGAGAGGATTAGCAACACCTAAGCAGCGTCGTATCGAATCGTGAGTGCGTTAAAGTTATTTTCTGTACAGAAACGACGTAAAAGGTAAAGCTAAGACACATTTAATTAAATAAAATGCATTTTATTGCTAAAACCGCTATAATTATTGTAACATTTTACATGTAACAATTGTTTTGATCCTTTGTAAGAGTCACTAAGGACAAGCGCTGTTTTTAAAAGAGCGGTTTACAATACTTTATTTTACTAAAAGTTAAAGCCAAGGTAATTTGATTTGTTGAGTAAAAATTTAGAATCAGTATAGAGACCAGATTATTAATGAATTTCATTTTTGTCGATGTGACTATTCAAATTATTTACTTACTTGACAAATACATTAATATTTTACCACTACTTGCCGGTGATTTATTTGAGTGTATTCAGATAAATCGTATTGTATTAACTTAATTTATAACAGTAACCTGAATTAAGAGTTGGATTAATGCAGTTAATTCTAACACATGCTCAAAAATAATGATAAAATAAGTTACAGATTCATTGATCAAGTGCAGAAAACCCTGAGATAAAGTATTTTAATAATTATCAAGCTATTATATTATAGCGACATTATAGCAAGTATTAGTAAATAACGGTTTAAGCGCAAATGCTATTAAAAATAAAACTTTTAACACGGCAATATATTAATAAAATGTTGCATTCTTGGAAGAAGAAATGTGAAGGAATGGGAATTCCGATAGAAGATACAGTACTCTTGACAATACTCTTTGCAGATGACTAAGTTGTCATTCCTGGCGATAAAGACAATGCCAGCTATATGGAACGAAAATTAAAAGAAGACTATACTAATAGGGTATTGACATTAACTTCAGCAAAACTGAACACCTGATTCTCGGAGAACCTGGACGTAATTCTATTTTAGAAACAGAATTAATACACAAATTTAATATATTTAAATGCCTCGCAGTAGCTTTTCCTGAGAATGGTAACAGCGAAGCCGACATAAATAACAACAGGCGGAGCAGAAGTTAACAAAAACAAATCAAAACCGCTTGGAAATTTTGGAAATTGATTTTTGAAAACGGTCTTCTAGTATCTAAAAAACTGATCGCATTACCAATTGGAAGATTTGACAAAAGATGAGAGTTAACGGGATCATACTAGATATAGTGGACAGAAAAATGCTTTTTTCTCCAACCACACGCACAAGACGCCTTATTGTCGAATAATGTTTTATAAAAAGTAAGTAATTTCCGTATGTTCACCAATTACCTTGGTAACTGTACATTTTTCGATTCATATTTGCACTAGTACAAAAATGGACGCAAGATAGGGTTTTACATGGTAAATTTTAAATAAAAAACAAACGCTTCGTCAATATTCGGTAATCGTCGTCGTTGTTGTTTATTTTCCCCGTATAGTTAACACAACACGCTACAGGCCTCACACTTGAGGGCGTGGCGACGGTTAAAAATGGCTTTTTTTGCCATTACCAAACTAGTTCATGGTAGGGATGTCAACGAAAGACGACGATTGGAGCTCCTGTAGAAGATCATGATTGGTTTTAATCATTTGTTTATTTACAGTTAATATTTACAATGTTATAAAATTAACCTAGAGATAAAAAAAATTAGAACAAGCGGGCATCTCCAAGGGCGAGAAGCGGAGGAGGCTGTCGACCTGGAGGCGGGCCAGGACCCCTTGGACCTGGGGCTCGCATCCTAGCGAGGCCCTTTGGGGGCGAGGCGGTCTCCACGTTCCAGATGACCTGGAGGCAGGATGACACACCTCGGCGGCAGGCAAGGGCTGCGGCGGAGCCTTGAGGCGTCATTGCAGTGGCCAGGGGCATCCTCGGCGGAGCTGTGCGAAGCCAGGGCGTCGATTCCTGGGATCGCGAGTTCATGTAAAGTTTCCTTAGTAGTGTAGAGTTCCTGTATTTCTGGGAGCGACCTGGTGGTGACGTGGAGCCGGACGGCGCGGCGGGCAGCGGGCCTAAACCCTCTCTGGTCCGTAAGCAGCTAGCGTCGCTCTGGAGCTTGAGGCGCCTTGAATCCGAACAGAACGCGTCTGACGACAGCACACTCCAGGTGCGGGCTGCTGCAAAGAACCTCGAGCTTGGGGACGGCGGGCGGCGAAGCTGGGGGTCGGCTGTCCATCCTTCTCGTCCACGGTAAATGGTGACTAGGCCGCGCTAGAAAGCGCGGGTTCTAGGTGGGCATCTCGTAGCTTTTGGCTACAAGTGGGCGGCGGCGAAGGGGCTGAACGGTGTCAGTCGGCGACGCAAGCGGACGGCGACGCTTGGCGGCGTTCTTCTTCTGTGTAGACGGCGGTAGCGTTTTTGGAAGGATACGTGCTTCCGGACATGGGAGCGGCAGCGTGCGTGGGGGCCGTCTGTGTGACGGCGTCCTCCTCGCAGTAGGCTGGACTCATGGGCAGACGGCGGCGGCGTCTGGATTCAATCGAATGTGTTTGTTTCTGGCTCCTTCGATGGAAGGCAGCGTATATGCGGCAGCTTTCTTAGCTGCAGGTGGCGGTGGAGGCGTTTCGGGCTTCTCGGTGGCTGGGATAGCGACCTGGAGGAAGCGGACATGGTACACCACGGCGCTCCGGCTTAAGCGTCGATGAGCGATGCTCCGGGTGGAGGCGGGTGGCTGGATCAACGATCGAGCAGTTGACGGCGGCGAGACGTGGTGACTTCTGCGATGAAAGATCGAGCAGAAGATGACGGCGAGACGTGGTGGCTTCTGCTATCAAATATCGCGCAGGAGAGGGCGGCGAGACGCGGTGGCTTCTGCGATCAAAGATCGAGCAGAAGACGACGGCGAGACGTGGTGGTGTCTGCGATCAAAGATCGATCAGACGACGGCGGCGAGATGTGGTGGCTTCTGCGATCAGAGATCGAGCAGAAGATGACGGCGAGACGTGGTGGCTTCTGCGATCAAATATCGCGCAGGAGAGGGCGGCGAGACGCGGTGGCTTCTGCGATCAAAGATCGAGCAGAAGACGACGGCGAGACGTGGTGGTGTCTGCGATCAAAGATCGATCAGACGACGGCGGCGAGATGTGGTGGCTTCTGCGATCAGAGATCGAGCAGAAGACGGCGGCGAGACGTGGTGGCCTCTGCGATCAGAGATCGAGCAGAAGACGGCGGCGAGACGTGGTGGTGTCTGCGATCAAAGATCGATCAGACGACGGCGGCGAGATGTGGTGGCTTCTGCGATCAGAGATCGCGCAGGAGAGGGCGGCGAGACGCGGTGGCTTCTGCGATCAAAGATCGAGCTGAAAACGACGGCGAGACGTGGTGGTGTCTGCGATCAAAGATCGATCAGACGACGGCGGCGAGACGTGGTGGCTTCTGCGATCAGACAAACAGTCTTTTAAATATCTAGATTCAATAGTAGATAATAAATATTATAAATAACATAGAACAAGAAATTCAAATGAGCGTAATACATGAAACCAAAGTTTAGCACGCCCTTAAGATGATGTGGCAACATCCAAAAAAGCTTATTCTTGAAAATATTTGAAGTGCTCGTTTGCCTACCTCGAACTTTAACCAATCAGCTTTCTCCAATTATGGTTTAAAAAATTCAATGAGTGAATACAACACCGTACTCAAATTAATATATCGTTACTGTATCTAAAACTTAATATTTCTGTACACGCCTCCCAAGTTACGGATCTAGAGGGTTTGGGGTCACATGACTTCAACCATATTTTATTTTCAACTGCTCTTTAATATCAAAGCTGTTAATGTGGAAATTACATAAAACAATATTATACATCATTAAACATGGCTACTTACACAGAAACAAGAAAACATTCTCAAAAGGAAATTACTGAGGATGCCAATAAAGGTAGATGAAAACCATTGGAGAGGACTACGAATTAAGAACTGACGGAGCATTTTGGAGGGTTAACCAAAGCAACATGAATTAATTGACGGAGTCGCATGATAACAATGAAGAAGGTAAAGACGACAAAAAATCCTTTGAAGAACAGGTATAACGTAAAAGAATTAAAGAAAAACCTAAAAAAAGGAAGATTCACTAAAATAACATCTGAGAAGCTGTTACGTGGAAACGCGTACTTAGTGTTAGAAGTTATTTTCGTGCATACATTTAGTCGCGTGAACGCATCTTTAGTTGTGCACGTTAATTGTTTGTTATCTGCAATACCATCAAACTTGACCGGGTTTTTTGACAACGCTCGCGCATTTCTCTGTGGTGAACGAATCTTTTATTTTCGCCTTTTCAAGATACGAAGCTACTTCCTGCGACTGGAATAGCGTTCCCTTCCCTACGTGGCTTCAGCTCAACAACACATATATGTAATTTTTGTGCTCCAAGTTAGCCTGTGAGTTTCTGGTACTTGGAGAGATTCTTCGTGGAAGCTTCGTTTTGCTGCGGATTTTGGACCTAAAACACGTATTTCGGACACATAGAGTCCACTTCTATTACACGTTGTTAACTATCCTGGCAATAAAGGTCTCTATTTCAAAGTGAGTGGTTAATCCATTTTTGGTTTTAGAAGCTTTATATAATTAGCTGATTGCATGCAGCATTTCTAGCTTTTCCCGGAGTTCTAAATTTTGCCGATTCAGACTGCGTGTGCGTTCCCTCCGTCCTGTGATCATAATTTTACTTTCATTCGCATCGCCTGAGCGATCCGCTTGGCAGCCACACTTCACTTGCGATGTAGTGATTCCTGCAAGCACCGTCAACCTGCTTTAGCATAGCTGTAACAGGCCGTTTGGAGGCTACCATCTACTGCAGAAGCTTGATCTCTCAGATAAATAACTACGACCTAATGATCTGCGTCGCCGCAGCTCCATCAAAGTTGTGAAATTATACCTTCTTGGCGTAACGTTCTGACCTTTGTGTGGTGCTATTCAACCGGCGCACTTGGTTAGTTCCCTTCAGGACTCAGCCGATTCTAAATTGGGCTAATGATATTCATTCTGCAAGCTTCAGGTGTGTCACCGTAGAAAATTTCAAGTAAGATCGCTTGCAACTCATTACTGTTGGCTCAACATATAACATATAATTGCTTAGTACCTTGAATCTGTCTCAGTTTATAGCTTACATATAAATTGTTTGACCTTTAATGGTGTTAACTACTAGTATAAAATGCTATTTTGAAGTGCACCTTTTGCTTAAATAATGCTTTCAGGACCTGTTGTACTGGCTCTTATATGCAATGTTTGCCTAATAAATTCAATGCACTATTGTACTATTATTGCCTGTTGCGATTACTTGAGTTTATAAGTTTTGACGTATCTGAGTATATTTGTTATAAGTAAATACTTACCCGAAACAATTTAAAAGTAAGTAACTTAGCTCTTAATAGAACTGTTTTTGATACAAAAGAAATAAAGTGTCTTAACGTAGAAAATTATCCACAACCTGAAAATTCAAAACTACATCACGAATGCCAATAGTTTTTAATAGTTACTTAACATAAAACTTTTTGGTATATTTAGAAACTAAAAAATATCTGTAAAGGGGGTTACACGCAACTTTCCCAGCAAGTACAGTCAGGCCCCTTCTTCTTCTTCATCATGACTTCGTTCTAGACGTTTTGTGATTCATTATAAATTTATAATACATTTAATCCGCTGTGTCTATGTTGTGTGTAATAACGTTTACTGTGTTGCGCTACCTTTCTCGATTTTCGGTTACACGAATAGTTTTTCCCTAGGACTTCTTTAGTGATATTCATCCAGCGTTTCGGTCACCGTCCTCTTCGCAATTTTCCATCGTGCTTTCCTTAATTAAAAGTTTCAGAAATGATAACATACGAGAGTAAACAATACCCGACAGTCTTCTTTCAGGTAGTATTTCTTGTGAAATAGAAATGTTTTGTCCAAGAAATGTTGAATACAGTGGGTTAAAATATATCAACGTTGCCAATAATAATGATATAAAAAAAGGACTCACTTAGTAATGTGCCTTACATCGATTTTCGAATATAAAGAAACTCGCTCTGAGACGTAGACCCCGATTGCTAGTCCGACGCTTTAGTTTCTTTACTGATTGCTTTTATTATGGCACTGACATCTTTTGAACTAATTGTACGGGCTTGCGAAGCAGAATCACCTAGCTCTAAAATTCACAACAAGTTTTTCATAAAAAGAAGGGCAAAGGTAAAATGAAATGCCTACTAACAATTGATTTTATTCCTACACTTTTTCTTTCTATTTTCTGTATCTTTCTTTCTTTAAGTGGTGTAAGTTTGAAGCCCCAGGCCGAAGCCCGTGGGCTGCAAATACACTAAGGGAAAAAATAGCATTCTATCCTGCCGTGTACTTGTCGCACCCACTCAATATAATTATCCAGATCATGTAATTTTTGGTTTTTCACTATTTGGCACTTATTTTTGTCCACTTCATAAACTGGAAAAAGTATTTCTCCACTTTAAAAAATCTTGCAGTTCATTAATTGGCAATCAATTTCAAAACTGAACAAGTACAGTCGCGGAATTAAAAATCCGGGCACTTAAAATGATTCAGTGTATATCTTACTTTACTTTACTTATCACGATATCTGGTGAAAGTAGTCAAAGTCAAAATAATTACTCGAATATGACAGCATACATCATTTAAGAGTCAGTTGCTAACCTAGAAACGCAAAGCCCAATTTACATTACCCAAAATTTGCAAAAATCCTCTATAAGACTCGCCCGGATTTTTAATTCCGCGACTGTACCTACACTAAGTATGTGCGACATATACTATTTTTCCACGACCGGGAGTGGAAAGATCAAAAACAAGTATTTTCAGGTATTTTTTGGTTTACATGCAAATTATTGCGTTTAAATTTCTCGAAACTAAAACTGCGTTAAAAATTCCACGAGACCGCAGGTCGAGTTGAGTTTAAGCAGTTTTTGTTGAGAGAAATTTCCAATAATCTTTGTGTAAACGAAAAAACCTCTTCAAAAAATTTGAGTGATATTTGGAAAGATTATCCAACAATTTGCCAACTTCACTTTGACGTTTTGGAGAAATGTCAGTCAAACGCTGCTCACTAAATTAAATTCATTCAAACCAATCGTGATCGCCCGAAAACACTGCGACATTAGGTGTTTTCAAATACAATCAATTTTGATTGGCCGTTTCTGACAAATTTTCCAATTTCTCTGGTTAGTTTATTATTGTGTTGAATAATCATAGAGCATTGCAGTAAATCGGAATTATACTGTAATGTTTAGCAGCGTTTGACCTGTGTTTATGTTACGAATACCATGACATCGGACTATATTGTCCTTACAATGCTCTTATACAATTAATTTATTTTATCCAAACCTCCTAGTTATAAACCCACGATTGAGGTAAACCATAACCCATTAGTGAGATAAAAACCATGCCACTCACTACTGTATTGTTAGTAACACTGTCAAGCTATACCAAATTCGAAATTTGCAGGTTAAGTTTTGCGTCAGTATGTGTCAGATAACACAAAAAAACCTAACCTACTGACCTCAAATTTGACATAGACTGTCAATACACTTCAGTACTGCCAAACGTATAACACGAATCACAGGCGACTCTAATTATAAACTTATTTGATCTCTGGGTATTTTCCAATTTGTCACTATGACTTTTCACGGCTGTCAATACATTATATATGTTTTTAGAGATTTATTGAATAGTTGGATAAAATTTTGTTCGGCACGCGTGTGTAATAATGTTTTATTTTACAAATAATTTACTCGAGAAAAGACCGTTCTTGTTCTGGCGAGGTCTCAACTTTTCTCTCGTGGATTACACACAACCAAACTTATATGGAATCACCTAGTATTTCTTACTAATATTGCGAAATGTATGAAAAATTTTCATGCAAATAAGAGATAAAGATAACGAAAGTGTTTTGTTGAAAATAACAAAGGTTTTTGAAGTTGTCCATCACGTATGATCTGCCCCAAAATACAAAGGAGGAACGATAATGTTCTGGGGCAGTATCATGATAGGAGATAAAACTCCTTTGGTGCCACTACGCCAGACTTTAACAGGTCCTAGGTACGTTGATTTGGTGCTAGAACCAATAGTTAGGCTGTGGAGAGGTGCAGTGGGAGACAATTTCGTCTTTATGCATGATAATGCCCCTGTACATACCAGCCGAGTTGCTACAGAATTTCTAGAAAGAGAAACTGTGACGGTTCTAGAATGGCATGCCTCTTCACCAGACCTGAATCCCATTGCGTGGGTGTGGCCTAGCTTGACATATCAAGAAAGAATAATCACATTCTCATGAAAACGGCAAGACCACATTACACATTAAAATAAATTAACTGTATTGTTTCTAATGAAAACTTCCTGGAGAGATAATATTCATCCTGATTAGGGCATTATCGCGAATGTACACCTGCGTTTCGGTCTTCAGCAGCAGCTGCAGATAAGTCCGTGGAATTCGATGCTTCTTGTATTTCTCACTAGATGACTAACAATAACCTTGTAATTTTTCAAAAATACATTAGTGAAGAACATAGTAAGAGCTTTCATCAAAACCCCGGAGTAATGCGATGGGTGACTATAATATGTGGGGTACCTAGTGTGAAACACTTCTTTAGTGCAACGAAGACAAGCTAGAAAATCTCTTCATTTCTAAGCAACTGCATGTACGTATACCTATCCTGTATAATAAATTATTATTAAAATGTTGATATAACCTTTCTGACTTTAATATCAAAATTTGCATACATGCATAAATAATGACTATTCTCCTCAGATAATATATACCAATCCCATCAATCAATTTTCAAAATTTGAACCAATCAGAGTCGAATACAGCGAATATTTTGCACTAGTGCAATACCCGGGTATTTGCACAAGTGCAATATCGAGTATTTGCGGGAAGAAAAGCAAACCAGCTAGGTACACAAGAAATTTCAGAAAGAAAACTGAAAACTCTTTAAAAACGAATAGTGTGGTATACAAAGGATGACATTTCTTCGAGGAATAGTCTTGCAATATTCCCCGCGTGCACTAGGGATATAACTACTGATAATACTCCATAGCTAAAGCCAGAAAAACAAGTGGCATTTTTTCTAATCAATTAAGATTAACTACTTAACGTAAACAATGCAAAAATGTATACATAGACAACAACATTTTCTTACAGTGTGAAACCATCGGCGACTCGTCAAAGAGCCGATTTTGGAGTTTTTTTCAATACGGAAAGTCACTCCCAATACTGGGAATTACTTTTCTGGTCTTCAAGGTCGTTGCCCTTTAATTTGTTATTGTCAATTTTTGAAGGTCGTGGTTATTTGATGAAACATTTTCAAACAAAAACCGCAATTGGAGTCTGCGCTAAAATGTTGGATATTAAAATTTAAGTTCTATGCAAGCGAATATATTTACTTGCAATTCTGCTTCTTCTTCTTCTGCTTCCTCGGCCGCTTTCCGTCTACCATTTGAAATACCCCTCCCCATGTCGTTTCCATTTCGCTCTATTCTGTGCAGTTCGATCTTTTGCCTGCTTTTTCCTTAATATCGTCTAGCCATCTACGTTGTGGGTGCGCTAATATTTTTATGTAATCGTGGCCGCCATTTTATCACTCGCTTCGTCAAATTATCTTTATTAGGTACATATCCTTGTTATTATATCATGCACTTCTGTTTCTAATGTCTTTGTTATGGAGATGGTCTCTTAAACTAATTCCTAGCATTAGATATAAGATCATTCATTGCGGGTTGGGTAGTTTACAGTTTGTTAAACGATATGTTAGTATTGGGAAGATACACGTATTAAAGACTTTTCCTTTAAGGTCAAATGGTATTCGTCTATATTTCAACATGGTACCTAGTGTGTCAACCGCAGCCCAAATCATTCGTATTTTTCGCGATAATTCTGCAGTTTGTTTATTCCTGAATATTATTAGCTCATGTACTAAGTAAATCAATTCATCGACTTTATCTACATTTTGCCCATGGATTTCTATTATTGTGTTCTTTGTGGCCATTACTTTAGTTTTCCCTAGGTTTATTTCTAGTTCCACTTTATAATAATAATAATAATAATAATAATAAACTTTATTGATGCGCTTATACAAGAAGCAAATACACATGAGTACACAAGAAAAACTAATCTATTGCAAAAGCACATCAACCACAAGGCGAGATTCAATTTTGGTTAACCCTACTCCTGCTCTACCATCCAAACCTTGAGAAAAAAAAGAACAACATGACACAGAATGAATTCCTAACCCTAAAGCAAACCTTATAAAAACTAAAGATATCCTGTGACGGGAAACAAATATTTAACGCTGAAAAGATGTACTGCTACCCAAACAAACAAAATATAGCATTATCTTGTGGACAGTTCGGTAAACAAGTTATTGTTTTTGCAAAAGGTCTAAATGCAATTTTGATTTAAATAATTTAGAACTGTAGACTTTAAGATTAAAAGGTAAACTGTTATACATTGCATATATCTGAAACGAGAATGACCGCTCGAATAAGGTTGTTTTATGGAGAGGTGGTGAAATTTGGCCCCTAAATCTAGTAGAAATATTATGAACATCAGTTCTAAAGGTAATCTTATTGTATAAATAAGGAGGTTTCTTGTTTGATAAAATTTGATGAAAGATACATTGGGACTGCAGTATTCTACGATTTTGCATTGTCAGCCAACCTGCATCAACTAGCTTGCAAGATATACGCTCATATTTTCTAATGCCGTATATAAATCTCAAGGAAGCATTTTGAATCTTTTGAATTCTATGGGCTGTAATGGCGTCTAATGCTAAGTGATACACAGAAACAGAATAATTAAATTGCGAAAGAACAAAAGTTTCGCACAATTTTTTTTTAGTTTCGCAGTTTAAATATGACCTATGAGGATAGAGCTTTCTAAGATGTTAGTAACTCTGAAGAATATATTTGGATATTTGATCTCTATAACGGAAAGTATTGTCTAGCGTTAAACCTAGACTTTTGGCTTTAGTCACCAAAGGAATTTTAACATTATTAATATTAATGTTAGCAATATTAACTAAATTATGGCAGACATTTTTATTACCGAACAGTAACGCGGCAGATTTGTCGGAGTCTATCTTAAGTGAGTGTTTAATGGAAACATCATAGATATAGTACAGATCCAAATTTATTTCATCAAAAGCATTCCTCCAGTTTGCTGCTTTAAATGAATGGTATAATATCTAACGCCCTTTTCATTTCTATTAATATTTCTTGCTGTTCTATATTATTAGCCCAGTCAACGAAGGAAATATAATAAAAATAAATCGGAAAGTTTTAAATTTTGGTGAGGATGTTTATTTGGGCGTACTATTGAATATATAAAAAGTTCCGAAAAATTCAACGTGAGCCGGCGCCGCCATCTTGGAAAGAAGGTACGGTTTTATAGTTTTTTGCAAATATCCTATGAAATATCAACTTTATCACAAAAACTGCTCTTACAAAAATGAAAGAGCAGTAAATTTTCCACAAAAACGTAAAACACTTTTTTGTCAGTAGAATAGTTTCCTCGAAAATGGCCAGCGAACTTTACATGGATCGATAAATCGCTCTAAACGCAGGCAGTGGAATGAAGTTATCCAAATATCTGCTCCAAAATGTTTCGTATTTTTGATGATGATAATTTTTATAGTTCTGTAAGAAAAAAAGATGATTGAAAATTTTCTTTTAAAAATTTTATACACTAATAAATTGGTTATTTGTGATCCTTTCTAATTAAATAAGTTGGATTGATGTTGGGATTTTGGATCATAATTGTTAAAACCTTTTTGTCGACGTTTCGGTTTATTTAAAACTATCTTTAGGACACTGATATTATAGAAAATATGGGCTATAAATAATTAAACAATAAATAATCCTAACGTACGAAACAAGTTTCGAGTTGTAGATTGTTGTTGTTTAAAATCCATATATTATATATTATATACTCACTTGATTATTACCATTATGGGCGCATTCTTTTTTCAATGTGGCTGGGTCCGAGTATAGCTTCATCTACCACCTCAGGAAAATCTAACGAATCCATCAATAATTGAAGAACGACACCGTCTATAAGAGAGGTTGGCCTCGACTCCGTTAATGTGGTCTGATCATCTCCATCTTCATCGACATCTTCATTGTCATCGTCGACTGTAGTTGGGCCATTCAGACAACCTCCATGGCAATTATGACAAACCGCCGTACAATTAATTCCTGATTTTCTGCATCCACCATATTTGCACACCCAGTTGTACATTTGCAGAATACGATGTTTAAGACATTTTCTGGAGCAATTGGGTCCATTGTTGAGATTGGAGTAAGACAGCCTTCTTTACGTCTCCAACCCCAATTGTCAGGAGATAATTCATTCCCTCGCCATTTTTGAACTTGCTGGTATACCCGCAAAGAATGTCGCTTGGCTGCTCTTTCTGTTGGTGGTAGTGAGGGAATATCTGGTTTAATTTTTGTAACTATTTTCGTGAAACAATAAAATCGATGTTTGTTTAAAGAATTATCTGTGAGCCGAGCACCATAGATGGCAAGAAAAAAACGTTCCACAGCTCGAGAGACTGTGTCTGGCGAAAAGTCAGAATTGTTGAAATTGTCTGCAATGTCATGCATCACTGACATTTTTGAAATAGTTCAACACACTTGACTTTTCCTTTGTTGAACATCGCTGAAGTCGTGTACAGCCACTAAAGGCATGTAAGAAGATAATGCTGTTGCCAAGCCCCGATCATTGCAATTCCTGTGACGAATATACTTTTGTTTCAGTTGTGCCTTTTCCTGGTTTGACCAACATAACTTTATTTTGTGATGGAGCTACTGCAGTAAATAATACGAGTAGGTAAACATCTTCACCAATAATAACTACATTTTCATGTAAAAACGATGCTTCTATAGCAGTATTAACGATGAGACAATCTGCGTCATCAGTGCTTCTTTGTTAGCATGTCTATTAACTTGCTTTTGTTATTTCCATTTGATAAAAGTGGTTCCTGTCAAACAGTGTCAAAGTTAATGTCTACCGATTTTTTAAACCAAGGATCGACGAATTTGCTCCGTTTTTTTGGTACTATTCTGGACATTGGAGTAACCATAGAAGACCACTATGCAGTTTTGGCCGTAGTGATTTTGAACATAATTTACGTAGCCTGTCCGAGTTTAGAGCGATTTATCGATCCACGCAGCATTCGCTAGCCATTTTCGAGGAAATTATTCCACTGATAACAAAAATGTATGATGTGTTTTTGTAGAAAATTTAATGCTCTTTCATTTTTGTAATATCAGTTTTTGTGATAAAGTTGATATTTCATAGGATATTTGCAAAAAACTGTAAAACTGTACCTTCTTCCCAAGATGGCGGCGCCGGCTCACCTTAAATTTTTCAGAACTTTTTATATATTTAATAGTACGCCCAAATAAACATCCTCACCAAATTTTAAAACTTTTCGATTTATTTTTTTCAAACTCTAAAAACGGGTCTTCGTTGACTGGGCTATATCACATATCAGAACTATAGCATTCGCAAAGCGAAGATGGCTTAGAAAATGTCCTTACGGAAAAATCTAGAAAACTAAGATATCGTTTTGTTAAATTCCACTCAAAGATAGGTATCAATGTCAGGTTTCACATCTAGGAGCTTAACGGAAAATGTTTTTTTATCGCAAGTAACGATGTAGTTACTCTTCCCTAATATGTTAAGCGGATTCATCTAGACCGAATTTCGATTTTTACGCTGGTTCTCAGAAGCAAACAGTTCTGTGGTCAAAAACTTTTCCTTGCTCTTATGAAACAAATAAATAATTCCTTTCGCCTTCCCTCGTTTTTTCACTTCCCGCCCTGATTATGATCGTGTTCTACGCGTATATACTGTCAGCACCACCTACCTAATATGTAAATATGGTGTACAATATTTGTACGCGTGAGTTTTGCAGACATATATTTTTATCATATGAATAAGTGGTTCTGCGTCTCGACGCATTTATATAATAAATTTAATTTGGTCTTACTATTTTAACTTCGATGAATTACTTGAGCATTTTGAAGGATAATTTTTAAATGTTCATAACAAACGAAATTTTCTGTCGCAAATGGCTTAAATTTTTTTTTAGAGAAGGGCTATTTAGTTCATTTTATTGGGCGTCACTATCACAGCGAACAAAGAATAACGAATTATAATAAATTCTACAACCAACACTTTGATTAAAAATTAATAGATAAATAAAAAGAAGGTGGCCTTATCTTGCCACATCATAAATCATAAAAACTGTCTGTAATTAGCTTCTAAGTGCTCTTGGTTTGGAAGAGAAAAATGCATTTCAAAAGTACGTTGGATATATTTGCAAATTATTAAGCGACAGCTTCTATTTACGTTGAAAGATCCAGAGGAATCTATCGGAATGGACTCGTAGTTACAGATGTTTCGGTTTTTTTTCTAGCTCTATACCTGCGTTCCAACTGACAGGAGAAACAGTAACGTGCTGTTACTTTAGCATTTCCAGGTTTACGGCAGATAGCATGTGTGACGAAGGATTGATTAAGTGTTGGCCTTACCTGGTGGCGAAAGTTATACTTGGTATTTTGCCGGCTGATAAATATCGGCCCAATTTGGCTAACTTGGCGAGAAGGGTCGGGGTTCCAACTAAGCTGAAAAAAGCTAGGGGAGAGGGAGCCAGGTCCTCGACGTCGACAAATCCTTGGGTCGGGCCTCCCCAAGGTATCGGATAAATCCAACAAACCAAATAGTAAAACCAATAACTAATAACAGCAATTATTTAACAATTGGTCCTATAGTGCAAACGGTAACAATAACTAGACAATCATGGACAGGCAAATCGACAATCAACAAATGCAATAATAAATATACAAACAGATCAATCACTAACCCTAAACACGTTAAAACGACAATGGGCACTGCATAAATATAATCAATAATACTATTTCATCCAATATAGGCATGAATAAAAAAACAGGGCAGCCAACAGGTGTTTTTCTTCCAAAATACTAAGAAATCCTGAATGAATCAGACGGGTGCAACAATTTACCACCAATATAACCAAATTATCTACGACTTTTCAGGGAAAATCCGCCCACAACGCATCATCAAAAATGAAATAAACACGTTTTATAATTCTGGAAGTAAAATTATTACAAATAAAAAGAAACATGGAAACCGGAAAATAGCACCTGAAGCTGCATACCGAAAATTACTTAAAACTATAATGTAGGTAACCTAAAAACAGACAACGACGTTTTTTCGGACCGTTATAATGCTTCCAACAACTTGTTATATTACCTGAATAATAATACTTACATTAACTGACCATCAGTTGTTTCTAAACCATGACATAAAAAATGCTCACGAGTTGAACACATATTCATTTCGTCCGCATTTTAGAGAGGGTTGTACATAAAATATAATTACAATGACTAATAGTAAAATATCGCATAGTCACTTTCTATAGTTGACCAGATAACTCTGTATACTTTCTTACTAAAAAAATAAACGCTTCACATAACAGATTTTTTGCAGGAGCATTAAATCCCCACCTTTCATATTGGCATCGTCATAACTATGCATTATAGAATACCTATCAGTCCACCGAGTACCGAGGCAGCCGTAACTACTGTAGTGTATATTATAAAAAATACCACGACAATCGTTAGTTATCGAATATTGTCAGCATCCAACAATTTCCAGGTAAGTTCATACATTTCCTTTAAGTTGGTACATATTCAGTTACATTAAGAAAGTTTCTTTTTCATATTTCAATTGGAAATCAAATATTCTAAATATGCAATTTTACTCTGATTATCTGCTAAAGTAATTTCCCATACTCCATCTGGTATTGCTTCATAGAAAGCAATATAACCTCCTAATGTAAGAAGAACAACAAACACGCACCAAAATAATGAAAAATGTAGTAATTTTTGAACATTTCTAAGATTGCCTAACAATGTACAGGACAATAGCAGATGCCCTTAGTAAAACAATATCTCAATACTATTTCCCTCTGTGGGATACTTTTAATATTAAATCAGAAATCGATGTCTCCTAGAAATAGCATACCAAATGCAGCAATGATTGGTTTCGATATCTCAAATAATTGTTGAATATAGCAGCGTACTAGGTAACGATCACTATAGCTTAGCAAATTATATCGAAAGTTTCCTGGTTTGTGACAACCATAAGATGTAGCTTGTTGTTCAATCATATAACTTATTTATTACAGTATCGCCCCAAGTTCTAATTCAATATTATACCAGATATGGAAATTTAACATATTTCCATTTAAATGCTTTTAAAAGTTATTTCATAGGATATCTTATTATTCGTGCAATTATAATTATTAAATTGCCATTTCCATTTCATACAACACGTTGCTAAATCTATGATTCATCGCGTTAAGATAAACATTGCCGATAGTCAGAGCTTTTGTTTAGAAAACAGGTTGCCTTATCTCTTGACTTCTGCAACTGCATAGTTACCATTGTGTCTTATTTCAAATAATGCTTTGAATTTACACGAATCATACCGTAAATTGAAGCATCATATTCGAGGATAAGTTTTATTTGCACTTCGCTGCATTACTAATTTCTAGAATAATGCAACATACGAGGGAGATTCAAATTTGACCGACATCTTATTTTTCTATGAATATAATTAATTGAACAGATACTGTAAAGCGGTTTTACATTCATCGAAGTAGGCATGTTAGCTAACCCCATAAACAACTACAACTTGATTGTGTCAATACTGTCATTTGTATTAACAATGTCTTGCAACAATGTGTCAAATTCTGTTGCACAACGTCTAGTTATTAAATTTCTTTTCAATGAAGGTATAAAAGCGACTGATATTCATCAGAGATTTCATAAACAGTTTGAAGAAGGGTGTTTCTCACTCAAAACAGAATTTGAGTGGTGTAAATCCTTACAGGATGGTCGTGAACCCGTGTCGAACTTGCTGCATACTGCCCGTCAAGCGTCTGCTGTGAATCTTGGAAAGATTCAAAAAGTTGACCAACTGATGGAGCAATAGGTGAATATCTGTGAAGGAAATTGCTGGGATTGCAAATACCAGTGTTGGTAGTGTTCGCACTATTGTTGACAACACGCTTAAATTAAATTATGAAATTGCCAACTATCTAATAGCTACTAAGAAGACATTGGAGCACAAAATCAAAATGTACCAAACGTAACTGTTGTAACTGGCGTTTCTCAGCAATATATTCGATATAAGGCACTGCGCACATTTAAACAAAATCCTTACTATATAGTTTTTCTTTAACTTGAACGCAAAACATCTCAACTTAAAAAATATATAGCAGTATAGGAGTAGACTCCAGGTTACACCAAATTGTTTAATAAAACAACCACTTAATCTTTTTATGTTTGTTTATCAACAACTCTGTTGTTTAACATGGCAACACAAATAATGTGTTTGAATTCTAACATCCCCGTCTTTGATTGATAGATAAATCAAACTTTAACAATAAAATAACATATCCGGAACTTAAACTCTCCCATCGCTAGTCGTATAAATGCGCTTGGGCTCAAGAAGTCCTTCCTGTGTTTTTTTTTCAATGCTTTTTACTTTCTTTTGGAATTTGGATTTTCTTTTAACTAGAATAACCCCTCCCACCATCCACACTTCAACAAGACTTTCGATGAACAATCTCGAGCTGGAAGATCAACTGGGTTGCAGTATAGGGAATGTCATTCCATTTTGTGGGTTTGTTAACTTATGAATTTTCTCTGACAGACTAGGCTTGTGCCTCCCATAAACGAAACGTTCAACCTCTCGGCGATTCTTCATCTTCGAGTATCGTCTCCTGTCGGAGGTTGGTTATCATAATTGCAATTTTGATCTTTGACACTGCTGCTCTAAACAACTCTATGAAGGAACAGCTATACCATTCATGCAGGTTTTTTAATCAAGAAGTTCGTCGTCTTCGTACACTTCTTTTTGCTGCTATTTTGCCTTGTATAATCAGTTGCAGTAGACCATATCTTTCTCCGCATATAACGTGTCCAAAGTATTGAGGTTTTCGATTTTTGATTGTATTTGCTATTTCCCTCTCTTTCTTCGTCTGACGTAGGACTTCTTCATTTGCTTTTCTTTCCGCCCACGATACCTTCAGCATACGTCGGTACACCCATAATTCAAAAACCTGGATTTTGTCAGTATCTCGGTTTTTAAGCGTCCATGCTTCCATTCAGTATAGGAGAATTGAAAAAACATAGCACCTCATGAATCGAGTTTGAATTTCTATGTTTAAATATCTATTGCATAATAAACTTTTGACTTTCACAAAGACAGACCTCGCCATCTCTATCCGTAATCTTATTTCTTGTGTTTGGTCGTTGTTCACGTTTATTGTGGTACCCAAATACTTATACTTATTAACTCTTTGTTGTTTATTATTAAATTTGCTGCGATATTTGGTGTTTTGGAGATTACCATAAATTTCGTTTATTTTTGTATCGTATCTTTGGCTAATTATGTTCAAACGCTCCATCATTCTTTGTAACTCTGAAATATCATCAGCTATTATTACGGTGTCATCGGTATATCTGATGTTGTTTACAGGTTTGCCGTTTATTGTTATGCCTGATGTTTTTCCATCAAAGATTTCTTCGAAAATGGCTTCGGAGTATAAGTTAAATAACAAGGGTGATAATACTTACGCACTTCTGTGTCACTCCCTTTTGTATCTCAATGTCTTCTGTTGTTTCCCTAACAACCGCCTTCTGATTCCAGTACAACTTGTGCATAAACTCGGCGATTATTGGCGTGAATAAGTACTAGGCGGCCGATCTTAAGGTTGGAAAAATATTTCACAATTGAGTGGTAACGCAAACCCCAATCAAGATGCATTAATCAAGCAAAGGATCTACTTTGGACATAACCAGAGTACAAATTAAATTCAGAAAATATACGATTAAAAAAACTGACTTAAAAATATTAACACGTGAGCAGCATAGAGGCAAGTATTATCCGATTGTTGATCTTAGCATACGTTCCAAGCTAGTTACCAGCAGAGACCCTAATGGAAGCAGTTATCGCTGCTTAAACAAAAGCTAATCTTTTATATTAAACCGTGCGCCATAAATCCCAAAGACCTTTATGTTTAAACCTAGCATTATAACGTCACAAAACAATCAAATTACAATTACATAAGATCCGCTGATATAAAGCTAGAGAGAGGCATGTATTAGTACTCACAAAAAACTACGTTGGGTATGTACTGATCTAAATTCAGCGCAAATGGAGCGTTCTTGGAGCCACCGTCGGCTGATGTTGTACTGAAACGCTGTAACTCGATGGAATAGGGGACGTAGCAATCCGTGGAAAACGGGCTTAATTGAACAATTAATTAACAGTAAAACTCTAGCAACAACATGCTCTTACCTCACAATAGATATCGGCGCATAGAAAGCGTTCAGCTAGAATATTATTGCTTGCACTTAAAACAGGAAGGCGTAGACAAAGTTTCCAATGCTTTCTTTAAGCTGCAACGTCTCTACCTGGATGTTTATAGATTCTACGTGCACTTCAGATTCCATAAGGCTACCAGCCGAACTTAACACACACCTCGTGCCTTGGGAGGCCCAGCGAAAGTCTGCCCATCAAAACGAACTACGCGGCCGTTGCGCTTATCAGCTGGGATACGAAGTTAACAATCAAATTTCCCCAAAATGCATCGAACTATGAAAATTAATACGAAAAAGGGAGCAAGCTTATATGCCTTACAATGAGGAATTATGTTTCTAACGCCAAAATTAAAAAGGGTCGTGTTCCGTATGCGGCGATAATTATGTTGTTAATTCTATTTTTAGTTACTAGGTGCGACATCTCTGTGGAAAAGGTAGAACTGTCTAGTCGGAGTGCGCGCAATAGACACTGTAAGGACGAGACCGGAAGTGACGCTAACATGGCGGACGACCTGTTTATGTCGGCAACGAGTTACTGTTATTTTTGGTAAAATAAAGTATTTTAAAAGTTTTTATACAGTCCACTATTTACTCAGGGTGCATTAGGACTTAGTGTACCCTACATTTTGGTCCTACGAGCCCGATTGACTAGTGTTTTGTGTGACAAAGTTATATGTCCGCAGTAAGACGCGACAGTTTGCGTAGGCGATTGACAATATCGCAGCTTCCTGGGGGTGACGACGTTCATCACAGCAGGCAAGTCCCAGTGCAAGACAGCACTAAAAGACGCGGCAGTTTGGCGTAGCCGTTTGGCAATATCGCAGCTTCCTGGGGGTGACGACGTTCATCGCAGCAGGCAAGTCCCAGTGCAAGACAGCACTAAAAGACGCGGCAGTTTGACGTAGCCGTTTGGCAATATCGCAGCTTCCTGGGGGTGACGACGTTCATCGCAGCAGGCAAGTCCCAGTGCAAGACAGCACTAAAAGACGCGGCAGTTTGACGTAGCCGTTTGGCAATATCGCAGCTTCCTGGGAGTGACGACGTTCATCGCAGCAGGCAAGTCCCAGTGCAAGACAGCACTAAAAGACGCGGCAGTTTGGCGTAGCCGTTTGCCAATATCGCAGCTTCGTGGGTGTGACGACGTTCACCGCAACGGGCAAGAATAACGCGGCAGGTTTGCGTAGGTGTTTGGCAACATCGCAGCCTCCTGAGGGTGACGACGTTCATCGCAACAGGCAAGAATCCAGTGCAGGATCGCACTAACAGCAGATTTCAGACAATCCGTGAGTCCATTCCAATTTATTGTTTGGTTGTACTTGAATTTAAACTGTTTGTTTTTGTTATTTAAACAATGGCTGAGTTACGGCAACTTAAGTTTAAAAGAGGCCAAATTAAAGGCAGTTTGACAAGGCTGCAGACCTTTTTTGATTCTTTAAATTTAAATAGTCTCGACGAAGACACTTTTCTTAAATTAAAATTAAGATGGCAGAAGTTAGAACCAATCATTGACGAGTTTTCAAAAATACAGTCTGAGATAGAATATAACTTAGATATAGATGACCAGGTTTCTGTTGACGAAAAGGATAGGGAGTTAATAGAAAGAGAAAATTTCGAGACATGTTATTTTGATTTAGCTTCAAAAATTTCGGCTTTTATTATTAGATTTGAACAGAGTGAAATAAATTCTGTGACGTCAGACGTAGTTAATGGCAACATTAGTAATTTTGGGCCTCCAGCTCAATATACAATGAGTGCAAAATTGCCTGTTTTGAAATTACCTAATTTTTCAGGGGTTTTAGACAAGTGGCTAGAATTTCGAGACATTTATACGTCTCTGGTTGAAAATAATGGCTCTTTAGATAAGGTTCAAAAATTCTATTATTTGAAATCATGCCTCGAGGGCGAAGCATCACAGTTGATTGAATCAATTTCAGTTACAGCTGAAAATTATCCAGTGGCTTGGTTGACATTGACCGAAAGATATGAAAATAAGCGATTAATTATTTTTAATTATATTCAAACATTATTTGATGCACCTGTGTTGACGAAAGAAAATAGTATTCAACTTCGTAGCTTATTTGATGTTTTTAGTAAAAATTTAAGGTCTCTTAAAACTTTGGGACAACCTACAGAAAGCTGGGATGCGCTTGTAGTACATTTGATCGTGTCTAAACTTGACAACAGGACAAGAAGGGATTGGGAATGCTTTAAAATAAAAGGGGAACTACCCACATTTGACGAAATTAAACTGTTTCTTAAAGAAAAGTGTGAAATGCTTGAAAAACTTGAACTTTCAAAGTCCAACAATATGGCCAATAAATCTGAAATTAACGTTAAGGCTTTGACAAGAAGCAACTATAAAACTAAAACTCAAACTTTCCAGTCACTGACCAATCTAGGGTTTACGTGTTATTTCTGTAAACAGAACCATTCTATTTTTAAATGTAATGCATTTGCAAATTTAAATGTTAGTGAACGAAACAAAGAAGTTAAAAGGCTTAAATTGTGCTTGAATTGCTTTAATCCTAATCATTTTATGCACCAGTGTAAAAAAACACCATGTAGAGTATGCAATAAAAAGCATAACACCTTGTTACATAAAGACTCAGAAATTGTGGCGGCTGAGAGGCAAACAGTCGACAGTCCGGCTCTGCACTCAATGTTAACTTACAGCGACGATCTAGTAAGCAGGGAGGGCGCGGGCATGTCCACAAAAAATGATAATACAATATCCACAATAAACGCGCTTACGGCCGGCGGCGGAGCATCTAAGAATGATTCGACAATTATTACGTACTGTTTACTATCGACAGCGATTGTAGATATTATGGATAAAAAAGGAAACGTTGTTTCGGCTAGAATTTTATTGGACCCAGGCTCTCAAAGCAATTTTGTGACAGAATCGCTAGCAAATAAATTAGGTTTTCATAAGACACGTGTTAATTATTCAATTTCTGGTATTGGAAACAATAATTCATTGTTAGCTAATTACAAAACGACTTTTACATTTAGTTCACGAATTTCTAAATATTCCAAGAAAGCATCCTTTTTGATTTTGCCGAAAGTCACGCATCCAATGCCTAGTTACTCTTTTGATATTAAAAATTTAAACTTACCCACGGGGGTTGTGTTGGCAGATCCTAATTTTAATCAAAAATCGGACATTGATATTCTTTTTGGAGTTGGTTTATTTTATGATTTGTTAGTACAAAACCAAGTAAAACTTCAAAGCGGCTTAGTTATACAAAACACTGAATTAGGCTGGGTGTTAGGCGGAGAATTCAATTATCCTTTTGCTAATAATAATAGCACATTGAAACCAATATCATGTCATCACTGCGTTGATAGTGAGGTTGAAAGTCTCGAGAAATTTTGGCGTATAGAAGAGTGCGATGATATACCGAAAATTGACAATTTCTGTGAAACACATTTTATAAAAAACACGGAAAGAGATAGTACTACCGGGCGTTTTGTAGTAAGAATACCTTTTGATAAGGATAGAAATAAGTTATGTGATTCGAAGGACGGCGCGATTCGACGATTTCATTTGCTAGAAAAAAGGCTAGACAAAAATAAAGAGTTGAAAAATCAATACTCGGAATTTATGACAGAATATGAAAGTTTATTCCATATGCGAAAATTATCCCATAGTTTAGACAAGCTTAGTGACATTGGAGTGTATTATATACCCCATCATGCAGTACTCAAAGAAGCAAGTCTGACAACAAAACTTAGGGTCGTTTTTGACGCGAGTGCGAAAGGGGACAGTGGCGTATCACTGAATGAGATGCATAAGGCTGGACCGACAGTACAAAGCGAACTGTTTGATATTTTATTGCGATTTCGGCAGTATACCTTCGTGATAAATGGTGATATTACTAAGATGTATCGGCAGATTCATTTGAACCAAGATGATACACGATTTCATCGAATTTTTTGGCGATCGGATTTATTTGACGAGTTGCAATGCTATGAGCTATTAACTGTAACATATGGGGTTGCGGCATCACCGTTTTTAGCTACCCGTTGTTTGCTTGAATTGGCTATTATTAATAAGGACAATTATCCTTTGGCATGTGAAATTATCACTGATAGTTTTTACGTTGATGATCTTTTAGCAGGTTCTAATTCGGAAACAGAAATTTTGCAATTACAAAGAGACATTACTAATATATTGGCTACAGCAGGATTCGAACTTAGAAAATGGTTATCGAATCGCCCGGAGCTTTGTAAAAAATTCACAATTAATTCAAATTCAGAAAGTAATATCCTGCATCTCGGAGAAAATGAGTCAAATAAAACACTCGGTATATTTTGGAACGCAAATTCGGATATGATTCAATATTGCACAAGTGAGTTTAGGTATGAACAAGTTATGACTAAACGGACTATTTTATCGACGATTGGCAAATTATTTGACCCTTTAGGTCTTCTTGGCCCTGTGATAATGACAGCTAAAATAATATTACAACTATTGTGGCGCGAGAAAGTTTGTTGGGATCAACCTGTGTCAGATTCGCTGGCAAAAAAATGGTTAGAATTTCTCAAAGACTTAAAAAACATACACGACATAAAAATAAATCGTCATGTTTTGGACTCTACGGCAAATAATTTCGAACTTCATACATTTGTAGATGCATCAGAAAAAGGTTATGGTGCAACGTGTTATGTTCGAAGTATCGCAAACGGTAAAATTTCGTGCAACTTGCTTTGTGCAAAGAGTAAAGTTGCTCCAATAAAACAAGTCACATTACCAAGATTAGAGCTGTGCGCAGCGGCATTAGGTGCAAAATTATCTAAACGTGTACAAAGTTCCTTGAAAATGAAGTTTGAAAAATGTTTTTTCTGGACAGATTCATTAATTACGTATTATTGGATAAACGGCAGTCCTGAAAGATGGAAAACGTTCGTCGCAAATAGGGTTAGTGTTATACAAACCTTGACTGATTGCCAAGACTGGCATCATATTGCTTCTAAAGAAAATCCAGCGGATTGCATTTCACGTGGTATATCAACAGCCAACCTTTTGACAAATACGTTGTGGTGGAACGGGCCCACATGGTTTGTAAATGACATTTCAGAGTGGCCGTCTACTACTCCAATTCTTGAATCTGAGTCTATTCCTGAACAACGTATTGTGGCAAATCTATCAGTATTTCAAGACTTTGACCTTTTTTGTAGAATTTCAAATTTAGGTAAATTGAAACGCGTAGCTGCATATATCAATCGTTTTATTTTTAACATTAAGAACCCTAACTCAAAACAAATAGGACAATTGAGTACTAAAGAATTAGACGCAGCTATGATAACTTTATTAAAAATTGCTCAATTACAATCTTTTAGTCACGAATTCAAGTGCCTCGCGGCAGGCAGTCAGGTCGACAAGTCAAGCAGTACTTTAATGCTGAAGCCTTTTTTACATTCAGACGGTTTAATAAGAGTAGGCGGTCATTTACTCGAAGCCCCTATTCCGTACGACATGAAACATCAAATTATATTGCATAATAAGCACCCACTTACTGAAATAATTTTAATTTCGGAGTATAAAAGACTATTACATTGCGGGCCACAACAACTCTTGTATTCAATAAGAGAGCATTATTGGCCAATTTATGGTCGTAATTTATGTCGATTGCTAGTTAACAAATGTGTTACCTGTTTCAAGGTAAAACCTAAGTTTTATGAAATTTCAATGGGAAACCTACCGCCTGAACGGGTGAATCAGTCATTTTCCTTCGCAAACACAGGTTGCGATTATGCCGGACCTTTTTTGCTAAAAGACCGAAAAACAAGAAAGCCAGTTACAACCAAGGCATGGATATGCATTTTTATTTGTATGTCCACCAGAGCCGTTCATTTGGACCTGGTGACTGATTTAACAAGTCAAGCATTTATAGCATGTTTAAAAAGATTTATGTCTCGACGAGGAAAACCAGAGTGTATTTTTAGTGACAATGGCACCTGTTTTGTGGGCGCAAACACAGAAATTTTGAGACTTATCAAAGAGCATTCATGTACAATTGAAACATTTTTAACTAATGAGGGTATCAATTGGAAATTCATACCGGCTAAATTACCTAATTTTGGTGGCCTCTGGGAGGCAGGTGTAAAAAGCATAAAATACCATATAAAACGGGTGATTGGTTTAAACTCTCTGCACTTTGAAGAGTTTTTTACAGTACTAAATCAGATAGAGGCAGTGGTAAATTCAAGGCCAATCAGTCCCTTATCCTCAAGTCCTGACGATCATACACCATTGACCCCTGCACATTTCCTTATAGGGAGATCTTTAACCTCCTTACCTGAACCCGATTTTACTGAAATTCCGACCAACCGACTTAATCATTTCAACCGACTACAACAAATTGTACAACATTTTTTGCGACGTTGGAGCAGTGAATATATTACAGAACTACAAGCCCAACTCAAATGGCACAAAAATTCTTCGGAGCTATTGACCAGTGGCAGCTTAGTACTTATCAAGGATGATAAGGTGCCACCGTTTCACTGGATTACCGCTCGTGTAAAGGAACTTCATGCAGGAAAGGACAGTATTACCAGGGTCGTGACTGTGCAACTCAGCAACGGCAGTGTGGTGAAACGTTCTGTTCGCAATCTGTGTGTGCTACCAATTTGACGGTATTCTGTTTTTCTGTTAATCTGACATTTTCGTTTTATGTCATATATACAACTATATACTTATATTATTTATACGTATTCATTTAGTTTGTTATTTTTTGAAATGCTAGTGCATTCCAAGGCCGGCGGCATGTTCCGTATGCGGCGATAATTATGTTGTTAATTCTATTTTTAGTTACTAGGTGCGACATCTCTGTGGAAAAGGTAGAACTGTCTAGTCGGAGTGCGCGCAATAGACACTGTAAGGACGAGACCGGAAGTGACGCTAACATGGCGGACGACCTGTTTATGTCGGCAACGAGTTACTGTTATTTTTGGTAAAATAAAGTATTTTAAAAGTTTTTATACAGTCCACTATTTACTCAGGGTGCATTAGGACTTAGTGTACCCTACAGGTCGTTACAGGTTTCCCAGCGATATTCATTCTTAATCCACAGAAAATTTACTACATGCTGATTTTTAACTATTTTTAACTTCTCTAAAATGTTCAAGAGCCATTTTCATTTATTTCTTAAATCTGCATGAAGCTCAGTTCAATAATTGACTAGTCTTGCTTCAATATAGAAATTGACATGAACGCATATGTTTTATCACTTCAGGCATCCTTTTTATAATGGTCCCATCCTAGTTTACTTTTCATTACCATTAGACTTGACTTGAGTTGATGAATGCGAGAGCTTGCCCACAACGTCAGCCCCAATAAAAACTTTTTGGATAATTCCGGCCCTTGTTCAACTTTTGGAATGTTCCCGCAAATTACTGGCTGGTCCAAGGATCGACCAATTCATGTGTAGTCCTCTTTTAGATTATTTAGTTTGGTTTCATATCTATTGTGAATCAGTTTTTGTATTTCGACTCCTCCAAACAGCCTGTGGATCACAAGCTTCTTGCTAATTGACTTACAGCCCATTTCTTTTGTAGACCTCCTCAAAATGTAAAAGGATTGAGATCTGTTGTGGCAAAGTGTTCTGAGTGATCACTTCTTTCAATGTCTTCTCAACTTCCCAATTAATGTTTGTAGTGCAACTTCATGAGTGAAACTTTGATTGGCCAATACACTCTTACCTGACTCAAATTTAAAACTCGAGAACCCATCAGGATAAAATGTTTGTGCCCACAAACAATGCAATTGGCCTTTGCTCTACAGTTCTTCCCTCAGTAGCCAGATTTGAAACAAAGAAACTAACATTTCTTACTTGCAAATGTCGTCTCCTTCTGTGCCGAAGGATTCTTTGCTGTTATGGGTGTATATCGCAAAAGGCACAACGTGACTTTCCTAATTGTCATCTCTCTCTCTAAACGACAAATCTGAAGCAGTCGAAGTGGAGCCCGCTTTCTTCTTAATTTTACTTTGATGCTCAACTTTCAAGTTCACACTTCAAAAATTCCAGTAATTCGTTTTATTACGTGTTTGCTATGATTTTGCTTACTTGCTATTAATTCTCGGGTCCTTGACCCATTCGCTGTTGCTTCTAAAACGTGTTGAAGTATCTGTTCTGATTCAATGTAGTCGTCTTCAAGTATATACTTTTTAAATTGCCCCTAAAATCGTAGCCATTCACTTAGCTACCTACAAAATCTATAATTTTAACATAGCTAACTTAATTTTTTAGTTAACGCGAGTTGGACTTGAACCATAAGTAGATTATGATGTTGAATAACCTGTTATTGACTTTGACCAAACTGAATCTTCAACTTCAAAACGCGAATGAAACTTGACTCGAATTAAATCTAACTTATCTTCAAAGCATTTTATGGCTAACCACTCCGCCGAATATTCTTCGTCGGCAAAGCCATCATTAATCAAAAATTCGCATAGCTGATGATGCAAGACAGACAATTTTGAAAAAACCATTTCCAACTTGGCCAATATGTACTGGAGAACCCGTTTCTAATAAATTATACGTCTGTTTAAATATTCCACGTATTGAGTATTTAGTCGTTTAACTTGTTCCATCTTCTTATATGTAGATCACATCACTTCGCTGTTACCACAATGTGATATGAAAGTTCTAACCGAACTATCACTTCATAAGAACGTAATCTACAATACGTGAGTAGAGTACAGGAAGGCTTTAATAACGGTTTATATTTTTTTTATTCAACAACTTTGGGAGATATTTTACAATTATTTGTCACTTACTTCGTATGACCGAATCGTATTAGAATTTGTTAATTGTTTATTCATCTGCATGTTTGGCTGTGGGTTTTTTCGAAATATTTAAATTTGTCTGATTCGGATAGAAGATGAATCAGTTGAACAGGAATGTCCGAAGAACCAACCTCCTAGCTCGTAATGAACGTGGACAAATTGGCGGACCAATTTTATTTTCATTATTTTTTTTATTTTAAACATTTTAAATGATGTTTAGTAGTCCTTCTGGCAATGCTAGACGTAGCATTTTCGAGTGGCTTTTTAATTTTTCGTACAATTATCGATAGTAATATAACAAGGGCGAGACATACTGATCGATAATTTTGCACACGCCAAGGGTCGAGTGCTGGTTGCAATGAAAACTGTCCCAAGGGTTGCCCGAGGGCAGTTTTCTAAGGGCAACCAGCACGATGACTCTTGGCACGGGAAAAATTATATGTAAGTGTGTCGCCTGCGTTTATATTTTGAAGATTATTACACAAAATTCGTATACGAATTATGATTTAAAATTGACCTAATAATGCCAAAAAACTCAAATTGCTTGTTTATTGCATTTATAGTTCTAATTTTGACACAATCTACGGGGCCGATAATTAGCACTAGGGAGCTTATCAGTTGATAAGTTTCCCTAGGGAGGTAATCAGTTCGGGATTGGTCGATTTTCAAAAAATGCATGGTTCTCATTGGATGATATCAGTACTGTGACAGTTGTGTCTAATAATCTGATAAAACAAGGTCATTCATTATGTTTGGCTAGCAACAACTCTATTTTTTTAACTATGCAATACATATAATGTGATTTAATTCTTAAAGTACTGATATTAACGATATGGTGTAGGAAGGAATCATTTTTTAAATTCCTGGACGAGCATTTATTTAAACATTAATTCGGGGACTAAAAAATTTATAAACATGATCTTATAATAACAGACACATTGCAATAATTCATGTGAACATGCTAAAAATATATAATGGAGTAGTTCAATATACACAAAAAATTCCAATGTTTCAGCAGCTATTCCTTCTTTCATGCCAGAAAGTATGTCTATAATCATGCAGTGAATAGTAACGAATTACCTTACTACTCTAATTAGCCTTGGTAGCAATGGTGACCGTGATCAATAATTACAGTGTTTTTCAATTGAAGTTCGTTAGAGTTTTTATACGAAGAGGTATTGATACGTTCTTAGCTTATAAAATACATTTGCACATTTCAAAAAACAATATGTATCGTCTTGGTCCGCAAATTGCACTTCCGCATTTAAAATAGTGTTTAGTTGCCGGAACAGTAATAATTCAGACAAATCTGACAAAATGGAGTATGGCCAATCAATTCATAGTTTAATTTGTAATATTTTTCTAACTCAACCAAGGACTTGTGAGCAGATGAGTTTTCCTGCAAGAAGAGTACACATTCCAATGCTTTGCCGCTTCTCCACAATTTTTTCACGAAGTTAGAAGTCTCTTTCTATCGCAGTTCTACTTTGTTCAAAGTAATCCCCACCTTAGATTGATGGATAAACTTATACATAAATCAAACTTTGACAATAAAATAGCCTATGTGGAACTTAAACTCTCCTTCGGCTCGCCGTATAATTACTCTTGGATTCAAGAATAGGAAAGTCTTTCCTTTTGTCTTGCTGTTGCCCTTTTACCGCTCTTGAAATTAGGATGTTCTTTTAACCAGGATGGCCGCTCCCATAATAGAGATTCTAACAAGACTTTCGATGAACAATCTCGATGTGGAAGTTCAACTGGGTTGTAGTACGTGGGGAATGCCATTCCATCTTTGTGTTTTTGTTAAATTTCGGATTTTCCTTAGCAGACAAGGTTTACCATTAATATTCATTATTAATCTACGAACAATTTACTTCGTACTGATCTTCAGAATTAATTTTAACTGTTTTTCTTTATGTTTAAACTCGTCCCCATTCATTTCTTTCTGGGACTCTGATTCTACACGATCCTAAGTTCAGCAATTGTCACCTTTAACTCCAGGCATTCTTTCCATAATGGTTCACTCTAGTCGAGTTTTCATTGCCATCAGAGCTGACTTGCTTGCTTCTATTTCTGCCTGATCTTTACACACGTTAGAAATGTAATTCATCTCCTGCTAATTCTTGAAACCCAACCCCTCCTTGAACTCTTGGAATGTTTTCACAAATGACTGGCTGGTTTAAGGATCGAAAACTTTATGTTTAGTCACCTTTTTGGGTTAATTATTCTGGCTTCATACTTATTGTGAAAGATTTGTGGTTCAGTCTTTTTCTTAATTGAATTGCAGCCCATCCCTTCTGCAGAACTCCTCAAAATGTATAATGCTGGAGATCCGTTGTAGATGAAAGCTCTGTAGGAGGCTTGGCGTCATGGCGACTAAAATTATTAGTTTTAGTTAATATTGTCATTCTGACATAAGTCGCTGTATTTGTTACTGAATAAATATTTTGAGTAGAATAACTAAGTTCAGTATCTACAGTGGTGACCCCGACGTGATTTGAACACAATATCAACTAAAACTAATAATTTTGGTCGCCATGACGCCAAGGCTCCTATGGCTCTGACTAATGGCTCCTTTAGATTTACAATTAATATATGCAGTAAAACTTTATGAGTGCAAGTTGAATGGCCAATGCACTTTTGGGTGACTCAGAGTTGACTTGATTTTCTTCTTGTGCTGATGACCACAAACAACGCATTTGACCTTGACTTTTCAATTCTATATTCGGTGGCCAGATTTGAAACAAACAAAACAAAATTTGTACTTGCTAATATTGCTTTCTTTTGTTGCAAACTTATTTTTTGTGTCAGAATTTATCGCAAAAGGCACAACTTGACTTTCTTTGTTGTCTTAGCTCTGTAGGAAACAAATCTGAAGCAGTAGGAATGGAATTTGCTTTTTTCTTAGTTTTACTTTGACATTGAACCAGACCTACAAAATTCTGTCTTCTACTTTAATTTCACACTTCAAGAATTCCAGTAATTCACTAAATTTATGGCTTGTTTCCTGTTATTTTGCTTGCAGACTGCTTTGCCATGCTCTTGGGATATCTTCAGGTAGACACGATATAATTCCAGCTTCGTATAATGTCAGTAGCACCAGTATATTTCCCTTTGAGGATACATTTTTAATGACTAGCTTTAATAATTTTACTAATTAAACTTCAATTAGTAGATTCTCTGTTCGAAATCAAGATTTCAAACCTGCATGCCCTTCAAATAATTTCCAGCTATGGGTCGGTTTACATTAATTCTCGGGTTCCTGTCCCACTTACTATTGTTTGTATCAAAATTTATTTTCTGGTTCAATATCATCGTTTTTATGTACTTTCTTAAATTGTCCTCCAAACTTCTGTAATTCCAAATTCGATACCATGCATTTTCTTTTGATGCGAATTGGACTGGAACCATCAGTAGATGATGACATTATTTCAAACAGTTTTTAGTTTCGGAACCAATCCCGGAAATATGGGGTAGAGCCAATCATAATAAAGGACTTGTGAGCAGATTAGTTGTCGTACAAGAAGAGTACAAACTTAAATGCTTCGTCGTTTCTCTACAAACAAAGTTGGCAATAAATAGTAGTATCTTTCTGTCACAGTTCTACTTTTGTCTAAGTAATCTGTCAGAATTATTTCATCTTTATCCCAAAAAGCTAAAGTGAGCATCTTTCATTCTGAACATGAAACTTTCTTGGGCGGGGGAAACAAAGTGTGTCAATTCCTTTTATTTTTCTTTAGCTGCTGGATTCTAATGGTGGGTTCAAATTGAGAAATTTCCTGAAAACGGGCTGGGGTGTTATCATTCTAAGTGGTCTTTGTTCAGCGTTTAGGCATTTGAAGATACACTTAGCAGACAATTTTCTAATATATTTCCTGTTATATACTTTAGCCCAATTCTCCAATCTCTCAAAATCGGTCATAAGCAAAACATCGATACTGTCTGGAGTGAACCCAAAACCCATGTACCATCGTGTTCAATCCTAACCTTCGTTCTTTACCTCTTAAAATTCACAATTATTTTGCTTGTTCCTCTTTTATTTAGGCCATGCCTGTTTTCCTTTAACGGCAGCTTATAAAAGTAGTTTTATGATGTCTCGGTTGATGTTGATATCGCTTTGGAGTGCGCCCAACTCTTCTCTTTCCTCGTGGCGTTTTATTTCGAACTATTCTAGGTAAACGGTCAGTGAGCATTTTATCGCCATGGGCATCCCATTCTTTCCTTCTGGTTTTTATCAAGTTCATAATGTTTTGTATATTGCACTGTATTTGCTCACTTGACACTGTCTCTTAAGGTTTTCCCGGCTATTGACATTCTGATCTTTGTTGTTTCTAGTTTTTGTCTAGTTCTGCTTCTTTCAGGTCGCGTTTCTACTGCATAGGTGAGTAGTGGGCTTATGGCGCTCTTATATATCTGATTTTTTTTATCGATATGTAGTTGTTCTTCCATATTACTTCCCTTAAGCATACGGAAGCTGTAACCTCGGTATTTGTTTGATGTTGTACCTCTTTGTATATCTTTCGCGCACTAAATACTTTGGACACTTCTATGTATAGCGTTTTCGATGTTGTTACAAACTGATGAAGCATTCTTTGTAGGTCATCCTCGTTGCTGGCAATCAAAACAGCATCGTCAGCAAATCATACTGTTTGTATTTATTTATTTTTCATTTTATATCTCTTTATTATTTTAACGCTGTCTACGATTTTATCCATCACTATGTTAAATACCATAGAGCTGAGCGAGTCTCCTTGGAGTATTCCGTTGCTCACTTTCAGTTTTGTGTAATGACGTAGAAAATATATTGATTCTTTCCTATATTTAAACAGCACACATTTGCTTGCCAAGCAGTTTTTTCAACAATAAAAATTTTCTTAGCAGCCGACAGTCAATTTTATGTAAACAAACATTTTTGACATTTGTTTTCTTCTAAATTTCACAGTTAGTAATTGTTCAAACCTTTTACCACTGAACTTGGTAGAGCTATAGGTTCATTTGTACTATTTATCTCGTTTTCGTGGAAACTATCTGTTTTTGCCCATGAGTAACGTTTTAAGCTTACTAGACATTCAAATGTCTGGAATGGTTGTTCTTCAAGTATATATTGCAATACACCCATTTCCACTGTTACAAAATATAATTACAATGACTAATTGTGAAATATCACATGCTCATTTTTTTATAGTCGCCCAGATAACCATATATTTATTCCTTAGTAAAACAATCAATGCTTTAAACAAGTGCACTTTTTGGATGAGCATTAAATCCCCACCTTGCATATTACTAACGTCATAACTATGCATTGCAGAATACCTATCAGTCCACCGAGTACTGAGGCAGCCGCAACTGTTCTAGAGTACGGTATAAAAAGTACCACGACAATCGTTAGTAGTTACCGAATAGTGTCAGCATCCAATAATTTCCTGGTAAGTTCATACATTTGTTTTTTACGTCAGATACACTAAAAAGTATCTTTTCTATATTCAATTGATAGATGAGTATTCTAAATATTTCATTTTTTTCATTATCTGTTAAAAGATTTTGCATACTCCAATTAGTATTTTTCATGAAGATTCATATTCTCCAATGTAAGAAAAACTGCAAATACACACCAAAATAATGATAAATAATGTATTTTTTTAACAGACGTCCTTAATGAAGTTTTTCTCACTACTACAGTCACTAAGGCAACTGTATTTACTACTACTTCAATGTTCCTCTGTCGGATACGGTCATTATCAAATCATAAATTGATGTCTCCTAGAAATAACATACCCAATGCAGCAATGAGTTGTTTTTATTTTTCAAATAGTATTTGAATATAACAGCGTAGTCAGTAACGAGAACAAGAGCTTAGCAAAGTATATCGAAAGTTTTCTAGTTTCTCACTAACATAATATAGGTACAGGGTGTTTCGTGAGGAAATGGAAATATTTTAAGGATCTGACTAGGAAGCCAAAATAAGCAAAATAAGGTCATATGTTCAAGTCCGACTTTTATTTGTTTCAGAGCTACTTTGATTAATTATAATTTAAAAACTAAAGAAAAATTTATTACAAAACTAACAAAACAAAACAAAAAATACACAAATTTTATTAATTTATAACAAATTTTCGAAAACATCACCGGCCACTTCGACATACTTATTTGCGCGTTTATAAATTGAACTAGTACTCATCGATGGTCGGACAAAAATCCCCATGCAACTTAAAAACGCAATTTCCAACGTCGGTTTAGCATTAACGTATGGTGCGGTATTCTAAATAATCAATTGCTCAGTCCTTTTGTATTGGATACGTGCCTTACTGGGGAAGGATATTTACATTGTTTGGAAGATCATTTAGAGAAAGTATTGGACGAAGTCTCTTGGTATATTCGACCACGTATTATCTTCCAACATGATGGAGCACCTGCTCATTATTCATATAATGTAAGAAATTTTCTGAATACCCATTTCCGCGATCGCTGGATTGGCAGAGGCACCTTGGCCACGGAGATCACCGGATCTCGCTCCTTTAGATTTTTGTCTTTGGGGATGGATGAAGTCGTTGGTTTATGTTACGAAAGTGGACTCAAGGGATGCGTTACTATTTAGATCGCATTCTTAATGCTGCAGCGTTCGTTAGAGCGAATTATGCTTCACTAAAACTCGCTACTAGTTCAATTTATAAACGCGCAAATAAGTGTGTCGAAGTAGGCGGTGTTGTGAATTAACGCAATTTGTTTATTTTTTTTGTTGTGGTTTGTTAGTTTGTAAGGAATTTTCCTTTAGTTTTTAAATTACAATTAATCAAAGTATCTCTGAAACAAATAAAAATCTGACTTGAACATACGATTGCTCCCGAAACACCCTGTATAGCTTGCTATTGTTCTATCATATGTTTTTGCCACGTTTTATTTGAAAATTATAGCAGATAAAAATATTCAACATATTTCCACTTAAATACCAATAAACATTAAAGCGTTTTAGAAGTGTTACGTATTTCATAGAACATCATATTATTCTTGCAATTATATTTATTAAAATGCTATTGTAGTCTCATACAACGCATCGCTAAATCTATGATTCATTGCGCTAAAGTAAACATTTCCGATAGTCCGAGCTTTTGTTACTCTTATCAACTTCTGCAACTGTATAGCTACCATTGTCTGCTATTTCAAATAATGCTTTGTAATTCCACATATCATTTTCATTTTTACAGAGTAATTTATGTAATTTATTATGATATTGTTAGCATAGTTAACTATCTAGTTACTAACCGGAAATTGGAACACAAAATCAAAATGCACTGAAGATAACTGTTACCATTTAAGGCAATATGTAGATTTAAACATATAGATTTTGCAAACTTGAATTTATTTCAACTTTAAAAATATAGTCTATAAAGAGTGCACAAGAATTTGATAAATTGAACCAAGTTTATGCTCAACTATCACCGATAATAATAATCTGCCTCTATGACTGCTGCGATATAAAAGTTCTAACCGACCTATCACTTCTCTAAAATATAATTTACAAGTAATATAGAAGTTAACTACAAAAGGAAGGCTTTAATAGCTATTTATAATTTTATATTCTCCAACAACTTTCGGCGATATTTTACAATTACTTGCTTTTAATTTTACACCAAATTGTTTGATAAACCAACCACCCACTCTTCTTTATATCTGTTTATCAATAACCATATTATTTAACATGGCAACACAAATAATGCGTTCCAATTGTAACAACCCCCACCTTTGATTGATAGATAAACTTATACATAAATTACACTTTAACATAAAATACTATACCCTCAAATTAAGCTATTGTTGGGCTCTTCGTATAAATGCCTTTAGGCGAAATAACCAGTCTTTCTTTTTTCTGTGATATTTCTTTCACTTCTTTTGGAATTTGAAACTTCTTTAAACCAGATTGACCCCTCCTAACATCTAGACTCCGACAAAACTTCCGATGAACAACCTCGAAGTGGAAGATTAACTGGGTTGCAGTATGTATCTGGTAATTCATTCCATCTTAATGGTTTTGTCAACTTCCGAATTTTCTTTAACAAATTAAGGTTACCCATTGGTATTCATTCTTAATTCACGATTAATTTACTTCAGACTGATCTTTAATCAATTAGCCAAATCAGCAATGGGCCAGTTAACTAATATCTGGAAAGATAGAAACATAACCCGCAACACAAAGATAATGATGGTGCGTCAGAAACGTGAACCCTTAGAACAGAAAATAGACAGGAAGCCGCATTTGTAAGAAATCCGTGCGACCGCGATGGGTTTTCAAAATGGCGGATGGTTGTTTCTTTTTGGCAGTGGCGTATCATATCGAGAGGGTGCATGTGCAGCAAACAATTTCAACAGTTTTATTAAGTGCACTTTACACTATGTGATTTATGACTACATGTGAGTTTGTGTGACTGTCTGTAATTTAAATTGCTTCCTCAAATTGTGTGATTACAAATAATGACCCCATTATACTTTCCCTTCTATGCCCATGACTATTGTTGTGTACAAGTACGTATGACAAGTAACATGTTCAGAGAAATTATCTCTCTATTTAAAGTGAAAAGTAATATTAATACTTACTGATGGAATGTAATGCCCAAAGTCCTGGTATTTGGGGTCTGAGAACAGCCAAAATTAATCTCAAACTAACTAAAACCACAACTGTCAAACCGGTATCACACCTCATTAGTCATACATGGGTTTTCAAAATGGCCGTTTCCGTCGCCTAGATGTTACAGCCAAGTTAAAAGAAATGCGCCTTCCTGTCTATTTTCTGTTCTAAGCGTGAACCATACGAGCCTTAGAGCGAAAAAATCGATGCCTTTGAGATGTGGGTATGGAGGCGCATGCTAAGAGTAGCGTGGATTGAAAGGCGTACAAATATATCTGTGCTACAAGAGATTCGCGCCACATCGCGACTAATCAGTATGATATTCAGCCTTATTCTGAAATTGTTTGGACACATAGTACGTAAACGCGATAGCATGAAAAAGCTTGTAGTGCAGGGTAAAACTGAAGGCAAGAGAAGCTGCGAAAGATCCCCACAAAGATGGACTGGTGCCACTATGCTTCTAGGAACCAACATGGAGGAGACTAGAAGAAACTAGAACGACTCGCAACAGAGATAGATGGCGCGCAATGCAATACAAAATGCAACCAATATAATCGATTCATAAATATTTTAAAATACATCACTACACATCTGCAAAGATGTTAAGGACGAAGAAGAGAGAGAGAGAAATCTTTAAAATTAATTTTAACTGTTCTTATAAAATGTTCAAACTCGCATGGTTCCATTTCTTTCTTGGACTTTGATTCTGCAAGATCCGCAATTCAAATGGCTTCCAATTTTAGTTAAACTGAAAATACTCAATAGTAGCGCCATAAAGATTGCTAGTGTATATAAACAACCAAATAAAATACTCTCTGAAGCTGATCTCCAATATCTATCTCAAGATAACCCTCCAACCTATGTGATAGGCGACCCAAACTGTAAACACACCATCTGGGGCTGTCGTGCACACAATCAAGATGGCTTAAGATTATTCATTTATGCTAACGCAAATGCAATACAGATATCAGCTCCAGATTCAGTCACGCACTACCCTTATCGCGAGGACCATTTACCTGACATCTTGGACATAGTATTACATAAGAACAGTACTCACCCGATATACCAAAATGTGGTAACGGAACTAGACTCGGATCACTTGCCGGTCATTATTTCCTTCTCTGCAACACCTAGCAGAATCGCTAAATTGCCTCAGCTCATTAAAGGCAGAGTTAACTGGGAAACATTTCAAGATACGCTAAGCGATAACATAAAATGTCCGAACAGCCTACTTATAAAAGGAGAGATCGATTCCTCAGTTCCAAGTGGCTATAAAAGAAAGTATTATGGAAGCAACTACGATACAGAACAGTCGAAAACCGCCCATCTTGCAACACACCCCCTTGTCATTGCAAACCTAATTACACAAAAAAAAAACAAGTTCGCAGGGAGTGGCAGAGAACTCAAAACCCCAACATTAAACCTTTATTAAACCAACTGATACGAAGAGTCAAATTCGAGTTAGATAATTTACGAACACGCTGCTACCAGAAATACCTAGAAGAACTACAACCATCAGACCACACCCTTTGGAGAGCAACTAAACGCATCCTCAAAGAACCTCCTGCAATTTCCTCTTTAAAGCATAATGGTATAATTTATTCCAGCGACGAAGATAAGTGTGAGTTATTCCCAGAACATCTAGAGCACATTTTCACCACTCCCGTCACCAATGACAATCAAAAAAACTCCCAACACATCGCTGACAACATTGTACACAATATACCTGCCTCCCCGGGACAGACAATTTCAAGTTAGAGTCAATGGCACACTATCTTCAGTTAAACAAATTGCAGCCGAAATCCCTCAAGGCTCTATTTTAGGCCCAACCTCATTATTTATTTAGCGTATGGCGCTTTACACACATAATACAATATGTTATAACATAGAACATAGATATATATAGTCACGAGCACGACAAGTACATACTGTTAACAATATGAAAAAAAAACGTTTTAGAGCGCAACGTCCAGTCTATTCAGCCAATGGATTGCTTCTTGGGGGAGTCCAACAAAATCTGAGAGGGGTCCAGGGTATGCGCGAGTGGGGCATTCTGTCGTGATATGGCGGATCGTCTGGTTACCATTTTGACAGTCACATTGGGGAGATTGGTTTATTCCCCATTTGAAAAACGAGTCACCGCAACGCCCGTGACCTGTGCGGACTCTATTTAGTTTCGACCAAGTGTTACGGGGTAGATCCAAGCCTCTTGGAGTTGCGTTCACATTTAGGACTTGATGCCATTCAGGAGGTGCAGTTTGGAGCCACCTTTGTTGCCAGCAGTTCTTAGCATTAAAATGGGAGTTAGCAAGTTCGATGGCCGTAGCGATAGGCAGGTGTCTGGATTTCAGGCGTTGTCTCCCGGCTGGGAAGCCTTCGATTATGGGAAGATCCGGATTGCAGGCCCAACCTCATATAATATCTTCTTGCACGACATTCCCCAACCAAACGACTCAGCTATTGCCATGTAAGCAGACGATACAGCTATAATAACACACAGCGAAAACATTAACACAGCAGCTTACAACTTACAAGAAAACTTGAATAATCTAAATGAGTGGTTATGTAAATGTAACATACAAATTAATCATTCAAAGTGCGAAGCAAAAATATTCACTTTAAGACGGCCCATAACCCCACCCAGCATTGTAATAAATGATAACCCTATCAGTTGGAACCCCCCAGATCAAGGCGTCAAGTATCTAGGAGTCCATCTTAATAAAAGCTTGACTTGGAGAATACATGTAAACAAAAAGTTAAGTGAATGCCATGCAAGATTATCAAAACTCTATCCTATACTAAACCCTAAAACACCTCTACAAATAACCTGTTCCCTATTGCTTTACAAATCCTTACTAAGGCCGTTAATAACATATGCCAGTCCAGTGTGGGGCGCTGCGGCTAAAACAACAGTGCAAAAGATACAAACATTTCAAAATAAAGTGCTACGTATAGCGACAAATGCTCCTTGGTTTGTTCGAAATACTCAAATACACCAAGATCTACAAATTCCTACAGTGGAAACGTACATAAAAAAGTGCATAAAAAATTTTCACGGTAAACTTAGTGAGTGCCCAGGCGCTGTCCATTACGTGCTAGGAGAAAAATCTATCCATCAACGCATTAAACGTAAACTACCGCAAGATCTACTATCATCAGACGAGCAACTTAGCGACTGAGGACCTTTCGTGAAGACGCCCTCACAACGCCAATATTGAGAGAGGTATCAGTGGTGTAGCTTGAACAAGCGTCTACGTTCGATCAGCAGAGTTAAGCAACGCTGTCTCTGGTCAGAACTTGGATGGGAGTTCCACGGCTGCATCTCTCGGCGCCTCGTGGTACGGCTATCACGGAAAAAAGTTGGTCCCGGCGGTCATACAACATCATGACAGTCGTTAGTGGGGTTGGAAGTCCTCATAACTGCACAGCGACGCCTGTAATTGGCCTAACGGCTGTTGGCTGAGTGCAAATTAAATAAATAAATAAATAAATAAATAAAACAGTAAACGATTCTGTGTATAGCTTTTAAGCTGGTCCGGAAAACTTTAAAGAAAAAAAATAATATTTTTTGTACAACTTCATGAGTTCAAGCTCAGATTTGACTTGACATTCTTCTCCAGATTTCTGCTTATCATTTCCTTTATTGGCCAGAACTGTATGGCCCATCAGGATAAAATACTTGTGATCACAAGCAACGCACTTAATATTCACTTATTGAAAAAATGTCGTACTTACGAATGAGGTCTTATTCTGATGCATTTTATGCAATTTATTCAATTGATTATTTATTTCCGATGATTTTGCTTATATATTTCTTTGCCATGCTCTTAGGTTATCTTCAAGTAGACATGACTTCACCAGAGGAAATGAAAAATCTTCATAGCACCAGTACATTTTCCTTTGAGGATACATTATTAATGATTAGTTTTAATAATTCTACTACTTAAACTTGAATTAGTGCATTTTTCTTTCCAAGTCGAGATTTCAAATTTGCAATGGACTTCAGATAATTTCCAGCTGTGGGAGGATAGCTTGCTATTAATTCTCGAGTCCTTGATACACTCACTGTTGCTTGTAGAAAGTATTGAAATATATCTTCTGAATCAATTTCATCATCTTCATGTATTTACTTTTTCAAATTGTTCTTAAAATTCTTCCCATTCCCATTCACTTAGCTCACCTCGAAACTTCTTTAATTAAAATTGCAATAACTTAAATTTTGTCTTAACTCGAGTTGGATTTAAACCATAGACAGATGATTTTGAATGACCTATTGTTGAAGAGAACTAAACTTGCTTCGAATTAAATATAACTTTTCTTCGTCTTCTATGCTAGCCGCTCGGCTGAATAATCTTCGTCACCATTAACCAAAAGTTTACATAGCTAATGGCCCCTTAGAGAAAATGATGCCGAACTTAGACAATATGTCGTGGAGAACTTATTTAAAAAAAATTATACGTCTTTTTAAATGAATGGCTCACGTTTTGATGCTCTTAGTCTTTTACTTTGCAGATTACGTAGGGGTCACCATGATGTGAAATGAAAGTTCTAACCGAACTATCACTTCATTAAAATTTAATTTGCAAGTAATACAGGAGTAGAGTACAGTTTATAATTTCTTATTCTCCAACAACTTTGCGAGATATTTTAGAACTAGCTGTAGCTCGCAGTTCATGCCGCATTTAAAGTTTTGCGCGGATGTTTCTGTCACGAATGCCACCCTAACTTACATCGGGCGGCGACCTCGGAAAATCGATTTGTAAAGGTGGGTTTAAACGGATTATTTAAACTCATTCAGCAAGGAAATAATAATCCCTCCTTATCATTAAATCAAATGTACCTGTGTTCGTAGTTTTAAAAAACACAACCAATAGGCATAATAAGTAATTGTTTTCTGTGATAATATCGCTATTAAAAGTAATGGGAAGAGTAACACAGCATGTAGTGCTGTGCATTATTATATAGGTATGATTACTTGCCATGTACTCCGTATAACAGAGTCGAACTTGAATTTTATGATCTTCTTTATACTTGCTTAGCAACAACCTTATTTTTTAACTTGGCAGCACATATAATGTGTTCTAATGCTAACAATAGTGATATTGACTGTATGTAGTAAACATTTATGACATTTTTAAAGTACTACCATTCATCTAAAAATGTAATTAATCCGGTGTTATAATAATGTATATACGTTATCGCACAATAACAGAAACACTGCAATAATCCATGTGAACATGCTGGAAATATACGTATAATGGTGGAGTTCGATCAACAAAAAAAATCAATATTTCGTGTTAACCAGAGGCGAAACTCTTTGTCGAGTTTCGTCTCTGACGTGGTTCACACGTTGAGTTACCGTGCTCTTCTGTCCCTTCCCTTGAAAAGAGTTTCGCCTCTGGCGTGGTTAACACGTTGAGTTACCGTGCTCTTTTGCTTTTTTCCTCCTGATGAAGCCCCTTACGAAAGTGGGCGAAACGTTGAGTTCTTCGATCTCAATCATGACACGGTCAAATCCCGGAAGTCGTCTTAATGACAATGGCCGTAAAAGCCTCAAAAATCATTTAGAAACTGTGTTCTTGCTGTCTAAATCAATTTAGAACACATTTTTAAATTAATCTCTTTTGAAATCGTTTGCCCCCAAGATGACTTTTAAGTGGTCAAAACAAATGAAAATCTGAGGGGCTAAGTTTGGACTATAAGCAGGATGCGCTAGAGTTTCCCAGCCCAATTTTGTCAAAAAATCGTTCGTAATCCTTGCCGTGTGTGGCCTGGCATTATGCTGTTGAAGGATTACTCGTTTTGATAACAATCCCCTTAGTTTTTTCGAATTGCTTGAAGAAATTTTTTCTACTGATTCAGTACTTAAATTAGTTATTTTCACTATTTCCGAAACAGTAATTCGCCGATTCAGCTTAATCAAATCATCATCACGTTGAATAACTGCTGCAAGCACTTCTGTTGCCCTGCAACCTCCTCCCCCAGGATCATCACTTACACTTTCACAGTCATTTTTGAACCGAGCAGCCCACTCTAATACTTGTGATTTTTACTTCCTTTTACAATAAATGAAGTATTGGATTCACCCCAAAAATTCAAAATTGAGTTTTCAACAGGTCTTCACGTTTTGGAGTCCCCTGAATGCAAAAAACATATTTTTGTTCATTGGTTTGTATGTGTGTGTGTGGGCGCGCGCGCTCCTGTGTCTGTGGGTATGTGTGTCTGTGTGTCTGTGTGTCTGCGTGTCTGTGTGTCCTCTGTCTGTTTGTGTGTAAACAGAATATCTTAAAAACGAAGAGGTATGACGTTGAAACTTCATATAAAGATTCCGGCAGGCCACTAGGACCATAGCAAAAGCAAGGGGACTGTATACGTTTTGTGTACTATATAGATGCGACAATAAGCTTTTGAAGAAGATCGCATAACCGGAACTACGGTGTTTACTCTTGTGATTTTTCGGCTCTAACGATTTTTTTTCAAACTTTACACTTTTAATGTGTATTGATGTGAGATAGCTGATTTTCCAGTTGAATACTTCTAAAATGGGCCTTTTTTGATTTGTTTTCTTTTTTTTATTGACTTCTATTTTAAATTGAACATCAGTTGTATTATTACATTTTTGAATTCGGCTTAAAATTTTAGAGAAAATTTGTTTCCCAGCTAATGCTCTATTTTGTACGGTTTCTGTAGAATTTGCAATTTTTTGAATTTTTGAGAAATGCTTAAAAATTAAAAATCAAATTTGTGGCTAATCATAGGATCACTGTAAAAGGAAGTTGTGTGCGGGTATCACACCAAATTTTTTAAGTGTAATTTTACCAATTTGTGCATTGTCTGCATAAAATTTCAGCAGGTTTAACGTCTTCATTGACAAGAAACTGAATAATAATGCGCTGCTTCAAAGTGCAACTGCCATGTTTAATCATAAATGAACGGTTATCATGCCAACAAGAGTAGGTACTTGATTATTTGTTTAGATTAGAGTATATTCTATATAGCATGTAATAAAAAAAATACGGTAATTAATCAATTTTTACTTTCACAGATGAAATTCCGGTTTTGGTATGAACCCCCTTCGTATTTTCTTCAAAATTTCAGAATTAAGTTAGTAATAATTCGAACTTTCTACCACCAAAGCTGGTGTAATTCTTTATCTATAATTTATTGCCCTACTTTTCATGAAAACTCCATGTTTTTCGGTCATGAGTAACGTTTTAGACTAGCTAGATATTAATAACCCCTGGTATAACCCACTGGGCTTGTTTTTCAATTAGTTAGGATTTTTATTTATTATATACTTATACTTCTACCTTCATCAGGGCATTATGACACATCACTTGAATTTGTATGATGTACAAATCTAAAGTAAACTGTAAGACTGTTAATAATTTTAATCACGTAAAAGTTCAAACAATCCGCATTCATAATAGAGTAATAAAGGTTGTGCGGAAGATGACGCCAAACCAAAGAATGAAACGAGCGTTAAATCAAAGCACACGTCGATAATTTCTAAAACTGTAAATCGAGAAACACCTTAAAACTAGAAACACAATTTGGTACTAAATTAAAATCAACATAAATGCATGGTCACCAACATTTGCTGTCATAAATAATATTGTTGTATACTTTAATATTAAATATTGAACTTCGTTCAAATGGGAAAAATAATTACTGTCACCACCAGCAGTGCTAAGAATACTGTAAATAGAAACGACAAACTTTTTTTAATGACAACCTGTATTTTTTATTATTGATTTTGGTAGTATTTTTTATGTTGTTTTCAATCATATAAAATTTTCAATATGTTATACCTGAAAAAACAATTTAAAAATAGTCTTAAAGTTTAAATATTAAAAACCAATGAAATGAGCAAAATAACTCTAGTTACCTACGTTTGACGGAAAGTGATTGACGGCATATTCGTCATGAAATTTAAAAAAAATTAATTGAAAAATACAATAACAAATAATAAAAAATTCAATTCTCTGTCTCGCTTATTTGTACCATTTTTATTAGTAAAATACAGAGAGATACATAAAAAACCAATTAGGGCAGGCTGTGATATGTGTTTTACGTTTGGCAGTACTGAAGTGTATTGTCAGTCTTTGTCAAATTCGAGATTAGTAGGTTAGGTTCTGTTTGTTCTTTGACACAGGCTGCCGCAAAACTTAACCTGCAAATCTAGAATTAGACATAGACTGACAATACACTGCAGTACTGTCAAACGTATAAACACATATCACAGCCCGCCCTAATTGGTTTTTTATTGATCTCTCGTTAGTTTGCTAAAAGGTAAATTCTAATTTAGAAAAAGCAAAGGACGCTTATTTTGTTATGACATTTACAAATTGTTTAATTCTGACATGTAACTAATCTTTTTTCGTTTTATCCAGCGGCAACTAGATTTATTTTGCTCATTTTATTGGTTTTTAATATTTAAATTTTAAGACCATTTTTTCTCGATTATTTTCAAATTAAACACATAGTAAATTTTATACCGTTCGAAACGAGATCAAAATTACTACCGAAATCAAAAAAAAATATAGGTTATTATTTAAAAAAAGTCGATGACGTCATATCATGAAAAACAACTTACATAAGAAACTGAAAATCAGCTGAAAATATTCCCAATGGTCAAAATCGGTACACCCTTTCGAGATTTTTTCATAAAAATGGATATCAACGAAGTTGACGAATTTATCCGTTACTTTATTTCCATGCTATCTATATAAATTTTAAAAAGAATATATAGAAAAATAACGATATTTGGTTGCAAAGTATGTCACAGTCACCTTCAAAAGAGCGAAGTTCAGATTTATAAAAGAGCAAATTTTCGTAACCTGCTCTTACACTTAACCCTATTGCTTAACTTCGTTTACTAAAGATAGTTCTTGCAAATAACGTTACCATCGCATTGTCTCTAATACGTAACTATCTTAAACAATTACCTAACTCGATAATACCCTGGTCGATAGATTAGAACACACGGGCCAACATGCTGGTCACCGCGCTCATATGATCTAACTCCATAGAATTTTTCTTATAGAGCCACTTCAATGCAATGGTGTAAAACATGGAGCTGGCTATTTTAGAAGAACTATAAGATACTATAATGGTTTTAGAAATATTCTTCCAGGAGTTCTACGAAATGTCAATGAATATGTTCTAAAAAATCTTAAAGAGTGTGTTCTTGGGACATTTTGAACATTTGTTGATTCAATCTACTTGATCAATATGTTACAAATTAAACATCACACCCTACCATTTTAAAGAATGAAACTGCCAGTTTGACCAAAACTGATGTTAACTGTTTTTTTTAAATAAACATTTAATATTTTCCTACTGTTCAAGTTTTTATAATAACAGAAGTATAATGCCGCCTCGTTCTAAGGTAGTTCTAAAATAAATTGCGTATTATAAGTGCCATTGATTAAATAGGATCTAAATCAGCAATAGTTTTGAAATTGGAATCGCCTGCAGTTGCAACAATTCCCACTTTCCCATCAACGAAACAGTAAACCGTTGACCAGGCGCCTTAATCCAACAACTGGCGTTACTCTCTTAGCAAACATCCCACGCACAAACACAAAGGCCGAATTGAAAAATATTACATACGTTCATTTCCAACGGAAATCGCCAAGTTCGCCCTTAGCGCCCCCCGAATAGGGCCCGGTCATTAA
>OW679198.1:52417586-52795149 GCA_940337035.1 Agriotes lineatus
CTTTTTGATATTATGGTTTCCCTTCGGGCCTAAGTGGACGCTCGGACCTAACAGGAGTGAAATGAGTGTTGGCGAATTTGCAGCAAACGCATTACAAAATACCGTTTGGAAGTTTTACTTGGACAGATGGATAATTTACAAACTACTAGTTGTATCAAAAAGAAAAAAAAATGAAATTTTTTAAATGTAGTATTCTGTAGCTTTGTCTGACTCGTTAAGTTTAACAAATTGACAAGATCACGTTCTTTTCACATACATAATTGGATTCAAATTACCTTGACTGGCAGAAAATTTTTATTGCTATTTTTTTTAATGAACGAGCGACATTAGGAGCGAGTTCTTTAAAATTCTCGAGTAATGTAGAAAGCAGTTAACGTTACGTATATCGCAACACGGTTTATTTTATCCTAAAATACTAATCTTTTTAAAAAAGAGAAAAAATGGTTATTATTGACACTTACAACAGTGAGTGGTGGTATCACTAGTAAGATAAAAACTCAGTACCGTATTGTTGGTAGCACTGTCAGGTTATCTTAAATTTGAGATTTTCAGTTTAAGTTTTGCATCATTTGTGTCAAATAACAAACAAAACCTAACCTACTAACATCGAATTTGACGTAGACTGACAATACACTTCAGTGCTGGCAACATGTGAATAAATGCTAATAAAGTATAGTTATGTTATTTTTCTTAACAACATAATAGAATAATAGTATATTATGGGACAAGTGGTTGAAATAAAATTTCAACGTTGAGAGTGGTTTTTTTCAACGAGCGAAGCGAGTTGAAAAAAGTAACTCGAGACGTTGAAATTTTATCAGCCACGAGTTACATATACTATTTTTTCTACGAATTTTCACTCATTTTAACAAATTAATGCACTTTAGAAAAAATTAAACATAAAGTGACATTTCTCTTGTCATCAATTGAATGTCAAACAGTTTCAAATCCCGGTAGTCCGAACATTTCAATCTCTAGTGGTTGAAATGCAACTTCAACCACCGGAATCAATGGCAAAATGACTGATTTCAATGTCATGAGTAGAAAAAATAAATTAACTATTAACAATTCAGTACATTAAATTCAATTTACTCTCAAAAAAATTTTTATAAATTAAGGAACTCGATCACATTTTATTAAAAACTACCACGGAACTTACCTCAAAGTTACACGCTTAGACCGTATCGTCTTTGCAAACAGTTATTTTGGTCTGTGACGCAAATCTAATGACGCAGGTTGAGATGATTATAAAACGTTAGTTTGTATCAAGGCGGGCGGTTAACGTGGGTAGTATGGGTAGTACTACCCACTCGAAAATGTCCGTGTGGGTAATTACCCACTCGAAACTTTCGAAGAAAACCAAGTTTTTCAAGTCTTTAGAAAATTTTGCAACTGGTAAAACGAAAGATGCAGACGAAATTGTGGAATTTTATAGAGGAGATTTTGACAAATCGCGACTAACAAATGATAGAGATTTTTTAGGAGTATCATGAAGCGTGAAGGGGAAGAAGCAACTGATTTGAACACTATGGTAAAGTTTCTCGGAGAAAATGAACATTATATGAAAATCGTTCCCGAATTCGTGAGTTTTCTGAGATTAATAATAACAGTACCGGGATCTTCTTGTTCTAATGAAAGAAGTTTTTCAGTTTTGCGTCGAATAAAAAATTATTTAAGATCGACTATGGCACAGAATCGGCTAAACCACGTTGCTATTTTGCATTCCTACCCGGTTTCAGTTGATGTGCTCGATTTAGAAACTTTAATGGATGAATTTATTGTTCGTAATAGAAAACGAACGTCTTATTTCGCCCTACGAAAATGATTTATTTGTATCTTGAATGAAAGCAAATAAATTGAACTTTGTGATATCTCAAAGTATATATTTATCAATTTTTGATCGTAACACTGTATCCCTCATCCCTTCATATGAGTGTATTGTGAAAAATCACTTGGACCTCCCCCGCTCTCCCCCACCTTACTAACCACTCGGGCTAAAAGTGTTACGCCGGCCCTGGTTTGTATATTCCCACGAGTAATTGAAAGGCCAAGTTTGTCTCTGCATTTGGGCAATGGAAACATAAGAAAAACCACAACTGAACCTCTGCAGAATTCAGATAACACCAACGATTGAATTATCACAATTAATTGATACTATTCCAGTCAACTAATCTATATTTTTGTCTTTTTCTATGGCGCAGAATAAAATGCAATGGAAGACAGATGTACACTGGCTTGCAAAAAAATCACGTACACTTTAAAAATCAAGTACTTTTGTTTAGGGCATAATTATTTTCTACTGCTCTTACAAACCAATCCTCCTGTAACTTAGAAACGATAATAATTTCCTCTTTTCTGCCAACCGATTTAATACAATGAAATATAGGTGTCCGCGATTTTGTGCCAATCAGTGTACATAACATGCGGTTACTTATTTCATGAACGTTAACAATTTCAGGTATTCCTAAAATATATCTACTCTTGTAGTGCCAATTCAAAAATGTGTAGAGGATATGTTCGAACGATTTAAAAACCAGAAACATAGTATTTTTCCATAGTGTCTGATTTATAAGTAATAGTTATTTATGTATAAAGGGCATAATCCATATATTATAGAACTAGGCAATGTTTAAAGCGCGACGCGAAGCGGAGAGCTTTAAATTTCCAGAGATCTACAATCGTGATTAGACACGTTGTACAATTGCGATCGTCCAAAGGTGAACTGTTTTTCGTTACTAAAGCAATTTCTTAATTTTCTCCTGCTGGCTATTGTCCGTGGCGTTCCTTTTTTCAAATCATTTAAAAAGAAAATGATGACAGTGGCATTTAAAAGTGTATAACTCCTATGATTAAAAGGCAAAGCTACAAAAAAAATCACTTTGTAATTTGCTTACACAAATATATTGACTTTAAAATACACGTAAAACCATCAAGAATCTAACACAGATTGGATTAAATCTTATCATGGTTAGCCATTCTTAACATCTAAACCGATCAAAGATAATCTACTGGTAATATAGCTTGAGGCTACTTGCAAATACACAGTAAACTATCTTTAAAATAATTGTCTTGAAAAACGCAAATTTCTAAATGTTATAAAAGACGGGTCTGCCTTAAAGTCGACCCTGTTAGAAACCAAACGCGATCTACACACATATTATTCGCCTATGAAGCACATTCTTTCGCCTTCCGATCCTCGATCGCACTGGATTGCATCATCCAAACTTCCAAACTTTAAATGGCGTGATGCGTAGAAAGCTACCACATACCACATCCAATGTTTGCGGTGAAGACCCGTCTTCTCTTATGTTTAGACATGCCGACGTTTGGACGATTGGCGTCACAGCCTTAATGAACACCTCAAAATTGCGAGCTGCTTCGCAAATTTTTTACTCACCTGCACACTATGTAAATGGAGTTTGCTGGCTCCGCAGACTTTGACTTATAGGCAGCAATTTAACCCGTTAACCGTAACTTTGGGATTATATTTCATTGATCACATAACGTTGTGTGAAGTTTTAATACGATAGAGTTGTTGTGTGCAAGTCTATTAAAGCATAGCGCAGGTTTTAATTCAATTGTACAAGCGAAAACACATGCAAGGAGAATATTTTAATAAACAGGCGTTGTGTGATTTGGCAAAATCAATAACAGTTAACGTATTCATTTATAATAAAGAGATTTAATTACAAAATCAAAATTTCTCCCTACCCTAATATTGTCTAATATGTGTCTTACACACCTACTATAGTAGGTTTTATGTTTGGAAAAAAATAGTGGTGTAAACATCATTTCTTTATTGTGTATAATATATCTTACCCTGGGAAACTGTAATATCAGCAATAGCCTTGTTATATATCTAGCCCGACTTGAGAGGTTAAATTTGTAATATATCACTCTCTTACGGTGTTATTACAATTAATATCAAATTAAATATACCCTTTTACTAACTATTAAAAAAGTAGCACTATCAGGTATAACTCAATTATGTACTTACCTTACTTCTTAATACAATAACTAGGATTTGACGTATCTAATAAATCAATTTGAAATTTAGAATTATGTCATGTGATTATAGTTTTTTAAAGCCTCGACTAGTCAGTTTACAAGCAATGGGATTCCTGACTCCCAGCTGAATGGGTAAATTTTCAACTAACAAGTTTCTCTTGTAGTTAAAGACTGAATTACTTTTAAAATATAATAATTATTTGACTTTGTGAATCAAATACACGTTTCAGGTACTTACTTTACAAAATTAAGTTCATACTTTCAGTTTGTTAGTAGCACATCGAAGTTTGATCTGACACAAAAATAAACAGACATTGTCAAAAATAGTTTAATCAAATGTTAAATATCCAAACCCGATTTAAATCAATATTCTAAAAAATAACCTAATACCAAAATGTAAATTTCAAATTATAATGATCGAAAAACGTCGAGCACTCGAATCACTATTAAATTTAGAAAATCAATTTTTCTAAATTAATTTCTAAATATATTTACAATTATTTTAATGATTTGCCGCACCAAACTTCTTAATATTTCATAAGAAGTGGGCACTAACCTTCTGATTGTCTATCTTGTACCTGAAGGTGTTATCTCAGCTTTTAACTGGATAAATTCTAGTCAGCAAACACCTTCATGGGTTGTTCCCAACCAAAAAAAAAAGCTCGTTGTAGCTTTTTGAAGCCTTTATTATGTGGATAGAAGGTTCAACAGCATACCACAACACTCACTTTCACTTTTTTACTGGCTTCGTAGTAAAATACCACGTTAAATGGAATCACACAATCTTGAATTTTATATTTGAATAATATTTGTGACTTATAGTCAAATTTGATCGTAGAGAATACTATATTGCTACTACGTATCAAATCATCAACTATTATTCTTCACAATTAATGGGAATTTAACCCTTAAAGTGACTATTTATCGTAGATTATCAATTCAAAATATTTTTTACTACTTGATATAAACAACTCTGTGGTTGCCCTTTACAACACCACCAGTTAAAACATACAACTGTTACATCATATGATATACATTTGATATCTGGATATTATTTTAATTAAATGTATTATTCATACGGTATACTGCAGTACAAAACTAAGACTATAAAATTCAAGAACTAAAAAGTATTACAACCCGTTAGATCCGAAAGATGCTGGAGAACTTTTAAATTACTTAGAATTGCTAGAACCAGTGGAGGTTGCACAGAGGTACGAATCTTTGGTTCTGGGCCAAAAAATCTGGGCTTAAACCCCAACAACTTCAACGGCCTTCACTATGATTCCCCAATCCAGATTTAGCAACCTCCCCAAAAGAGACCGATGTCCTCTGCAGTGGGGATGCTAACAACAATGCTGATAACGACGACGACTACGATGTGAAGAACGCTAATTATTTGCATAATGTGCTGTTCCCACACCAAGGCACACAAGAGAGTGGTCAAGATTATGCAGCCAGCGACGGTGAAATATTACTGAGTATTGAAGATTTAGGAAAGAAAGTACTGGCCCACGAAATTCAAAGTAATGAATGTATCTAAGGAGTGCGGAAGAAGGGCAAATAGAAACCAGTTCTGATGGTGACTTAGAAATTATGCAAATGTAGGTGCGGGTGCGAAACAAGAAAAAGCGTCTGTCTCTGAAGCAACCACCAGTGTAATAAATGAATGGGTGGCATAGTCCACTTGATTAAATGCTTGTACTTTACTGATCTGAAATTATATTTTTAAGAAATGGTACTGGTCACTCCTGAGATTTTGTCTCAATTGAGCCGTGGTAAACGTGTGGCATTTATACTGTCCAGAATCCATTTTAATATACCCCCCTCCCCGCTCCACAGTTGCTAATACTGAGACGAAATCTAAATCAGCTCCAAACGTTTTGGTTGAAATCGGGTATGACACCAAAGGACAATGAGTAGCCAAGATACCAATCCAACGTCATTGGTCTGCATCCTGATAATTATTTTCAACTACACCATGTAAAATGTTTGTTATTTATTTGTTCGCCATAAAGATTTGATATAAAATAAATTCTTACTTATTTTGCTATACCCCTAAGTTACCACCGTATGATATAACATACGCAATGAAATAAATACTTGGAAAAACAAAACTTTTGTTAATTAAAATTGTCTTGTCGTTGGAGAACATATTTACAATGTAACAAAAAATGAAATACAAAATTGAAAAAACTAATTCTGTGCAGCGATGAGTTAAATACGGTCAGGTCCTTTTAGACCGCTGCTATTTACTTTGTCGTAGACAATTCTTGCACAACGCACCTTAAGCTGCAGGCACTTTCGCCCCTACCTAAGGTGAACCTGGGACTACTTCTTCTTCCTGAAATCTACATAAGTTGAAAATCTCCTTATTGCGCTTGGGCATGGGTTTATCGCTGCACAGGCGAAATCAATCTTACAATTTGTTCACAGCACAACATTGGCTCTACGAACTTCTGGTTGTGCTAAATTACAAAGTTAAATCTAAATGTATAATAGAAAAAATCTGTAAAAGGCTTTACCTAGAACTTCCCTCGTCGATATTGTGACACTAAATAATTTTCAAAATCGAATTAAGTTAGGAGTAAAAATATATTCACGTTTCTAATAAATTAAATAAATTTTCAAATTAAAAAAAACGTTACCTGTGGTACCAGTCCCAACGTTTTGTGGGATATTGCAAGGAAACGAGCTATTTCTACCTGAGCTACGGAGCACCGATTCTTCGAATTTTTGCGCTCCAGCTGTATTAAGTAACGCACTAATTTGTTGCTCCTCTTTGTATCGTACATCATTTATTCTGTATCTATTGGGGCCTATCTTTGGTAAGAATAAACCTTGCGCTATGTACAAATTACTACTTGTATTTATTGCAAAGTTAAATAAAAAATAAACAAAATTTAACTTTTTTAAAGTGCTCACCCTGTATATATTTGTCTGAAATTATCTCGGTTTCATGCCAGGTAAATATATAATGTGTATACAAAATATTGTCTTCCTCTAACAAATAGTTTTTGAGTTATACCGCCAACAGACAGACAGACAGACAGACGGAATTGAGAAAACCTGTTTTTCGTCATCTAGGGACCCTGAAAAAAACTCGAAAGGTGATTTTTTCGGAATTACAATACTTCCTCCGTCTTTTAGACGAGAAAAGTAAAAGGTATAAAATACAAGTTATATTTATTTATTTATTTTGGTACAAAGCCAACAGCCGTTAGGCCAATTATAGGCGTCGCTGTACATTTTATGAGAACTTCAAACCCCACTAACGACTGTCATGATATTATTATGACATCCGGGACCAACTATTTCCGTGGCAGCCGTACCACGAGGCGCCTAAGGAAGCAGCCGTGTAACTCCCATCCAAGTTCTGACCAGAAAGAGTGTTGCTTAACTCGAACGTGGACGCTTGTTCAAGCTACACCACCCGGGACCTGTTATATATCTTTAAATGTGAGAATAAACACTACAGGGAAGGGATACCAAGGCAAGCTTCAGCTCCTCCATCATTCTTAACCTTGATTTGTGTCTGCAGTAAAAACTCCCTCTGCGCGTGTTATCGAACTAACTAGTCGTTTGTCTATTCTTTACCTTCCCCAGTATATTTTCTGGTATTTGTTTGATCATTGGTTCGATCTGGGTCTATTATTCTTTACGTAATTTTGTTCTGGCTTCGCTTTTAATTTTCTTGTCATTTCTTGTTGAAAGGACATTGAAACGTGATCGTCCTTAAGCAGATTTACTTCGTATTTTCTACTTCTTTTTTAATTAGGTCATTGACCTGTTTGTTTTTGGCTAGCATGGTTCCTGTGACGATGATGTCCAACAGTCTTAACAGCGTTTCGGTGATCTTACTGGCTGTCGCGTTCCGTGTGGTGTTTGCTCACTTTTGCTATATGATTATCATTCGCCTAACTGTAATTGTAATAATAATAATAAAATTGGTGTTACATATTTCTCGAATTTCGGGGTTTCGTACTTTGTATTCTATCCCTGTTATTGTTCTAAGAATATTCATTTCGTTAATAGTTGTTTACTTTTTTAAGTATCGGCCCTAGTTTCGATAGTGTACGTTATGATAGGTCGTACGCTTGTTCTATATACCGGGTGTCCATTCTCAAAGTCGAACATAAGCAATTAACATTAGTGCATTCACTCTCTTTTCATTGAAATAATTAATTTTTCTGTAGATAATTTTAACAGACGTTGACAAAAAAATAATTACCATTTTTTTTGACAAATGCTGTCGAACTTGAAAAGCAAATCATGTCATATTTAAAAATTCCCAAGTTTTAAATTAGTATTTTAAAACTAAAATAGCATCTTGAATATTATTATTGGTACCATTTGATGTGTAATAATTTTATCTTCCGATTGATATCATTACCTTCCCTGTAAGTTGAATTGGCGAACAGGAATCGACAAAAACGTTTAATACAATGTTAATCGCCTATGTTCGACTTTGAGAACGGACACCCGGTATATATCTTTACTTTTCCGTCTACACTTGTATTTGATAGGGAGGTGATCCGTCATGCTTTTAGCGGCGATGCTTTGATATGAAGCAATAAAACAAATAGTCTTCTCCAGGTGGAGAAGACTATTTGTTTTACTGCTTCATACACTTGTATTTGTTTCTGCAGATCAAATCTCGTAAGCAATCAGAGACCGAGGCTGCTTTGGTGGTATTTGTCCAGCAAGAAAGAAGTACTCACTGCCAGCGTCCGCTCCTGTATAACTTCACACATCTGCTATTTCTTTTACATGGTTTTGTTCTACCAGAAGGTGACCTATCTGATTCTTTGTCCTTCTGTTTGGCGCCATCTTGTGATCGAATATTGCCGTACTCATTACGTTCATGTTATTTTATAATGCAAATTCTACTAATCTGGTTGCATTAGTCATTGACATATGTCTACTTTTACCTTCAGTCACTTTCTTATATTGTTCTTTTTCTATTTTAGCATTATGGTTGCCTGTTGTGCATTTGTTTAAAAATGTGCGCAGTGTCTTAACGGATAAACGGCTAATTAATATTTACGATGCTCATGTAAGGAGCCGTCTTAGGTGTGGTATCTGTGTTTGGGATTAGTCCTTACAATTCTTTATATGAAAATATTCTACTATTTACAGTTTTGACATCCGCATAGAAAATAATTATCGTATACCGTTTAATAAGTATATAGTAGTATTTAAGTTATCGCAGAGTGCAGTGGTTGAAGCTATTTTAACAATTTAAAAATAAACTGTTTCTTACATAAAATATTATTATTCGATCAACGACTGTACTCGTTTTTTATGTGTTTGTAATTTCTTGAAAGACAGATGTCGTTTTGCTATTTTGTGACAATTCCTATGCGTTGTTATGTTTTATGGAAGTATGTAAGTATGTAACAAAAGTTTTATTTGAAAATATTTGTATTTTAAATGTTCTTTTGAAACTTATTGAATTAAATTGTCAATGTAATTTTATAGTGAATAGTAAAAATTACAATAAAAAACTGAAGTCCATATAAAATTTACAAGGGTTTACCTAAGGGCACACCAGTCGCTCGCAAAAGCGATACTTCTTTATACGCTTTGTGTCAATAAGACGTATTCCTTTCCGCCAATGCATACATTCGACACATCTCGTTTACAGTCCTGGAGGGGATCCTCACAAATCCATAGAGTTCATTTCGGTTTTCTTAGACATTTTAACGGTTTCGAAGCCCGTGGCAGCTGCCGCAGGAAAAAATCGACGTCTGCGGTCAATAAAACTAAATCTCTGACAGCCCTCCATATTTCAGAAGTTCTGTTCCGTGTTTTGCTATTTTTGTACGAAACAGGGAAAAGTCCATTAACTAACGAAACTACTGAAAGGATAACGACGTCAGCAGACAAAATTCTAATGAGCGCAGCGCCACCTCAATTATGCACTTGCCGAGGCGCTACCAGACGCAAAAAAGTTTCCTAAAAAGTCCCCTATGCTAAATAACTTCGCTTTTTGTTGGGCCGCATTGCAAGGGATCCGCCACTATTAACAGGCTAATAAGTTCATAATAAAGGCGGCTCGTTTTTTGTCAAGACTAGGGGTGGGCTTGCATAGGGTGTTTTTTAGGCTGTAACATAATAGGCAGGTGTATAATTTGTATGTAAGCAACCACGTGCTTTGTAATACGAGATGGTTATTTTTTATATAGAGTTTTATGTGAAACATTGCAGGGGATAATAAAGTCTGTAGGAATTCGTGAAGTGACTTATTTATAACTAGAATTTCTTAACCCCGATTTTAATAATAGATGCTTATTACGTTATTACTTTATTACTTTTATATACAGCGTCTACCAAAAAGTTCACACCATATTGATTTGTATTTAGTGATTCCTTAGGAGGTACATATCAGCTATATTTGTAACAAAAAATGCAAAACAATTTTACTTAATCCTTTTTACGAAATCTTAGATTGATATACCGATTTCTACAGAACAACTGCAATGCATTAAAACGCAAAATTTCATGTGTACATGCATTTTGCACTAAAAAATCTTCTAAATTATTTTTAAAACCAGTGAGTGAAAGCTTATAAAGTTTATTTTATTTGATCACTAGCAAACCTTGTCCAGTAATATATTGCAGGATTTGTTTCATTATGCGTTCATGGATCTGAAAGCTATAGGAAAATAATTGATTGAAAGAAGATATGCTATTTAATTACATTTATTTAGCATGAACGTTGATTACTTCAGTACTTTTTTTTTATCTAACTAGCACTTTTAAATCATACAAAAAAGCTCAAAAACAATGTGGCAACTCACAAAATTATTAAAGATGAACATTTCAAACCTGTAAAAATAGGAAGGATTAAAGGAACACGTAAAGCACCTGTAAAATCTCTTCACTTCTTTGTCAAGACAAATTATAAGTCTTCTTTTTCTCCTACTTATTTCCTCATTGAGCGCCGAAGTCCATTTTGATTTTGTCCCTTATCATCTGTTTTATTTAATTTATTGTTTTTTTTATTCTTTCTTTGAGATCGATTGGTGTCAACCACATCTTCCTTGGTCTTGCCTTTCTTCTTTTTCTTTTTTTTTTCATCTATCGCCCGCCTTATCAATTTATTCTGATTTAGTCCTACAATGTGTCCGAAACCGTTTAGCTTCCTTTTTCTCAGTTTTAAAGCCACTACTTTATTGTTTAGAATTTGTCTTATTGTTCTCGTTTCTAATCTTGTACATCCATCTGCGTATTTCCTGCAACCTTCCTCAATTGCTTCATTTGGACAGTTCTGCGCTTTCATATTTTATTTGGGTCATCCACGATTCACTGGCGAATAACGCCGTTGCTATTGTTATTTTATTGTATTCCTTGATTTAATTAATTTATTTAAATTTTCTTCGAATCCAATACAATATTTTCAGATTCTGTTAGCTATCTCCAACTTCGATTTACCATCATTTGTAAATAGAACTTCTAAATACTCAGATGCTGTTACCAGCTCAAACTGATGTTTCTTTGCATCTAATATTATGTGGTTGTCCTAATTCCTCCAGTAAATTTCACATTATTTTTCTATCTACTAGATCGCAAGTCACTTTGAGATCTATGAACGCTATGTATAGCTCCTTTGCTTTATCGTTTTTATTTTCTGTTAGAGATCTTAGTATAAATGTATTGTCATTTATTTGTATTGCCTTTCTAAGAACGCAACCTGCTTCTCCTTATCACTCTTTTGGTGTTTTGTTTTTACTTCATACTTCTCTATATATTTTCAATAGCCAAATGCCTAGATCTCCTCCTAATGACTTTATTATATTTGGATCTATATGATCTGCTCCATTAGCTTTCCGTGTTTTCATTATATTAGTCCGTTTTCCACCTATTCCAAGATAATTTTAATCTGATTGTTTTTTATCTCCAGCTATGTCTCTCTTTTCTTCTTTTCATCTTATTTTACATACCTACATCCAGGGCCGTAACTAGGCAAACTATTATTGTAGGCAAGCCAATATTTTAGCGCCCCTCAGTACAAAAACGTTATATGTGACAAAAAATATTAATGATACTGTATGATTTCTACATTTATCTCCGGATATATGATGTAATGTATTCAAACAAACAGGTAGGTATTCAACAATAAATCCAACATTTTTTATTCAAACATAAAAATAAACAACTAAATGTCAAAATAAGAAAATACAACACAAATAAAATGAGAACAGAACACAAGATTAGAAAACACGATTCTAATAAAAAAAAGTACATATTATTATGTAGTCAGCAGAACATGTTAGAAATCCCTATATATAAACATATGGGGCACCCAAAATCGGAACGCCACTGCGTCGTTTATAGCGCAACAATAAGCATATGCATTTATCAGTGAACACGGGTTCAAATCCCACTGGCTGCAATGTTTTTTTTATTTCCAAACTCATGTATTTCGCTTAACTAAGTGTTTCTGTATTATTAGCAGCATTAAGGTATTTTTTACCTGTTTACCTATTTTGTAGAGAATTTTGAAGACTTCAAACATAATTCGATCTAGCAAAATTTGTTTTTTTTGCAGCGCGCTTTCTGTATTAAAGACGTTGAAAACATTTTCTTTTGTAACTTTTTTATTTTAAACATGCAAAAACTATTTTAATTAGAATAAGACCACCTATGTACAATATAAACAAATAATTACATATTATTATGCGTAGTAACATGTGAACGTAGAATAAGGTTCTGTATTCGCAACCACACTGTCACACTGATTTCTAATAATTAATAATCAATATATTTAAAACGCGAAGCTTTTTTTGTCGGCATAATAATTCTTTTTTTTAATAAATTTACCATCGTGTAGGGTTGCAGAAGTGTTTTAAATTGAACAAATTCTACCGGGAAAGTGATTGTAACGAAAAATACCATAGTAGTGGAACAAGTAAGCTCTCAAAATCGGTCTGTGGCATTCTGCTGATTGTTACAATGGACGGCTGTATCAGCGATGAGCCCAAAGCAGTGAATATATATGTAATATCAGTGGTCCTGGCCCAACAGTTGTTAAAAATTTAAGTTAGTTTGTCGCCACTGTTGTATTATATTGTTTTAAAAATGGAAACATTTTGAATAAGGCCACTTATGCGCTGGGCTAATAAGCTAATAATTCTAGTGCTTTGATTGATATATGTAAGAACTATAAAATAAATCTGGTAGACATATAATATTTTCTTTGCAAATTGTACAAAGCAATGTAATGTATCGACCAGATTGGGCGCAATTCCCACTATTATAATTAGCATTATTTGGACTTAAATCGTCAATATTACAAATTAATTTATTTGCAAAATTGGCCACCTGCTTATTTATTTTTTATTAGTACGAAAGAACTTTTTTCAGTGCCATTTTGGCGCCACTTGCGCCTATAGGCGGGGGCCTACTCTGCTTATACCTAGTTACGGCATTGCCTACATCTCAAAACATTTTCGTGTAATATTCTCTTCGCGTTCTTACTCTACAAAGTGATTGAAAATACATGTAGTTGTCTTTGAAATCTTTTCGCATGTACACTTTTACGTGCCACTAAGTTCTATATTTTCTCGAGCTAGCCAGAGCTGTATTAAACTTACGTAGTGGCAGCTCTGGCTTGTTTCAAAAACAAAAAAGAATATAGTAGCACATAAAAATGTACATGCAAAAAAAAATCAATGGCGACTAGATGTATCTCTTTTTTAATCACTCTGTATAAGTTATATTTGCCATTTTCTTAGTTTATATACACTTTCCCTTCCCTTTCAATATTTTTATTTTATTCCAAAAAAACTATTTTTCATCTTAAAATCTTGATTAATTTCAGTTTCAAAATCGTCTACGTTCTTCTTCTTTGCATCCTTTGCTAGCGGCTTCACCCTGTTTCTTATCCTAATATATTCTGTTTTATCTCGGTCTAAGTGTGCATATGTTCCAAATTGCTTTCTCCTTTCTAACTTCGTTCTGTGTTAACCTGTTCCATCAGTTTGCTTTTAATATATTTTCCCTTTGCCACATATTTCTACTGCATTACCATATAATAATTCATTAAATCTTATTAACATTTCTTGTAAGTTTCAATTTTGTGTTGTTTTTTTCTAAATACGAATCAAATATAATAAAAATATTACCAAGAAAACCCCAAAACAATCATATCAAAATGCTGAAATGGATATAAGAGAATCATATTCATATTTTAGACCAACTGAATTAAGGGAGATTAAGAGACCATGTAAAAACATATCGTTCTAGTACACTGTTAGCACAATATTAGGACTCTGTAGTTCTAGTTGTTCAATTACTAAGACCAAATACCAACGCCGCTAAAGAATTTCAAGAAACACGTTAATAAATATTAACTATACAAATTTGATTATGAGGATCTTAACGAAACGAGTCTCGTTAAGTGCCATAAGCAAACGTGTATTGTTCAATATTTTATCTTCATCAATAAATTCTGGTTCAATGTAAATTTTATATAAAAAGAGTACGGTAACGAAGCTCGTAACGATACTAAAATTAATTTGGTTAATAGTCTATAACACCGATGAAGTTAAAATACTTAAAATTTCAACAATCAGTTTTCCAAAAATCTATGCCATTTTGTTACATTTTATTTGAACCTCCCGATGGCTGTCTAAAAAGTCTATAGAATTTTGAGAAATTGATATTTTTTAATAACAGTTAGTACATTTTTTGGCTAGTCTATATTAAGGACTTTTTATATAAATTTCAAAATGTTTATGCAATTATTAATTTTTATATTTTGTTACGTATATGTATTTTTTAGCGACATTTGTTTAGTAATATTTTCTTAATTTTAAGTCTCCCAATTTTCGAAGATCCAGAAAATCATTGTTGTTCTAGGTGTACTCAGTTTTTACATTATTTATATTACTTTTTGATCTGTTTTACGTGCAAGGTCAACGTTTTGCATAATTTAAAGCAATACCTGGCGAGTTCTGTGAGTTTGTATATGGTTTCTAGGCCTTTCTCTTCGATTTATGAGTATTTTGAATCTCGTAATTTTTCCTAGTCTAGAAATAGCCACCTACTTACTTCACTGTAATGAACATATTGCCGAAGTTGCTAAACGCTATTTTAACTTACGTTTTGATGGTATTAAGACGTCTTTGTCCATATTTAAGTTGAATTAAGATGTAGATGAAAACTGATAAGAGAACAGATGATGTTAGGGAGAATGAGAACTAGTACGCCGGGAGAAAGAAATCTTACAGTTGCCCCCATTTCAATTGCTTATTATAATTATTTAAAATTTAATACTCGGAAGTAAAACACGAAACATTTATTTGTGGAACAAATTTATATCACTACGGCCAAAAAATGGACTGCAACTTTTCTATTTCACTTCTAGTTGGTTATTCCTAAAATAATTAACTGCGAACCTTTTTTGTAACGTTACCATCGTTTGCTTACGGCTGTTAGAAGATCAATTAGCTTGAAAGCAGCTATTTAGCATGCAAGGCCCAATATTGAAACCGAGAAGAAAAGTGCCATTAATTATCAATCCTTTTGCCAGAATGCTATTTTTAACACTAACTTCTAGAAGAATTAAGTAACAAGACGTCGCTTCTGCCACTACATTATGAATAGCTTTATACTAGCTGACATTTCGTGTAAGCAAAGCATGAAGCATATGTTAGTGCTACATGTTTGTAACTAAACTTTTCGAGTTGGGTTGCTCTGCTATATAAAACTTAAGCAGCACACTGTAGAATATTAAGAAGCAGAATTAGGTGTCATAAAATTGGCATAACTAAAGTGATACTCTAGGTGTGCAGACATATAAAAACACTTCATAAAAAAGACGTAAAAATAAAAGCATTTATGGAAATTGTTTGCATTAAGAAAAACATAAATTCAGTTGAGCACATAACCGGCAGTTAGATTTAAGTAATACTCAACTATTCAATTTACTAGAACTATTCTTACAATCCAATACCTGTTTAAATACACATCTAGAAATGGCAAATATGCAAAATCAAAAACCTATTTAAAACAGCAGCCATTTATTTTCTTCGTCGAGTTCGCTTGAGATTTCTACTGCTCAGATTTATTTTTTTTTAATCAAAGATATTAACTCGTAGATTTAATCATATCGGCGACCAATTTGTTGTAAACAAATAACATAAGCAGAGTCCCGGGTGGTGTAACTTGAACAAGCGTCACCGTTCGATCAGCAGAGTTAAGCAACGCTCTCTCTGGTCAGAACTTAGATTGGAGTTCCACGGCTACTTCTCCCGGCGCCTCTTGGTACGGCTGCCATGGAAATAGTTGGTCCCGGATGTCATAATAAAATCATGACAGTCGTTGGTGGGGTTGGAAGTCCCCATAAATCTACAGCGACGCCTATAGTTGGCCTAACGGCTGTTGACCGAGTACGAAATAAATAAATAAATAAATAAATAACTAAATAAATAAATAAATAAATAAATAACTAAATAAATAAATAAATAAATAAGTTAAAATACATATATACACACTGTAGCCTTAGCAGTGAGGATCGCTCCAGAGATGCTCCCACAGAGAGCTTGCTGACCGTTGTGCCGGCGCGAGGTTTTAAGCAAACGCCGTTGATAAGTTAGCAGCAGGCCTACAATACCATAAACTTTAAGGCAAAGTAGTTCTAATGTCTAATCTAAAAATGTTATCTAGTTTAAATACAATAAGCTTACATAAGGAGACAAAATATTCAACAAATGTTAAAAATAGTTTTTTAATTACAACAGGCCGGTTCCTAGAGAATTTGAAGTCAACGTAAATAATTTAAAAAAATAGTTGTTAACATTTAAATCTTATAAAATAGAATCGGAGCACAGCGCAATTGATGCCATGATGAGGATAATTATATATAAATACTGGTAGGAAAACATCAGAAATGTTATGAAGAAAATTAAAATGAATACATAAATTGAATTGCCAATTATTACTAGAATGTTATTTTTTTTATTTCTAATATTTTCAATAAATGTTTCGATCTCAGTTTAAAACGTACTGAAAGTATTGGTGATACAAAGTTTGCTATTTATGCTAAATGCGTTATGATACTTTATTTTTACATTTCTGTACGTTAAAGATTCTTTTTCACGCAGCCTATTCGAGTGAAGTTCAATATGTAAATTAATTATATCAAGAAAGTTTGTAATTCTGCTTGTTGTCGCCCTGTTGTGTTTAATTTTTGTAACGCGTTTTTACTTTGTACCATGTTTGTTCGCCTAACTTGCTTACAAGAAAAGACAATTTGTTCACACAAATAAATATAGATATATTTATCTTTTAAATGCACACATAATACAATAAAGAAATTAGAACTAAACCCTACAATAAATGGTTTCAAATCGATGCATAAAAATCCGGCTTTACGTAAAATATGTAGCTCGCAGCGTTTAGTACTGCAATCTGATACACCCGCTTTGACGTGCCTTCACACCTTTAAACACTAGCTATAGGCCGCTCCCAAAACCGTCTCCTAGGCTGAGACGCAATATAAAACAATATGATGTAATTTCGCAGATTCCAGAAGGTGAAAATCACCACAGGAACTTGACTCGAAGACGACGCTCTCGAAACACAAAATTTACTTTTCTAGCTGCGTCACAACTTGTAGCGTGGGCTACGCGATTCGCGCTGTTCAATCGCGGCACATTCCATGCCACGTTGTTCGCTGTCAGAAGCTCTCAGAGGGCGTTTTCGCCTGCAACCATATTGCTAAAACCAGTGCACAAGCAAAACATCGCATCGGCGAGATTCTACCGGATGCATGCGTATTGGCGCCTACGTTAAAGCTATTCAAATTCGAATATTGCAACTTAAAACTGTCCAAAGTGGCTATGTAAATATTAAAATAAACAATTGAAGCAAGGTTGGCCAGATTTCCGTTTAAAGTTTTATATGATTTTAAATAATTTCAATGAAAGGATATTTGTACTGCATTTTTCAACGCCTATAAAAACTCTTCTACTAAATCTATTGCATTTTTACAAAAAAATCATTGTTACTAATACTACAATTTAACTTTTAAATTATATAAATTTCGATATTTTAAGTAGTTAGTAGTATTATATATGCACCTACGTTAAATTGTAAACGAACAGTTTAATTAATTGTTATTAAATAAGAACAGCTAAAATGAGGTTAGGATACTGTTAATTTAAGTAATACGGTTAAGTTGGGCAAGTATAAGTTAAATATATTCTGATTAAAAGCAAATGTTTTCAATACATATTAATTAAATAAACTGACTGTACAGCTAATTCATTAATATTTGGACAATAGTGGATGTCCTCCATTGAATGATTTATAATTATGTAAATATAATAGCAATGGATGGGCAAAACGTATTTGAATAGGTATGCTGAAATATGCAAAAAAATCTCTGACATATGTAAATTATACCAATTAAAATTATCCATATCTTTGTACTCGAGAAGTATTGATTTAATACAAATATTTTATAATATGCGTTTGCCGTTGTAACTACAGCAACTATTTTCCAACATTTAAATTATACCTAATATTGTATTTCCTCTTGCATTTGTAATTGAACTGCGATTATATACAGGGTGTTCCAGCAATGACAATCAAGCGCCAGATAGCCATGTGGTCTGATTAATTCAATATTTCAATGCACACTATTAGTTCATAGTTTAATTAATTCTACTGATAAAAACGATAAAATACAGCAATACAGTTTATATGACAAAACTACATTGAGTCAAATCGCAAGTGAAACATATACGTATAGAAAAACGAGCATTATAATAATATTACCCTTACGCATATTAAACTTGAATTAATTTAGTGAAAGCGCTGCCCCAGTAAACCCGTCAAAAACACATCAAAACATCCCCGGCTGTCGCCATGCCCTGCCACTGAAGCTTCGAAAGCATTGTTGTTGACTTATTCTTCCTATTCGCTCTTTTCTGCTTATTATTCACAACTTTGTCCTTCCGTTTAGTTTAACTAACAGCTACCATCCTAAAAATACCGCGGAAATCGCAAACGCTAATGGCACTCGCCATTGATCCTAAGCGATTTCATATTGTGGCACGAACGACAATCCATCTATCAAAGAACTGTCCGCCTTCGATTTGCATCAGACTGTGAGGCGCGCCGCGTCGCAGCGGGTGGGCAGTAACAGTCTAAACACAAAGTAAATAGATAGATTTTTTCACTATTATTCAGTATTTTGCAAAAAGCAACCACTTTTGCTTTTCAGTTTAAAAGGACCGGGGTGCGTTTTTTGTGTGCGGCGATCCGGCGGCGTCCGACATATGGCACTGAAAGCTCATGCTGGTAGGACCCACTTCCTTTTATTTTTTGGCCTGTGCGGTTCGCCAAGTATTCCTTGAGTAAATAATATAGACATTTCACGGTACTTACATACTGAGATTAAAACCCTAGATTTGGGTAGCTTTTATTGTAGGTGATTATCGGAATTAGGACGTAGACGATATTGCAGCGCAACTGTTGTACTAAAAACGTAATTATTGGCTTTTGTTAGACTGCCTGCTTATGTCAACTAAATTTTCTTCTTCACATACGATGTAAAATACAAATTGTGAAAACATTAAAGTATCAGCTTACACACAAGGTACTTCATCAAATCAACAAATTTGGTTCTATCACTGTGCAGCTTCGGTATAAGCAGACTGGACAAGAAATTGTTGCCCAAAATGTTTGAGACAAAATAAAACAAAATGACTAAGTTCTGATAGAACCGCATCTTTCTAAGAAATTAAAAAATTTCGTTATACAAGCTGAAACAAAATTGGCTGGCTGTTTAAAGAAACGACTACTCAATTGAGTATGAACATTAACAAAATGCACAAGTAATGAAAGAGACGTTCATATAACAACAATGGAAGAAAATATCCAAAAGATCATGAGATAGAAAGAAAAAGTTTAGAGGACTTACATAACGAGATATTCATAGTAAAACAGACACTTGCAAATAGTTACGTATTTATAAATTTCAAGAAAGCCCACGATATATTGTGCAGCCATCATCACCTATACCATACTAAAAAAGAGCTAGTAAGCATAGCCAAAACTGGAAAATGTTAAGTTATATCACGACCATGGAACTATTTCGAAAATATTTGCAGTTAACAGAGACCTGAAGCAGGGTGATTTACTATTAAGTACTTTGATTCTTTTACTGTTACAAAAAATAGTTAAAGAAAGCAGTTACATGAAATACATATCAGTGTACCAATTGCTGATGATATACTCATAGCGATGACTAAAAAACAATAGAATGTTATAGCACGAATCCTAGAGAAAGCTGCAAGAGAAAAAGATTAGATGTTAGTGAAAGAAAATAACTATTAAGGCAACTAGTGTTTTACAGAGGGTTCAAAAATCGAGGTCGATCATGTTAAAATTCGAGCGAAGCGAGAATTTTATGATCGACAGAGATTTTTAAACTGTAAAACACGAGTTGGCTTCAATATTTTTTCTACAGCCGTGATTTTAAACTGTTTCCAAGGGTTTTATAAACTCTTAAAGTACTCCGTGCTTTAAATGAAATGGCGTGTTTTATAAACAACATAAAGCACGCTGCATATGACCCTTGGAAACAGTTTAAAATCACGGCTGTAGAAAAAAATACTTATGTAGTTTTTGAGTTATGAGAAGAGAAAGCACAGTGTATGATAAACAATATTAATTCGAAAGCGTAGTAATACAGTTATTTAGGTATTACCATGTCAAATAAAACAAAGAAGCTAAATAAATGGATGAAAGATTCAATAAAAGTAACACAACTTACCTTACTCCTTATTCGAATTATTTAAACAAAATATGTCCCGAAAAGTATTTTAACAAAATCAAAGGTTCAACCATATAAAACTGCAGTTTTCTATGGTCATCATACTAAAATGCAATAAACAAACGAAAAGTATAGAAGCACTTTTACATAATGTACTGGTAAACCTTTCAGCAAAAAAAAGATTTTTCGCTCAGCTACGGAATGCTGGCCGGACATTACGTGGTCAGACCAATGCTCATGCTTTAACCTGAAGTTCGCGAATCTGTGTCAAGCTTTGCAATCAAATTACAACGTAACAAAGTAAAGAACTGCTATAATGGTCAAAACACATTTTACATCATGAATCAGAGCAATCTCAGCAGATCGAATTACAGGAAATCTAAGAACTGCCCAGAAAGTTGCGTCACATTACCAATACCAAACAAATAAATTTGTAATTACGTATCGTGGTGCAATCCACTACCGGAAAATGTTGCCGGCTTTAATCAGGTATGGAAATGATATAGCGCTCTAAATAAACAACAATGGAAAAACACGGCCTAACATTATTTTCTGCTGAAGAGGCGAATATGTGTTCTCTTTTGGCCAGTCCAGAAAAAGTCGCTGCTATGAGTGCGAAAGAGAAAGCGAACAAGAATATTGCACAGTTACTGTGGTGCGAGTAAGCCGGAGATGAAGTTTACCGCAAAATGAGGGAAGCACAATGTTCCGATGATAACTCGTGGAAGAAACCCTCAGATCAAAGCAGTGACATCAAACGTCAAGACTCGCAAAGCTGTGCTCATTAGACCCTAGTTTTTATATCCGACAGAAGTCAAAATGCCAAGAAAATTGGCCAGTAATTTACTCAATCTACGCACGTAAACTATCCAAAATACGCTTCGCACCCCTGACTGGCAACACAAAAAATCGGCCGCGATCTGTTATTCGCGGATATTTGAAATTGACTAACAATTTTTGGAAAATATAACGGCTAAATTATGAAATCTACAAAAACTTCAATGACAAAAGTTATTAAACGTCTGGAAGATAAGATTGCGCAATTAGAAAATGAACAAGAATAATTTACAGTAGAGTTCGATGAGTTTAGATGAATACATGCAAAAGAGTATAAGAATATCTGGCGTGTTCTAAAACAGAAGCGACGTTATAAATTTATAAAGTTTATATTGCAATCGCACCAAAATTCGTGTAAATAATTATTATTGATTGCGATTTATTATTTTTATCAGAATTGTACCTCTTAAATAAGTTGTAATTCGACAGATTCCAAATTATTCATGTTTTATTTATCCCTTCGCCCAAAATTAATGATTATTTGAAAAAATAATTAAATAAGACTTTATTTGACCACCTTTAGTTACTTGCACCATTGCACTTCCAACCGTAGCGAATCGTATTTACAAGCAACTGATAAAAGAAAGCTCATTGTTCTTACTTTACTGGATTATAGCAAGGCATGTTATACCATCAATCATAACTTGCTGTGTTCTGTACTGCATTATATCAGCCTTTCCACATGTGGACATGTGTCTTCCTCTTTTTATAGGGTAGCGGCCAGTTTTAGCCACAAAGAGGTTCTATGAGCCTTCTTTAACCTTAGGCGTGTAGGTGGCTCACCTTGTCCGTCGAAAGTGAGGAAGAGTTTCCTCGTTTAGTGGTTAACGGCTACTATAGGCGTTAGCGTAGTAGCCGGGGAGCGTAATTTTTTTTAATTCGCCGGGATTCGAACTCGGGCCGGCCGCCTAAGAGGCGAGCATTTTCTCGCTCCTCTTATTATAGGCTAGCGGCCAGTTTTAGCCACAAAGAGGTTATATGAACCTTCTTTAACCTTAGGCGTGTAGGTGGCTAACCTTGTCCGTCGAAAGTGAGGAAGAGTTTCCTCGTTTAGGGGTTAACGGCTACTATAGGTGTTAGCGTAGTAGCCGGGGAGCGTAAAATTTTCTAAATCCGCCGGGATTCGAACTCGGGCCGGCCGCCTAAGAGGCGAGCATTTTCTCGCTCCTCTTATTATAGGCTAGCGGCCAGTTTTAGCCACAAAGAGGTTCTATGAACCTTCTTTAACCTTAGGCGTGTAAGTGGCTAACCTTGTCCGTCGAAAGTGAGGAAGAGTTTCCTCGTTTAGGGGTTAACGGCTACTATAGGTGTTAGCGTAGTAGCCGGGGAGCGTAAAATTTTCTAAATCCGCCGGGATTCAAACTCGGGCCGGCCGCCTAAGAGGCGAGCATTTTCTCGCTGGGCAATCCGTTCACATGTGCATGTGCAATATCGTTAGTTCAACATTATATTAGTAATAGAACATAATGTCTGAAAATAAATCAAGGTGTTTCAAGGCTGTGTTTTGGGACCATTGTTTGTAGACTGTTAACACATAAATTTTTTATAATTACAAATTGTTGATTATAAACCTCGGCTATCGCCTCGGATTACAAAATTCAACCGCGTCCGTTCGTTGCTATATATCGGTCTAATGACCATTATATAATTTTTTTTCTTCGGGCAGTAAAATGTGTCATTATCCTGCTGGATTGATGATGCTAAACTGTCACTTTATTGCCATGCGGCAGATAATATTATCTGCCGCTTACGAGCGGCAGATAAAGTCAGCCACGCCACATAAAATATAACTTTTGCTCCTAATAACATAATATACTATTAGGCATGTGCCTACAGTACATGAAAAAATAGCATGTGCAACACGTGAGAAAAGTATTTTTCTGTGCTCGGCAGTAGTTTTCGAGAAAACTGAACCTAAAGATTGAAATTCGCTACTAAAATTTGCTACCACCTTTTCTTGTAGAAATCGTGATATAAAGTTTTGACATAAACAGACAACTATTGTTTACAGGTTGTCATGTAACTGATGGTTACTAGATTTTGTCACGTTAAATCATGGCTACTGTTTTTTTTTATATAAAAACCTTATAAAATTACTATAACTTCTGAACAAAGAACGACAGAATCTATGTTTATATCCAATTTTTTCATGAACGCAAATCTACTGTCCGTTGCCAAAGTTTGTAAAGAGGTTAGTGAATCACCCTGTATATGCAAAAATATGTAATTTAAACCAAATCTATAGATCAAATTGATAGGTAACATTAAAATAACAATGGAATAAGTTAAACAAGATGTTCAAAGTTAATAATAAACTTAAAAAATGAATTAGGCAAGTTTGATTGTTTTCAATGGCTCCCACGATCAAGTTTATTTGTGATCTCCCTGTATTGAAAATTATATTTACACTTAAAACTGATTTTATGACAAAATGTTCCTCAATAAAATAATCTCTGGTTCGCTTTAAATCACACAATCCTGTATACAATTATAAATAAAAGTGGCTACTACACATGCTTTGTTATGCAAAGAGGATGTGTTGTCTTCGTATTTCCGATAAAGATAAAATATATTCGTATGTTGTAAATATTACAGAACAAGATAGCATAAAAATACAAGTTGTACATCTTAACAAAACAACCCTACGCAATATATTAATACTGTATTTGTATCTATACATTTCAAGTCGCTGTGCCTGATATATTCTGTATCAATGCCTATAAATAGTATTTTGTTTAAAGAGCTGAAATATATTTTGGAAATGTATTAATTAATATATGTTTTAATCACGAACACCAATATGTAATATAGGTATTTATCATGACAATTCTATAACAATTCCTTGGCTACCATCTTAGCAATATTTTGATATTAAGCAATTAAGATTAGCAAATAGTAGACAATTTAAGATTTTTTTGTACATTTATAAACTCAATTTATATTTCTAGAAATGGCTGTAGCAGATAAATTAAAGTAAAAATAAAATTGCATTAACAGAATGTTCTCAAAAATTTGAACCATTAATTTTAACGGTAAGGATAACAGAAACGCATACGTCTACACTATTTTATCGATCTATGTTAACTATATATGTATTTACAAAATTTTGTTGTAGCATATTGTACCAATACTCGGGATAAAGTGTACGTGGTTAATATCTTCATAATGAAGTAAAGTCTTGAGTGGAGAAATCGTGGTCATGAAAATCAGATAACACCGTTCGCTACTAATAAGTCATTTTCTGTAATATATCGTCCTTGTCGAACTTTTATGCATATAAACCCAGAGTATTAAAAAATCGTAAACAACTATTTGTATTGTCCGATTTACTCCCGGCCTAAAATGCAAGTTCAGGGTTAAATTTTACTTTCCATTGTGTGCTCTAATCCCCCTGTATGCAAGAGGTACTTCTGGGCCATGAATGGAACGGCCTGGCCACTGAAGTAGTCGATGCACATTTTTGCGACCCAAAAAAGCAGAGAATTGAAAGAAATTGCTGGTTTCAAGGTAACTACTAAGAACTCTTTTGTTGGCCTAAAAATATCGGTAAAATCTTTGAATTCCATGCGAATTCGTGAATAGTCGCCGGCGCTGGGAAATTGTTCGGATCTCCAGACTCGTATTTGTTGCAAAATAAAAATATGAGAGGCGAAAAGTTGCCAGCGAGGCGAACATTTTCTTCGGTACGTGTCCAGGAATAAGCGCGTCACACAAATAAGTTCACAAACTAAAAAAGTTTCTATCTGATTTCCCGCAACAAAGCGCGAGTAAAAAGTAGACAGCTGGAAAGTTTATCTTGATGAAGACGTCGAACGACAAGGCGATAAGATTAGATACGTGCCGATGAATAATGCTTCCAGTTTTGGTGCGTCTTTATTTGCTTTACATTATTGCCTGAAGTTTGGAAACAACTAAGTTTTGTACTTTGCCACGTTTCTGCTAATGTAATATCTCAGGTGCGAAGTGGATTTCCAGAAGCTGATGGTCTTGAATCGACCAATATAATAATTATTACTCTTAGACAAACCAATATTTCCGTTTTGTTAATGTTTAAATGATTTTCAAATAAAAATATTTTCTAAAAGCATAAAATTCAATACATTTAATACCAATTTTCGTAATTTATTTATATATTTTAAACAAAAGTTATAGATAATTGCAGAACTTATGATCCAGTTATAAAGGAATTTTATTTTTATCAAACAATTATATTTTCCTGGAAAATAGAAAAAAAAACATAAGAGTAAAACACCACTTCTTGGCCGATTTTAGCTAAAGATTATTGGGATCTCCGAATTTATATTAAAAACTCAGATATAGAGCTTTAATCCGATAGATTGAACAGTCTGGGTGATAGAGAAAACACAGACTGACAGACTGACAGACTCACATATTTCTTTTCGCTACAGAAAACTTCTTGAATATATTAGTGAGCGGCATAAATTAACCACTTTGATCGAAGTAGTAATAAATTAATTGTGGTTAACGACACAAACAAACCCGTAATAGAAATTGAGAAGATTCTATTATAGATAAAATGTATATACAACCACAACTATAGAGACTCTTAAGCCGTGATAATGCAAACGTTGATAATAAAATCAAAAGTTAACCTATAAACTGCTACTTGGAAATTTATTGCACGAATTCTGCAGAAATCAAAATCACTTGATCACTGATCAATTAGCCTATAGCTAAATGAGTCTCGCAACAGTTTTTGGTTGTAAACGGTACTTTCTACTTTACTGTCATAATAACACTTGCTATACAATACACTGACTCATATTTTAATGGTGTTTGTAAATTAGTCATACTCAAGTTAACATTTATAAACAATTGCATTGTATAGCAGCATAGTAACACTTTTGATGCAGGTCTCTCAATGAACAAGAACAATATCAATGTGTACGTGCCCATGATCACTTTGTATAGTATATTTACTGCTTATTTGCACTGTGGGAGGTAAGTTTATTATATTAGTCTAAAGTGTACACTGAAATGCTAATGACATATATCAAATGCTCTGATGTCATATACAGTGTGTCCCAGATCGAGTGGGATTGAATGGGTAACTTTCTTATCATTGAAGATGGAGATTTGGTTAAATGGACAATGTTTTGCAGTTTCATATGTTGATGTAAAATCTGTTTGAAGAAGTTCAAAATGTGGAACCAGTCAAAAGTTATTAAAAAAACTAAAAACTGCCATTTTATTTTATATCAAATATCTTAGAGATACGAAAAAAAGTTTTATATAAAAGTCGCTGTTTTCGATGAGACCAATTTAAAATTGGTATCGAACAAAAATTCAATATGGCTGCTTTTGAGGTACTCGTATCAACTTCCTTAAGTTATATAGGCGCCATATTTGATTTTTAGGTTACTGAATAGAATTTTATATTCTCTTTTCAACAATATAAGACAACGTAAGATTGAATAAAAAATAACAGTAAAATTAATTGTTTTTACATTTTAATCAAGTAGGCTTACATGGATCAAAACAAAATTAGGTGAAATTTATTTTAGAAAACTTTTGTATGTAATTCCTATAATACTTAGTAACATGTTATTTCAGTAATAAGTACTTGAACCACAAAAAACATCGTGATATTACTTTTTAAATGTATAATCAAGTAGGTAAGCAGCTATGATAAAAAACAATAAGAAAGTTTGGGTAAAGTAATCCGTCGTGTCGTCAAATCTTGACAACTATGTTTAACTAACAATGGGCAGCATTGTGATAATTTCGTGTGATTATCAGAATTATGTTTTGTTTTTAAATAAATGTTGTTTGTTTTTGTTTGGATCCATGTAAGTCTACTTGATTAAAATGCAAAAACAATTAATTTTACTGGTATTTTTTATTCAATCCTACGTTATCTTACATCGTTGAAAAGAGAATAAAAAATTCTATTCAGTAACCTGAAAAGCCAATATGCCGCCCATTTAACTTAAGGAAGTTGATACGAGTACCTCAATGACAGCCATCTTGAATTTTTGTTCGATACCAATTTTTAATTGGTCATATCGAAAACAGCGACTTTTATATAAAACTTGTTTTCGTATCTCTTATACTTACAAAGATATTTAATATAAAAGAAAATTACAAGTTTCTAGTTTTTTTAATAACTTTTGACTGGTTCGACATTTTGAACTTTTTCAAACAGATTTTACATCAGCATATAAAACTGCAAAACATTTCCTATTTAACCAAATCTCCATCTTCAATGATAATAAAGTTACCCATGCAAACCCATTCGATCTGGGACACATTGTATAGTTCTTTTAAAATAAAACGATCCAGTATTCTGAAAATACCTAAAACAACAACCGGTAAGGTATTTAAAGCACGTTAAATTTCAAAAAATTCTAATTTTAAAGATTAAAGGGTATATTAAAGCTGCTCGTTCAGACCTAATACAAAACCAGATTCAACTGACAACAGTAGATTCTGCTATACACCATAACCTCAAAATAGATAGAATTTGACTTCAACTGATCAGTCAGCTTCACAATGAAAACAAATCATATTTAGACATACGAAACAGCAACCCTAACACGGCCACGGTGTGTATACGAGATACCAGTAACAGACATTAACCGATCGCATAGCTACCCGGTCAGGTTGATGAGTTCGAATCTCGGTCTCGGCAGTACTTTTTAAAAATTATCAAAATAATCGGCGCTCTTCTCTCCACCCACACCCTCCGCTAACAGTATTGGTAATTTTATTATGACTCTGATACTTTACACTATGAGATCACAACAAATTTACAAAGCATCAATAACATGAGCTATATAATTCTCCGATGATGACATCACGTTCCATATACAGTATTTAACATGGCTACACTTTACTAGTTTGTTATTTTCATTCGATTTCAATTTTTGTTTAAATTATAGAGCTGGCAAGGACCTACTACATTACCTATTTTTTATATGTTCACTCTCATTACTAAAGGCCGGAAGTTGAGGCACTATTTTTCTAATAGCAGACATTCAGAAACTATACAAATACAAAATAGGCAAATAGGCATTTACATTTAAACATTTTTATTTAATATGTTCATAAAATTAAAAACTACCCATTTCCTAATGGACATTTACATATGTTACTATCGTTAAATTACCTGAAATTGCAATTTACTACAACAGGGTTTATTAAATTACCAAATGTAAAATTATGCTTTCTGGATGAAAACATATGTTTTAATTAGATAAATGAATTTACTAGACATGCGGAAGTAATTGGGGCATATTTAAAACATACAATGCCATTCGGTTCTAAATAATTATGGTCTTTTGAGGTCTTTATAGTTTTAACATTTTTGTGAATAGTAATCCCAGTGAATGATTTAACCATTATAATGAATGGTGTATTAGTTACTTCCCTGTATGTAGGTGCTGTGACCTTCAAAAGAGGGTTCAGTTCTTGACAGGAATTTTTGTCGGCATTTACTCGCAAATGTTATTTATAGGAAACACATCACTTTCAGGAGGTCTTTCGGTACGTTTAAGATAGAAATAAATTAAAATAGAACCAAACAGGCGTTTATACTTGAGAATGGCATTTATGTAGAAAAGCCACCAAAATAAACATTTTCAAACATTTTAGGTATTTTGCCAAAACTTTTGGTCTTTACTCATTATTCTTCTGGGATCAGGGAAATGGTCAAAAAGGTAATAGAAACTTTTTTCTCGAAAAATTGCATTTAAAACAGTTGGTTAAACTATATGAAAGCCCCAAGTCCAATATTTGATAAACATTGAACAAACGACTCACGCTGACTGAAAAAAGCAGAAATTGTTAGACTAGCGGATGACAATATATGTTCTTCACGTGCATCTGTCCGAGAGTTTTTAATCTAAGACATTCAAATCGTCTTTCAATTTCACACGCTGCGGTTACAAAAATCAATAAAAACTTTAATTTAACTGGAAATGTTAAAATATGGGAAATTGAAGATATACTGACGATATAGTCATTATCAACTTCTTGCTGAGAATTTGGCGATAATGCTAAATTAAGTTTAAAAAGAATTTCAATAATTTTAAACACGTCCATCGCACAAATTCCTAGATATATAAAACGTAAACAAGTAAGACTATTTAATACGAAATTCCTCCAAGCCTTGGAGAACGGTGATGAAAGGAGGGTGGAATTTTGTCTATGGTTACAGAGAGAATTTTTAAATAGTTCTCAATTTTTATCGATACGGACGTGGCAACTTTCACTATCAATAGAGTTGTTTTAACGCAAAATTTTAAATATTAGTCCACAAAAAATCCCCACTGGGTATCAATTGTAAAAACAATGTTTTGATAGAATCAACGTATGGTGTGGAACTTCTGTGGATTATTTGTTTTGGACGTTTTTCCTTCACAATAATATAACTGGATCTCGGATTGGAACTCCTTAGTGCCGACACAATTATAAGTAGAACTTTGACCATATGACCACAGTAATCGGTGTCTAAGGTACCTGGAACTCCGCATGCCTAGACTAAAATGTTTTATTATATTTTTGCTACTAATTCTAATTCTCTGTGACAGTTGACAGTTTGTAGCGTTTTCGAACTTTATTGATCAAAAGCTGTTACTGTAAGATAAAACGTATGCTACGTGAATGAAATCTCAATATGCGCTCGTGAGAATTACCACATTTGCGCTTATGAGCTAATGGGTTAACAAAAATCTCTTTCGCGTATAATGACTTATTTCTCTCACTTATAATACAATGTACTATTATGCTTCACGTGTTTCCTTTATTTGAAAAAAAATATTATGGCATATCGATCTTAAATCGGTCTAGGATAAGTGGGCGCAGCTAACTGGGCGCGGCCATCTCGGCGCGGCCAACTAGGCGCGAGCCAACTCGGCGCAGGGACAACTGGGCGCGAGCCAACTTGGCGCAAGACAAGAAGTAGCGAAATAATTTTGAAACGTGAATTTTTAAAGGAAGTACTTGTTTGCTTATCTGATGAGAATCTGCTGGCTGTCAATGCTTATCCGCACAGAAATATTATCCTCCTAATACTTTCTGCAAGAAGTGATTTATAGCTTTCTCCTAATTCAGATTAGATGAAACATTGTACTTCCTTAGACAGAGCCATTTATACCCTTTTATAATACGTTTATTTTTACAAATAGCAAAGTTATAAATAAAAAGAAATTCCACAAAACATAAAATAAAAACAAATGTCAATTCATTATTTAGATAATATATCCTGATTCATGTCCCCCGAACAAAATACCCCCCGGACAAAAACCTCAGCATATTATGTGTACAGGATGTTCAATTTTCGATTTGATTAAATGGAAATATTCGTTATTTAGAAAAGGATCAGCGTTTCAAAATTATTTCGCTCCAGATTGTCTCGCGCCAAATTGGCTCGCTCCCAGTTGGCTCGCGCCGAGTTGTCCCTGCGCCCAGTTGTCCCTGCGCCGAGTTAGTTCGCGCGAGTTGGCCGCGCCGAGATGGCCGCGCCCAGTTGGCTGCGCCCACTTGTCCCATTACGATCTTAAATAGCAGGCACTGCATAAAAAAATTCCCCTCTCTATGAAATGCAATGGCGTAATTGTCACATATACCGGAAAACAGTACACAATTTGCATTTATAACGGAATATTCGAAAATATTTATTTACAACGTTTTAACAACATCTGGATTTTATGTATTTACGATACAAGTTGTGATTTAACCTTGTAGTGCCGTTTAGGCAGAACTGCGTTAATTTAAAATCGCTATTAATGTATCAATGGCAAAAATGTGTGTTTATGAAACGCAGTATGAAAATTTTTCAACGAGGTGAAGCCGAGTTTTATTTTTTGCTTATCTATTATTTGTTTCTTATATCTGTAATACGAGGTGTATAAAGCAGTACATAACGCGTGAGGAAGTAAAGAATGAATGCAATGATTATGTCCGTGATTTATAGGACGTAATGAGCGGGTGCAAGTGTCACGCCCGCTGTTTACGCCCTAGATCAGTGGTCGCCAACCTCTTCAATGTGTTGAGCTACTTGTTAATTTTGGAATAAACAGCGAGCTACCCACACGGAAGCCACGTAACGCAACGTAAATGAAATAATCCACAGTTAATTTATCATTATATGTATTTATTTTACTATTTATTTAACTGGTAATACATAATACATAGGTACTAATAATAACTACATTCCTACCTACCAAACGAAGTTGTTTGAAAAATAAACACAAACTTTTATCCAGCCACAACGGCATGTCACGTAAGATTTAAAAATAGTTAATAATAACAACAAAAATGTAACGCACTATCATGAACATAAACATTGAAAAATAAAAAAGCACGTTCAATGAGAAGGCTGACACTTAGACTCATCGATAATTTTTTTAATGTTTGCAGTATAATTTGATACAGCCATTCGAATACAATTATCCAAATGTTCATCTGTAAGTCGATTACGATATTTGTTCTTAATAAACTTCATATTGGAAAAAGAAGATTCACACAAATAGGTTGAACTGAATAATGCTTTCACTTTCAAGGCAACACGGCATAGAGCTGAATATTTGTCTTTACTTACAATAGGCCAGATACATTTGGTACTTGAGACTAACGATTTTAAGGCTAAATCATTTTGAAAATCAATTACTTCCATTTCTGTTGCAGCGATGCCTTCGCCAAAGTTCTGCATAACACAAGTTGCAAACTGTTGGATATCAATTTCCATAAAGGGTGAAACAACAAACTGCGCTACTAAAGCCATTTCGTTGAAATCCTTAAAACGATTTTTGAAGTTATTCTTCAGGGTAGAAACTATTTCTACATGATATTTGCTGTCATAGGGTTCTAATGGATTTTGAGATATTTTTTCTGAAAGAATAGGAAAATGCTTGGCATCGCTGTTACTTAGGTTTTGTTCCCAAAACTCCAGCTTTTTGATAAATGCTTTTATATCAGAAATCATTTCTGCTAGTTCTTTGTCTCTCCCCTGAAGCTGCAAATTAAGTTCGTTTAATTTCTCGGTAATGTCCACGAGAAAACCAAAATCTCTAAGCCAGATTGAATTTTCTAGTTCCGGAGTCAGTTCATCGCGTTTTTTGAAAAATTGAACTATGCCAGATAGGACATCATTAAAACGTTTCAGCACCCGTCCTCTACTTAACCATCGGACTTCAGAGTGAAGGAGTAGGTCCCCGTATTGACAGTCAACTTCATCGGCCAAGGTTTTGAATAATCTTCTTTGTAACGCTTGAGCTCTAATCTTGTTCACAATTTTTACCACCAGTTTCATAACGTTGTTTAGTTTCAGGAAATTTCCACATAATGCTTCCTGATGGATAATGCAGTGGTAAGAGAGAAATTGCGGAAAAGTTTCATCTTTACGACATAACGCCACCAGACCCTTATCAAAACCTACCATAGCTGGAGCGCCATCAGTTGTCAAGCCTACCATTTTCGATATTGGAATTTTCTCGGAAGAAATAATATTTTTTAAATGAGAAAACAACTCCTGTCCAGTAGTGTGTCCTTTCAGTGGAATAAACTTCAAAAGATCTTCTTTAATCGTAAAATCACTAAAAACCATCCTGACGAACACGGCCATCTGGACAGTGTCAACGACATCTGTTGATTCATCCAGTTGAAGTGAAAAATAAACACAGTTATCTAAGTCAGTTCTTAACTGTAAAAAAATATCATTGCTCATTACTTCTACACGTCTCATCAGTGTATTAGCAGAAAGTTGCATAGATTTTATAGCTGAAACTATCTCGTCTTTGTTTCTAAAGTTGGCAAATAACGAGTCAGCAGCTTCTAAAAACGCCTGTTTTATCATTTCCCCGTCTTCATAAGGTTTCTTTTTTTGTGCAATTATCTGGGACACACGGTACGATGCTTCAGTTGCAGCCTTATTTTTGTCGATTGTTCTTAAAAATATTGATTGTTGTCCAATTAACTGCTTTTTTAACTGTTTCAGTTTCTCCTTTCTGGCGGCAGAATGTAGTGGGAATGATTTTTCAAAATTAGAATGTACAGTTTTATGATGTCTCTCAATATTTCCTTTTTTAGCAACGGAGACCGAAGTATTACATAACAAACACACATTTTTATCTTTAACTTCTGTAAAAAAGTATTGTTCTTCCCATTCCGAATGGAAGTGGTATGTCTTTACCTTCTTACAACTGCTTGCCATAATATTATTTTTTGTTGTTCACTACTAACCCAACCGCTGGACGTTGGTTACGCGTTCAGTTTTAAACTAAGCGCAATGTCGCCGCGCCGTGCGTATTTATCCCGTTCAAAGCAATCCAGATCGTTCTCGAACACTAACGCACTGGTCCGGCTGGTCGGTTCTAGCCGATTCTAGCCGATTCTAGCTTGATGGCGTCAGCGGCAGATCGCTCGCCGCAACGTTGCCGCTGTTTATGTTTAATATTATGACAATTAGATTTTTTTGTGGAATTTTAGGAAGCTTCTCTGATTTTGTATTTTCGTTGTGAGAGCTACCAGAATTGCCCCCGCGAGCTACCGGTAGCTCGCGATCGACAGGTTGGCGACCACTGCGGCCTAGATGGTTGTGGACTACTCTCTCTATTTACGCATATTATGCATCACGGGCATTACTTGATGTGTATACCCCTCGACCAACTTACAAACCCTTAGGCTAGAGGCCTTCGGGCTTATAAACTTGTCACCCTCGAAAAGGCATAAACATCTTCATAATGCACTTGGTATATAAATAACTATTGTGCACGTGTTACATACAGTATTTTTTCTGTGATCGAAGCAGAAGTATAAAAATGTAATTCAATTATTTTTCTGTCACACTGTATTAGATATTCTAGTGTATTTTTAAGTACAAATTTACAACAAAATAAAAATCATTGAGTTTTTGTTAAAATTTGTTGGCATGGTTAATTTTCGAACTGTACTAGGTTTAACCGACAGATTAAGTAATCAAATTACTGAGACGGCCTTAATTGCTCAAAACCACTTGTATACGTTGCAAATTAAAAACTGTCATTTCAAATAAAATTGAGCTGTGTACAACCAGCTTACCAATAAAAATACTCTATTCAAATTTAACGTTTATTTTTGTGAGGGGCTGTTACTGATCTGTTTGTTAAACATAGAATAGTGCGAAATTAACTGCCATTTCGAAATTCACATGACAACTAACCTGCCATTATTATGACATGGAAGTTTTAAAAAACATAATTCGAACTCTAAAATTAAAAGTGGTATAAATAATAATCACAGGCGGCAGAAATTGTACAAAAATTGTAACTTTTATTAACACGATTTTAGATTATTTCCATCAGAATTCAAGCCTTACGTAGTATACCTAGTGTTTCACTTCTCACCATCACAGTCCTATATCTTGCTTATTTATTTTTCATAGCTTTCAAAACTTGGTCAATTACAGTATCCTCTAAAACAGTTGTTTTCAGAATTTTGAAATAATTTTATTGCAACCCAGCAGCTTACGGCAGTCAAAAGTTTTATTGATAAAAGTTATTAACAAAAGTTGCCAAGAATCACAGATGTAGTCTAAATACAAATTTTAAATCCATTTTCTTATAATTTACCAATATTATTATAATGTAAATTACAGCGAACTGTCAATTAAGCGTCTTATAATTTTAAATAACAAACAGATATTGGTTGTAATAATGTAACCTTTGCTAAACCACAGAAATAGTGCGTCTAGTTGGTGAGAAAATATTCTAAAAAAATTATTAACTGTTCGATTTCGACTATTTTTGGCATTCTGAGCAAGATTTGTTAATAACATTTTTTGATAAAATAACTTACATTTATTTTTTATTGCAGCAGGATATTCAATTGACAGTTAAATTATCTAAAAATGATAAAGTAACCCTTTTAAAGAGTAGGTAGCATAATTGACAATTTTTTTTAATCCATAATAAAATAAATAAGGAAGATATAAGGGTGTGAAGGCGAGAAGTAAAACACACTTATTGCTACTTTTCAACTTTGTAATTACCTACTTATAGTTCATTCAAATTCAAGATAGAGCAAAATCTGCAACCCAAGTTACAAATATCAGCAGTCAGTTGATTACTAATTTGATTTTATTAAAATTTATATCAAAGAGATATGGCTTTGTTGCCGTCTTGATGAGTGTCAAAATCAAATTCGAGGTTAGCAGGTTAGGTTTTGCGTCAGTTTTGACACGAACTGACGCAAAACCTAACCTGCTAACCTCGAATTTGATTTTGACACTCATAAAGACAGCAACAAAGCCATATCTCTCTGATCTAAATTTTAATAAAATCATATTAGTAATCAACTTACTGCTGATATTTGTAATTTGGGTTGCAGATTTTGCTCTATCTAGAATTTGAATGAACTATAGTTTTCTTGATTTTCAGAACTAGTGGCCTTACAAATAGCTTTCAATTGCTTATTCTATTGCTCATCGTTTCAGTTGATACGAGCAAATACACGTACCGGATGCTTACTACAATGTACTCGATACTTAGTATGTGCCTCAAGGTTAGAATAAATCCAATGTTCTAACAATGGCATCTTTGACTTCGTTTTTAATTACAAAATATTTTTCCGCCAATACCTTTTAATCTTATTTTCATTTGCATGAGATGTAATAAAAAATAATAAATGCACGAGGTGTTCTCTAGGTTATTTTATATTTCATAAAAGGTCAACGCGACCAGCATTTAAAAGCAAATTTATTGGTAAAAATCATAAAAGTCAAAGTAGTGTATAACTGAGAACACTAGAATTACTGAAGAAGAGAGTAGGTAGTTGAATAAAAATGTCATTGTTTACCAGTAAGTAAGTAACTGACAACAATGTTTCAAAACTTTAACTTCTCTATTGATTTTTATGGTTACAATTTTTAAGAAATGCCGCTTATTTCGTTGCAAGAGTGGTGAGCTATGTGGCCCAGTGAAGCTAATGAATGGTCGTAGTAACCCTAAGTAGCCCTCACACTCACCACCTGCCCTTAGTGACCAGCGACCACCGAATACAGTTCCTTATTCAAGAGGCTGCTCGTGCTAACTGATACGTAAAGCTTTTTTCCTAGAAAGAAGAATGTATTAAAAAAATCGAAGGTCGTAGATTTTTTAAATTTTTTGTTTTACTATAGAATGAAAATGTTGCCAAACTGCACATTTCTAAATCTTCTTAATGATGACATTATCTTTAAAAATGCTTTCTATTTGTTTTCGAAACTTGTTGAATACAAACCGATTATAACCTTCAGAATTAAGATATTAGGTCAGATCAGGGCCTGCTAATCCGGCATTATTAAAATTGCGACTTGCCCCAGATAGGCAAAAAACGTTGACCACGCGCTAAGGGACGAAGGGCCGCCACCTGGCCGGTATTGCAACGTTTTTATACAAAAGGCTCGATCAGGACAACCTGGCGAGTGTCACTGATATTTTATTTATTGGTTTTCGGACACGAGCTATTTGGCCAGGCCACTTTTTAAGATCCCTGTAGTTCATGGAAACGGCACGTTGGCCAAACAGGATATCAACGTCTGTGATTAATCCAGCGCTTAATGGATACGTCATAAAAAAGGGCAGTAATATCGCAATACGAGACATAATTGAAAGCAGAATTCCAGTTCCGCACAAAATCACGGCGTATTTTAAGTATCTCGTAAATCCTTGACCGTTGAATAACAATCTCTTCCTTTAATTCATTGAGAATGCATTTAAAACAAAAGATGACATTGTTGCAATTGCTTTTGTTTATCCAATTTTTAAGGATTTTGAATGCTGAGTGGTTTTCTTGTCTAAAACTAACATAAAAACTACATGTTCCCAGCAGCTTTCGAATAGGTCAAGTGTGAAGTTTGTTATTTTTATTAATAATTAGTTGAAAATATCTCACAAACGGTTTAAAATTTTCTGTTCAAATTTCTCTAGATTAATAAACCTGTAGTAAAGCACAATTTGGTAATTATTAAATTGCCATAAAGGCACAAGGAGTGCAATAACATAAAAGGAGATTTTTTCTTGCTAAAAATGCCCTCATATCACATATTTACAATTTATGACATCCGTGATTCAAATTATATCAGAACTGTCTATATGTTGTGCTCTTTTCATTTCAAAAGTACGCCAACATTTCCATTTTTTTTAAAATTTAATTTGTATAATATTCATCACAATATTTCATCCAAAAGTGACGCAAAACCTAACCTTATAACCTCGAATTTGACAAAGAATTACAGTTTTGACATCCTGGTATATGGTTGGGGTGACATTATCGTTGGTACGCATGCGAAATAACTAGTTGTTACAAAATTAAGTGTGTCGTTTTTAGTTTCTCTTTACGATTTTTAAAGGCTTCCACGGTTATGAGTTAAATGATTAACTTTATTTGGGAATAATTGTAACTGGCCTTACGCTTGCATATCGGAAACGATTTCCTTAATAAATATTATTTACAAGTTACATAACAGTAATTATTGTGGCAGGAAGCTAAATTTAAAAATCAAGTAAAACGTTTAAATAGTAATTTACGATGCAAGTAACGTTATTGTAGAAAACAGATAACGTTACGTATATCGTAACACGGTTTATTTTATCCTAAGATACTAATATTTTTAAAAAACATAAGAAAAAAATGTTATTAATGACACAACAGCAAGACATATATCTGCTATGGTTGTGGTGGTATCACTCAATACTGTATTGTTGGTAGCACTGTCAGGTTATGTTAAATTCAAAATTAGCAGGTTAAGTTTTGCTTCAGTCTGTGTCAAATTACAAACAAAACCTAAGCTACTAACATTGAATTTGCCATAGACTGACACTGTCACTTACAATACAGATCAGTACTGAAAACATGTGATTAAATGCTAATAAAGTATCGGTATGTAAGAAAAATCCAGTGCTGTTAAATGCATCTTAACGCAACTCGTTGCTAAAGAGTAACATAATAGAATAAAATAAAATAATAAAAAAATGTTATAACAATTATTTATTTCTGTTCGACTCCACCATAAAGGCATGGGTTATGAAACTTTTTAGAGTGCATAAAATGGCACTTTATTGTACTAGCACCATAAAGTTAATTGAACTGTCAAGTAAATAAACCCAAAAAATGCATTTCAATAGAAAACATAGAAAATTTTACAATTAACAAGAAACGGTGTTTCTAAATGAAGAATTAGCGACATTTGTATTTGAGGAGCCCTTAACTTTTAACATTAGCTAAGTGCAAAATAATAATTTATGACACCTACATTGTCCATGTGCTAATCCAAATATAACCATGATTTAATTTTGATAATCCAAAGGAAAACGTTATATGTACAGAAAAATATTTAAACACAACACAAAATGTATATCGAAAAAACAAAACACGATAATAATATGTTTAATAATTGAAAGCAAAACAGAGCATTGAATGCATTACATTTCCAAACCCATTCGTTTTTCTTGTAATTATCTATATAAAATTACGAGTTTCAACTTTATCTTGTTGGTTGAAATTTAATACATGTGTAGGCCGACCAGTTTTTTTAATTTTAATCTTTCCAGGTTGCTTTTAAAATTAATGGTGAGAATACTTATTCTGGTATTCTCAGCCATTTTTTGAATAAAACTGCACGAAACAACCTAAATCACTGCGACCGAGATTACGAAAGATGATCCAAACACGTCTCACAAGGAATCAAAAATGTCTTTGTTACATTTACATTCATTTTCAATGTCAAAACTTGCACAATATTTCCAAAACGTAATGCTGTCACGCAGCGGCTGCTGCTGAACCGACAGAACACATTACATTTACGAATACACAATATTTGTAAATATTACAATAAGCGTGGCTGTGGAAGCTCAAAATCGTAAGTCCTCTCGTCACGTTGAAACAGCTATATCGCTGATTCGGCAGTAATCGCATTTTCGCCCATAAACCCATAGAAGTTCTGAGCTCGGTTTCGCAGACCCCACAGCAGCTGTCAGCTGCATAATGTATATAATACGAGCGATAGTGTCGACATATAACTTATGTTATGCTAGCATACTTCTTGTAGATTGTTTTAAATGTTTTAAGCGCGATCGAACATCGATTTTCGGATCTCATTACTTAAACCTTGTTATATTATAGTGGTAGGATAAATGACAAAATATAGTTTGAATGATTGAATAGTTGCTTTGTTCTAATGACAAATAGGCTGGGAGGCTTCAGCCCTTAAGCTACTAAGGAGTAGCAGCCACTGTAATTCATGCATACAACTTAATAAAATATATACAGGCTGTAAAAATGCTTTCAATGTCAATTTCTTTATATCAAAATATTGGCTTCCGTAATTATTTTTACAGCCAACTTGTACATTTTTTTTTTGTATCATGCCATCATCTTTCGTTTTACCTATCTGAAAACCGAAAAACGAAGACAGTAAATTTGCCATTTTCACAAAAATTAGTGGTGCCTTTCAACAAATAGCCACTCATAATACGTTCTAGAAAAGTACTGTCTTAAAAAATTTAGTCTTGTTTTGACGGAGTTACAATTGTTTTTACATATCGAGAATATGAAGGAGATACATTTGAGAATTTCGTAGATCTTAAGATTATTTGGTAAGAAATATAAACCAAATACGGCGCATTCTTTATTATATGTATAACTAGCAGTCCAGTGAGACAAATATCTCATTTAAAAAAACAAAAAAGACCGTTTTGCAAATAGAACGCGTATTCACCACACGTACGTATATGACGTCATTGTTGGTAGCAAACTACCAGTCGCATTCGCCTTGATAAAATTTGCCTAGAATCTAACCTAAAAAGTTAGGATTAGGATATAATTAAGATAATAATTAGTGTTAGAGACTGAAATTCGGTTCCTGACCTGACATGAGCATTCCAAACATATAACTTTAATCACTTTTTTCTCTATCTCTTACGGTTTGGCTGCTGAAACAGCGTCCCAGACAGACAAAACAGCGTCCCGGACAGACACGTCTATTAGATAAAGGATACAATAATGTCAGGCTACGAATTGTCAAAGTCAACTTACTAAACAGTTGTAAATTTAAGAATGTGAAATCTTGGAGGAAATCATATCCTCCAAAATTGAATGTACCTGTACGAATTTGAAAGTTTTGAAGAGTAATTGTGAAAATCATGTACATAATTACTATAATTGTTCACTCAAACTTTTGCTTGACAGATAACAGAGCGCAATTATATGTCCGTGATGTACGTCACTGGTATTGTCATAGTAATAAGATATCTCAATTTCTCCTATTTAGTTATTAGAAATTCTGGGTATGTGAACGCATCTGTAAATCAATAATAATCATAATAAACATTCAAGGCACCAATGATTTTTGTGGAACTGGTAATTTTATAAATAAATTATCTCTGGTGCGTAAAGCATTTCTGCGCCCTGTAGATATATAACAAAACACTGGGAGGGGAAAACACTTTGAATTAGTTAGACGTTCTAAACTGTCACATTATTAGGTATGAGTTTTTTCGATAAAAGATGTTAGAAAACTATTTATTTTCCACTGATATTATTTGTTGTTTATATCTGTGATACGAGGTATAAACGGGGTTATGAGCGTACTCATTATGCGTTCACATGCCCTCACCAGATGTAATAATGAGCGAGCAAAGTAGAAAATATTACATTGTGTGCACCACGGCTACTTGATGTTCATAGCTCTCGGGCGACTTGTAAACCCTCGGGCCAGAGATCCTCAGTCTTGTAAACTTGTCGCCCTCGGATGGGCATAAACGTCTTCATAATGCCCTTGGTACATAAATACCTTTAATTGGAGTTCTAGCTAAAAAAAAAGTCTATGATGTATTATAAAAAATAAAACAGTGGTTTTACCTGTAGGCAGTTCGTTCCGAATTATATTTTACATCGACCATAATATAAAGGACTAATCTTAGACACTTCGTAACTATTTTGTATCACGCAAAAGGAATTCTGTATTCTTTAATCTAGAGCAAAATGCTTTTATCCTGTGTAATTATTTGTTAATTAGTAAAATAAAATTTTAAACTACCACCTAAGCACCAATACTTACAGTTACTTCAGAATATAATGGGTTGTTAGACGGCTGTGTGCACTCTTCTTCGTTCTACCCTTTTAACCTACTCTTGTGCTTTAAAGACCAAGAAGCTTTGCAGGTTCTCTAAGGTTGACCGCCACAGAAATCATAATAGCTTCAATAATAATTTGACTTTTTCTTTCCCGTTCGCCAATGTGTCTTTGTTTGAATTTCTTCGGTTTACTCCCTTTTAGTATCTCCTGAGGTGCTGTCGGATTTAAACAAATTTCAACATGGTATGATGACGTCATATGAAAACGTTTGTAATATTTGCAAACTTATACAATGCTAGTATAAGGCTGCCAACCGTCCCGCATTGCGCGGGACGGTCCCGCAATAGCAGTACTCGTCCCGCATTCAAATAATGCATTGGTATCGTCCCGCAAAATGTCAAATGCGTCCCGCAAGTCCCGCTTTTCTTAATGTATTCTTACATTCGAAACATATTGCTGCGAAAACTGCGAAGTTTTATTTCGCGTTTGACGTTTGATAGATTCTAAAAACTCGTTCACCATAAAATGCATTCGTACGATTGAATGTACCAATCGAATGGCGGCTGTAGTCCATGTAGTCTCTCTCTCGTATAATAACCCCTGTGCCTGTGCATGCCCAATGCAACCATGGAGCGGGTTTTTTCTCCAATAAATGCGATGTGATTAGACTGCGTTAAAGTCACATGAACTAATAATATAAATTAATTGTAGTTCAAATGTAGCTTTATAAAGTTCAGTGTAGACGGTGGTCATATTTTTCATCATTTCCTCAATTTTATTTGTGATCGCCCTGCATTACGAATTGTTTATCTATTAAGTTTTCATTTGTACAGTTTTAGGCTACCTAATTTATTAAACTATAAAATGTAATTTTGACAGGCCTTTGTTAATTCAATTTTAACTCGTTATTTATTACTTTTCTTTGCTTTTCACAGGCATTGCAAAAATTATGTACTAACCGCGAACGGCGCGAACTATAAGTGACACTTACGGTTCATGGGTACGTAAGAACCATACATTTTTTTTAAATTGTATAATCTGTATATATTTTCTTCCTGACCGCGGGGGGGGGGCGCAGAGTAACCATGTCCCGCATTGAGGCCTTCAATAGTTGGCAGCCTTATGCTAGTAAGACCTGTGATTTTAAGTCACCTGCAGCAGCATCATTCTTTAACACAAGCGATTGCCACAAAGGCTGTAATCATGTAAAATTTAATCATTGCACTATAAATATTTATCTTCATTCTTGTCAGGTTCGCCTAATGATGCTACCAACTCATGGTTCAAAAATGCAGCTCTCAGATAAGAAGTGTTCGTACGAATATGATACCTTCTGTCGAAACGGTCTACAAAGGCCCGATAAAGTTCTGATCTAAACACTGATATGGTACAAGTTGACTCATCTACCAGAAGTTTCTGTGTCATCGTAGGTTTAACGATTCTACCTAGGCAAAAGTTGTTGCACTGAATACTTCGAACTTTTTAGCGTTAGCATTTTTGGCTTGCCGTCAGTCACAGGTTTAAAGATTTTACTCAATTACTTACTCCTTGATGTATCGCGGAAGCGACGACATTAATTTGTCTGCGCTAGTGAACGATAAAACCACCTCCATCGTCGTGCACTACATCTCTTTAGCGTGTTTAACCATTGTTTAACATTATAAAATTTAAGGCGTGTTTACTCGAGTGTAATAACTTAACGACCAGGTGTCTGTACTTTGGCGATAAAAAATGGTTACGAAACGTCAGTGATTCAATCTTTAAAATTATGCTCTATGTCCGTATGATACAGGGTGACGCGCAATAAAATGTACATAACTGTTTGCTTCTGGCGTTCTTTTAAGCCAAAAAGTTGCATATGGCCGAAAATAAATCATTGCAAATTTATTAATACTTTTATGTGCGGAAAATAACTCTAAGCAAGACAAAAAGTTTCATAAAATTAAATGTCACAGGTACAGTTTGTCCAAGGAATCTTTTCCCTGTTGCCATCTGTGTACAAAGCAGTCACTGAAATGACCTAAAATTGCATCCATATGCACATGACGTCAGGGAACTGTAAGTCGGTGTGGAGCTATTTATAGTCCTCTGTGCCAAGCGCGCGAAGTGATGCAACGCTGATTGGTCGTTCAAGTGCAGCGTAATCCGTGGGGCGTGGCCGTATGGCGCACAGTAGTTGTAATGTTTTAGATCGTGTATCACAGTAGTCCACGATTTACTAAGCTTAAAACCATCTTCCCTGTTTATATTATTTGGACAGCCATACTCAAACAACACGAGCCACCAAAGAGCATGGCCATAGCGTGGATTCTTGCTCGCGTGCTCAAGGTGCAAGGCACATTAAGCCAGAGAATTCTGGGTGTTTATCCACAAATACTACGCGGTCTAAGCCGAAATTCTATGTTAACAAGAACAGTTGATTTCTGTCTACCTATCGATCTTGGTCTAGGAATATATATTTTGCAAACAGCTTATTAACAAATACTTATTTTGCACTCTAGCTATTAATTGTACTCAGCACTATCTGCGTCACCGAAATGTCACTCATAATAGCCAAAGCTGTTAAAATTTAACAACCACGGTCATTTTATTTATGTGCATTGTTCTAGCGGAGAACGAATTTGTAAACATCGGTTGCTACACTACCAAATTTTGAGCGGAACTCAGGTTATTAGTAATTCTTATTTATGTTATTTATATTAAAAGCACATATCTTAAATAACATACGGCCGATATTACATATAACTGACTCGGATAATTTATTAGACTGGGCCTAATTGGCTCGGCCAGAATAGTACATTGTGTATCTAGGACGAAAAGCGTAACATTCCCAGACGACTGTGAATATTGTTGGGCGAGGAGAATGCCGAGCCCAACAACACAGGAGTCTGGGAAGGTTGCTTTTTGTCCAAGATACACATACTATTTTTCTGCCGATCGATACGAGTAATTAAAAAAATTAGGAAATAGTACTCGAATATTCCTGGCCTAGGCCGGGAATGTTATTCTTGTACACTTGTATTGTAAATTACCTAGCAACGGCTGATGTAATGGAATGTTTGACTTTTCTCAACAAAATTTTGTCAATAATGTGTCAGTTCTAGTACGATTGGCAGAAAAATGTATTTTCGACCGTTAAATGCTCCATATCGGTTTATGACAATTTTATTTTATTGCTTCAAAATTAGACATCGACTTTGCAACCTAACAAACTTTTTTGCTTTTTAATGAATACGTACGTACGATTTTCCAAAAAAAAATTGTGTATTTCATATAAAATGTCATTATTCCTTATACGAAAACAGACATTTCTTACAATGCAGTATAATTATTTGCTTTTAGCAGGCCTTTTCTCTATTTTTTGCAATTCTTTATACAGGGTGTTTTTAAAATAAGGGGGCATAATTTGCAGACGTATTCTATCATCAACAATAAATCAAAAAGTTCTACTAAAACCGTGTCCGGAAATGCATCTTTTCTAAGATACTAAGGTTTAAAGTTTTAATATGGGCTACTTTTAAAGTAATATGAAAAAACATGATTGACTGGTTTGCGTTGCTTGGAAACGTGGATAATGTTATCAAAATTACTTAGTGAAGTTTTGATCAAGTGAGTATACTATCGAAATTTGGGAGCAATAAATCATATTCAGTTTCATGTAATAATCAATTTTTATTTTCGTGAAAAAGCGGGTATGATTTTTATATACTGTCGTGTCACTGGAATGGCCGGGAGGCTGCACGGCTCTATCAAAAGTATTTTTCAAATCGACAGCAGCCAAATCATATAACGTTTGCTGCATAAAATTCATATAATAGCTATTTATCCACTAAGCATCTATTGCCGCACTAGTACCTCACGGTTGAGCCCGTCAGGGCGAGACACGTGAACTAGAGAGACTATAAACGCGAATACCGGCCATGTGTCGTACAATTTTTTTTTTGTATACTGAACAAGAAGAAGACCATTTTTATTAGTGATGGGCCTATCCGGAATGAATAATCGGAAAGTTTCCGATTGTTCAAAAAATCGGAAGGTTCCGATTATTTCGGAACGTTTCGGAACTTTTCGGAATTCGATTATTTTACTGTTTGGTGTACAAAATTCGGAACTTTCGGAATTCGATTATCTTGCTATTCGGTATAAAAAATGAGAATACGAAATGCCAATTTGAACTGAAGGGAATACGGAATGTTGTGTTGACTCACTTGACTGCTATATGATGGCACTAATGGCAGTGGTATTTCGTAGATTAATTATTAGATAGTACACCTTACAGACTTCAAATTCATGTATTGTTTTATACTATCTATTATGTACTTTATGTGCCATTAAACTTTAAAATATCACTACCATTTTGCGAACGTCTATTAAGGTAACTACTGTAATAATTTGAAAAAATATTTTATTTCCTCATCCCACTGTGCGACTCAAACTCATAAATTGTTTTACTGGCCGTCCTAACAAACCCAAACAATAGATGCCAACGCAGATAAGGGCTTACGGCGCAACGGCGAGTGCTCGCATCGCAAATTTGGACGCACTTCATCTTCCTTCCGCTTGTTGTTGTTTCGCTCGTTTTCCCTTGCTTGCATTTACGGAATGTAAAATAATCGGATGATATTCCGATTTTATAAACATTCCGAAATAGAACATTCCGATTATTGAAATCATCCGATTATGCCCATCACTAATTTTTATTTCATTAAAGAAATATCCGAAACTATTTGCTTTAAAAATGCTGTGGTACTATGTTTGGCAGTACCGAAGTGTATTGTTGGTGAAGCTGTCTATATCAAATTCGAAGTTAGGTTTTACGTCAGACTAACGAAAAACCTAACCTGCTAACCTCGAATTTGACATCGACTGACAGTACCAGCAACAACAAACTTCAGTACTGCCAAACGTATAACACGAATCACAGGCGTTGCTAAGTGCTACAGGCCTAGGCCATAAAAACGTACCTACCGGTCTCGTTGCTAAGCTGCTAGATAGTTGCTACCAGACCAGTATACAAAATAGCTATTTATGTATCAAGTTGCAAACTGAAAGTGTTTTTCACACTAGACGTGAAGTTTGCCCTACGAGCTCTAGCGAGTTTGGCAACACGTAGTACATTAAAACTTTAAAGCTAAATCTCTTAGAAAGGATTCGTTTGCGAACACGGGTTTATTGTAACTTTTTGATTTATTTTTTATAGTAGAATACTTTTACAAACTATGTCCCCTTATTTTAGAAACATCGTTTATATTTTTCTCTCAGGTTTTATAAGACAACCTCCCTCTACTTTTTCCTAGGTACTCGTCTTTTCTTCTTGTAGTGCAGTTCTCTTCAAGTTATCGTCTTTACTGTTATCCTTTCGAAATGTTTTAGCCACTATAATCTTCGTGCTTTTATTGTTGCAGCTATATTGGGCTCTTGATAAATTTCATATAGCTCCTCATTATTGTTTTTAACATATTCCTCATCAGTTTTATTTCGTTCTACTATTCTTCTTGTTATTTTCCTTTCCGTGTCTTTAATTTTTCTTTTAATTTCATGGTTAGGGACCATATTTCGCAACCATATAACGGTGTTGGTCTTAATATCGTTTTGTGGATTCTGAGTTTTGTATTTGAAGATAAATATTTAGATCGTATTAGATGGTTTGTAGTACCTACTCATTTGTTTGCCTTCGTTAATGTCATGTTGATCGCCTTATCTTCTTCACATCTATTTGGTATCAATGTTTGAATTCTATATGTTTACCTGCTGTGTCTCGAGTTCAATACTTCTACTTATCCTTTGCATTCCTATTCTCATCAGTTCGCTTTTACCTTGATTTATTTACAATCCCATTTTATATGCCGTTTCCAACGTTCTTCTCGTGATTTCTTCTAATTCTTACTTATTTATTGCTACGGCATCTGCATAGATTGTCACTTGATCGCTTTTGCACATTATGTGGCCCTCTCTAGTCAAGTAGCTATCTTTGATGATTGTCTCCATTATTATGTTAAACATTAGTGCTGAGAGGGGATATCCTTGTCTGAGTTCTGTTCAGATTTCACTCTCTTCCAACAATTTTCATTTAATTTATCATACCATTTTCTTTAAATCCATTATTTTGATCATTCTGGTTCTTTAACGTTAGGAATTTTTAAGCTCTAATACTAATACTTTTGGGATCTTGACTCATAAAATTCTGTAACGACTTCTCTCATTGTGAAGATTCGATCAGTTGTCTGCTATGCCAGTACCTCTGTTTCAGAGATTGGTTACAATCCAAATTGTAGCGCTTTTCCATTTTTTTGCTATACTTTTTTTTCTTTACATCTCCAGTATGATTTTGTGTAAGTTTATTTGTTGGTTATGGACAATGTCTAGGGTTGCGAACTACGAGGTACCTTGGACACCGACATCTGTAGTCATATAGTCAAAATCCTACTTAGAATCTTGCCGAGACTGAGGAAAAAGATCTTTTTCTGACGACCACTACGAAAAATGCCAAAAATGGCATGGATTGGTGTTACTGAAAGTGACACATTGCACAGGTCACCTGAAAAGGTCACGTGGAGCGTGCGTTTTCCGTCTTGAAACACTAGTGCGACATGGTCTCCCATAGCAACTAAAATGCGCGAGAGCGTCACGGCTAATTCGGAATAAAACAACGTGCAAGTCGCGAAACAAGCCGGTTCAAAAATCTAGTAAGCTAATGTCACAGAAATAGTATGACAATTTAAGTTGATGTTTAAACAATAATTGTTTCATTTTGCGGTTAAAAGTGGTAAATTTGGTTTATATTATAAAGAATCAATAGTAGTAGTAGTGGTGGTCGTCGGAAAAGTATAGTGTATAACACGTGCTGATTGGATATTTCACACTTCTGCTAATGAGCCACTTGCCTTCGGCTCGTGGCTCAACTATCGCATTCGTGTGAAATATCCAACTGTCAGCACTAGTTAGACAATATACTATTACATGCTACACATCGTAGTAACATGGAACCCACGGTCTTACATCACTTCCGAATGATCGCATTCTGCTGACTTCCATGCGTATTTTTTTATTTTTAAAAACCTCACCGGGGTTAGAAAATCGAATTCCCGGCCCTTAGATCAGTAGCCAGAATAGTTATCTACAGAGCTACCAAACCCAGCTTTTGTGTGAGTATTCTTTATTTTAGTGGATCTCCATAATATTTGATATTCTCTACTGTTATTCCGTTTCTTTCTGGGCTCTAGTAATTTTTGAATGTTTGTACGAACTCATATATTTATTGCCTTGTACCCTTGTAGCTTCTGTAATTATGTTTTTTTCCTTTATTCAGAGTTCTTAATCTTCATCTACATTGTTTTCTCTGTGTTTCAACATTTCATAAAAACATTCTGTCCATATTTCTCTTATTTTATTCTCATCGCCTATCAAATTTTCATTTTTGTTCGTGACGTATATTGTTTGTTTAGATGTTTGTTTTCAATTTTTAGCATACCTATACACATTTCGCATTTCCCTTTTCTATAGTGATTTTTTACTTCTTCAATTTTTCCATCGTTCTCTGCTCTTTTCATCTGTCTATATATCTTCTTTGCTCTCTTTCTTTGCTTCTTTATCTTATTCTGGCTATGTTTGCTGTGGATTAGACATCAGTTAATTCCTTGCCTCGTCTATTTTATCCAATCTGCATGATACTGTTATTTTTCTTCAATACTATTTTATAGAAATTACTTTCTATATCTCTTTTTTAATAGTTTTCGCCATTTTTCCATTCTTTATCTAACTTTTGAGGTTATCTGTTTGTTCTCTTTGTATCCCTGTGTTATTTTTTTCATATTTTCTCTGCACTTCTTGTGTTTGTAGCTTTTCCATGTTATGCTCCTTTCTTCTTCTCTGTGATTTTTTTCTCTCTGGAAACTTTTTATTAAAAATGGCTAAAAGTGGTCAAAGTTGATGTCTGCTCTTCTGCATGATTTTACATTTTTTATTACATTTTTGTGTTTCTAATCTATAATAACATGCTCTATTTGGTCTGTATATGTTTAATACATATAATTAATTTCACTAAAACATTGTTCGAAATAGAATAGGCGATATGCGAGTCGAAACGCAGTTTTCCTGGATTGTAAAAAATTTACGTTCCTTCAATTAAGTGAAATTTCAAAATTACCATATTATGAAACATAATTATGACAAAAATATCTTTTAATTTTATGTAGAAGCATGTTCAAATATTTTTATCTAGTTTATTAAAACTATTTCTTTAGATAATGAAAATTAAAGCTATTAAACATATTTGCTCAACTCTTCGTTTGCTCCCATTTCAATAATCGTGTATTATCATTGTTGCCAAATGTAAAAAATTTTACTGATAGTTGTTTTCTTGATATTTTACATGAAAAATTTACTTTTATGGAATACATTTTATGTTGGGAATTGCAAGTATGTACAATCTATTCTTTTCTTGATATCGTGCTTTATGCTGCATACTTCATACATCTTGCCCTATTTTCTTTAGAACCTAAAGGAAAATTAATAACAACTCTGCTTTTATAATTACTTTTATTTAAAAGCAGCTATTATTAACAAACAAGCTGAAATGACCAAGTGTGGGTGCGTGTCTTTCCGCTACGAATTAACCACAATTAAGTATTCATTATTTAATGCAAATTATGACATAAAAATCGATTTAATACTCCCGTTAGTGCAGTTATTGTAATATGATACCCCCCTAACCCACAGTTTCACTTGTTACAACGGTACCTGTACGCAAGAAAAAACCTTATAAAAAACTCTCCATTCTAAAAACACCCGTGATTACTAGTGGCAAAAAACTGCCAAAAACGACGTAAATTCCGCCGCTAGGAACTAAATCTGCCAACGAAGTTCTTCCTTACAAAAACCACCCTATGTAAACGTCCCCGCTTTACCCTTATGTAAATGAACAGCTAACGCATATAAAACGCTCCCTCGACTTTTTTCTATAAAATCTCCCTCTTACTCTTTTGGAACGTGGTGAACACGCGCTAAGCACGGCCCATGGTTCTTCCCTTTTTACATTATTTTTAGCGAAGGGGAGCGATTGTAGCGGCCCCTGGTTTTTTGTTGCTAGAAAATGTTTAGAAAATCACCCCATCGTGCTCACACGCGACCGAAGGTCGTGCTTTGGTGACGGAATGACATTCGTGATTTGAATATTCAGCTGTCTACGTTCTTATTAAAGACATGAGGTTTTAATAAAGAGTATTACAGAAGAACATCTTTAATTCAAATGCCTTTTTTAGTTGAAAAACTCTAGTAAACATTTCTAAATAATAATAATCCTGTCAAAAACCAGGCTCATACAAATACAGTTTATTTTCCATTTAACCGTTCCTTTGATGTCTTTAGTTTCTTATAAACACAAAAAACTTAAAAGCTTTATTTGTTTATTTATTAAAAAAGGTTTATTATTCTAAACTAGGTCAAACTCCTTCGCCCTTCCCTAAAGCAGTGCTACATGCACCACTGCTATCTTTTGCCGCAGAAAACCATTAAGAACATATTTTTCCGTTTACTAATGCGAAAGTAGTATCGTTCAAAAAGGCCTTTCAAGAAACGCTCTATCAAAAATTTTCATGCAAGTCATCTTTTAAGAACTGCAGCCCACATAGGCTGGCAAAAAATCAGCTTCTTTTGAAAGCCCCTCATTAAGCTCGAGTAGAGTCTCTAGAGCATTTTGGTGGCTGTTTTGTAATGGTAAAAAGCAGAATTCACATGTCGTTTATCAAATATGACTGATTGTTGATCTGCTAGACAGCTGAGACGAATCCTGCTGAACCGTGCAGCTCCTCTATCCACATATCTCAAAAGCTTTGTGCTTTGTTCCGATTTTGCGAATAGACAGCGTTTACTATTAGCAAAAACCGTAAGTCAGAGTTGTTTTTTTTAGAGTTCAAAGACTTTAAACAATTTTTATCAACTACATCTTTTTGCAGCAAATTTCATTTTTTCGTCAAATAGCAAAAGCTTCAAAAATATCATCTCTCAAACTACTGTGCAGTAAAAATTGCTGAAATTTATAATTGCATAACTCTGAAGTTTTCTTGTTAACCGAACATTATAATTTAAGAATTATATTTTATTTTCATTCTGCAAACTTTTAAAGCTGTTTATTTATACTTTTTAAATTTTAAATGACCATAAACATAATAACTATCACTAAAATAAACTGTATACGTCTTCCAAAATTGCTTTAAAATATCCCTGATGCATATTAATTGCATAATATATTTATAATGTTAATAAGCTTAATTTAAAACTTGGAAGAGATAATCGGTGGCCGAGGCCCGCCAAGTCTCAAAAAACGCCTCTATTGAGCGCCCCGCACTTTACTTTTAATAAGCTTGTCCTCTAATTTGAAGGAGATATTGATGAATAGTTGGCTTATCTTAAAAGAAAACTACATACAGTGCGTACTAAGATATTTTTCCTGGCGTTACGTGCGTATGAAGCAATCACAGAAATGATCTAAACTTGTGCGTGCATCTGTTTCCCCTTGTTAGTAGAAGAGAGTGCTCCATATTGACGTCAGGAGCAAATTGTATATGCAAAGCAGTACAGTGTGGAAATAAAGTAACGGATAAATTCATTAACTTTGTTAATATTAATTTTTATGACAAAATCTTAAAGGGCCAAAGCGATTTTAATTATAGGACATACACTACAACCACCTTTATGTTGCTACGACATTTGTTTTAAAATGTATGACGTTGTCGACTTTTTTTAAGTGACAACCTGTATTTTTTATTATTGATTTTGATAAGTACTACTTTTTATGTTGTTTTCAATGATATAAAATTTTCAATATGTTACATCTGAAAAAATTAGAAAAATGGTTTTTAAGTTTAAATATTAAAATCCAATGAAATGAACAAAATAAAGCTAAGTAGTTACCTACGTTTCACGGAAAGTCATTGACGGCACATTCGTTTTTATTGAAATTTTAAAAAACCATTATAAAATGCAATAATAAGTAACAAAAATGCAATTCTTTGTGTCTCGCTTAATTGTATCATTTTTATTAATAAAATAATTTGCTAAAGATAAATTCTAATTTAGAAAAAGCAAAGGACGCTTATTTTGTTATGATATTTATAAATTGTTTAATTCTGACATGTAACTAATCTTTTTTGTTTTGGTTTCATCCACCGGTAACTAGATTTATTTTGCTCATTTCATTGGATTTTAATATTTAAATGTTAAGACCATTTTTCTCGATTTTTTTCAAATGGAACATATAAAAAATTTCATATCATTGAAAACGACATAAAAAGTACTACCGAAGTCAATAATAAAAAATAATGAATTAGTAATTTGGAGATGAAATCAGCTATTTGTTATTGTATTAGCTTAGCTACTTGAAAATTCTACATGAAAAATAAGTTTCAATCAGAACTCTGTATTGTCAAAAACACATTAAAATTTTATTTAAAATTTAGTTATAACGTTTCGCTGGTTATACCAGCTTCATCAGATAAAATAAAATTTAAAATATAAAATACAAGCCTTTTGCAGTAAATCATCAGAATAAATATATTGTATCTTATTGAATAAGTTTAATATATTTTCTTGTTTAAATTTGAGATATATTTTTCCATTTTCTTTTCAAAACTCAACATTGCCAATCAGTATTGTAAAACAGAAATGAGGTTGTGGTTATTTTATGTTTTTTTGCCTCCTCCCATAAGTTTTCTTACAGAATATTTTGCCTTTGTAGTTTTTGTCGTTTTATTTTTTATTTTTTATTTGTAATACAATAACAAATAGCTGATTTCATCTCCAAATTACTAATTCATATACCAAAACAGCTGTAACCCCAAAATTGAAATAAAAAATAATAGATTGTTATTTAAAAAAAAAAGTCGATGACGGCATATCATGAGAAAGAAATTATTACATAAGAAACTGAAAATCAGCTGAAAATATTCCCTATGGTTAAAATCGCTACACCCCTTCGAGACTTTTTCATAAAACTGAATATCAGTGAAATTAATGAATTTTATTTAACACAGCCACCTTAGAGTTCAATGCACTTATCAAAAGTAGCTTCAGCCCTTTGAAAACAATTGTTTGCTTTGTCTGCAAACCAAGTTTCCACGGCATGTCTTAACATCTCGTTTGACGTAAATTTTTGAACGTTTAAGACTTTCTGGAAATGGGGGAACAGGTAATAATCTAAAGGTGTCAGGGTCAGGGAAATACGGTAGCTGGTCGACGATTTGAAAACCGATTTCTTTGAGTTTTGGCAGGTCAACAAATGATTGGTAAGAATATGCATTATCCTGAAAAACAATACAGCCATTGAAAGTTTTCCACGTCGTGGTTTCACAATTTTGTTTTGTTAATAACGAACAATAACATTTCCCCGTGATCGATTTTCCTGATGTAGTTCATCAATGAACATTATTTTATTCTTATCTCTGATAAGACAGATTGCTCTAAATGTTGTCACTCTCATTCACTTTTGGTATAGCTTACACAATTCGTTATAAATTATGTGATAAGTACGTTCATATGTATAATCAGATTCTATGACATTCATTTTAGGCCGATTCGTGGATTTTTCAAAATCAAAATCATGGACAGGCATCGATATTCGCTGTTGTTGACTCCTAAATTGATCCTTCAGTTCTCTGTTTATATTTAACATCTTTTCTACCCCACTAAAATGGCACAATCCAAATTGTTATGATGTTATAGGAAGAACACTGATCTAATGTTCTCTCAATGATGTCATTTTTTGACAATGGTCTATTATGAGATGTTGTATCGGACTTTTTCCACTGTCTCGGGTGTTTACCACACGACGTTTCGGGAGTTTTTGGTCCACTCCCGTCCTCAGGTGAATGAATTCCTGGTTAGTCATGAGAAGGGCTGGTTCTTCTGCCAGCGTTATATATGTAGCTTCTTTCAGCTTCCTATGAAACTTATTTTCTCCTTTAGCTACAACTGATGCGTTATCCCATTGTATGCGGTGGTTTTCGTTCCAGACGTGTTCTGCGATCTTGGATTTGATTGTTTCGCCCTTTCTAATATCTTTGAGGTATTTCGATAATCTCACTCGTAGGAATCGTTGTGTTTCCCCTATGTATTATCTTCCACACTCGCACGGTACGCTGTAGATACAGACGAGATGCCTATACAGCCGATCCAAGACCATATGCTCGGAGGAAGAAGACCTTAAACGGGAAATTGAGATAATTACAGATATGCTGCAAGGTAATGGCTACCCAAAAAGAACTATTAATCGAACACTAGAAGAGATGGACAGAAATACAACACCGGCAGAAAATGAGAAAACGGAACCGACCACCACACGGCCGTAATACCATACATCCGAGGAGTTTCCGACAAAGTGAGAAGAATGGGAAACAAATTCAACAAGTTCAAAGAACTGTATCTACAACGTACCGTGCGAGTGTGGAAGACAATACATAGGAGAAACACAACGACCCCTACGAGTGAGATTATCGGAGCACCGCAAAGAAATTAACAAATATTTCTGCTAAAGAATAATGGAAATTTGTACATAATAGAAGTTTCATAAAAAGTATCGTATTGGTGTTCGGCGATGGCTAATGGTGGTACAAGATTTGACCTGAGATAAAGCTGATATTCAGAGGTACAGGCTTTTACCAATGTACACAGCATTGCAGGAGTAAGAGACTCTAAATATAACAGATGTTGATGGGATGATGCTTATGTCTGGATGTTGACTATTAAGATGATTTAAGAAGACGGGTAAAGTGTGGTGAAATGATATAGGAATCGTCAACTTATCCGAACAAAGCCATGGACTCCAGAGTAAAAGTTTAGAAAGCTTTCAGGAAGATATCAGCGACAACAAATGAAAGAGGCGAATCCATAGCCGTACCGCCACAAAAAATTGTTATGGAACTGTCTTCAAAATAGAAAATAAATGGAAAAAGCGGCCTTTTTTTGTAAGGACAGGTCAACTTGTAGGCATCTCATCACGCTCTGATAGCAACTTTTGAATTATGACTATAGAATCGAGAATACAGCCTTGGTAATAAAGGAAGTAACATCATAGTTTATAAACAAATCTTTAGATTCCACACTTACAGTAAGTGAAATTTGCTTATGAGTTATGAATATGCAACTAAAGTATGCTCAAAAATTATGTTCATCTAGTATGGCTATGGAATGCTTTCTAATTTCTGAATGCAACTACGTTATACTTAAATGTCAAACTTGACATTTGATTTTTAAGTGAATTGTAGTAGCGTTCATAAATTAGGAAGTATTCCATAGCCATACTAGATAAAAATAATTTTTGATCATACTATAGTAAGTTGGGGAATTTATGGTATTGATGATGCGTCTAAGAAGTATATGCCGTTTGCGAATTTTAGAACGACCATAGAGCCGAAGAGGTTTCGAATCGCGAGAAATCAACCTTGCTTGGACATCAGTGGGAATATCTGAAAGTCTTATAAAATAAGCAACTTCCCATTTGATTTTAGAAGTTGAGCAGGGAGAAAGTGAGGCTTAAATAGAACAGAAAACCCCTTATTGACGTACTCGATTGGATGCAAAACTACTGCACATTACCTTTATTAATCGCGAAAACCGTGGACGGCTTCGAAAAAATTTTAGTAACCTTGACGCAAAGAATATCTTTCATAGAGCCTCTATGTTTTTCTAACTTCCACATAAGTTATCTAAACTCCTTTGCAATCTAGCCGGTTTCCGTTATTGTGACCACAAAGCCATACCTTCATTTCTTAAAACAAACATAACACCTCAACCCGCTCTTCTAAAAAAGTCTTTCGTCGCGCAAGCCTCGCTCTACTTTGTAAACCCAGTGATCAGACAAGGTACAATCTTAATAGTGTATTTAGACAACATGTTAAACCTTCCTTTAGAATTGTTTCACACTTTTAGCTTTATTGACTGGTGCCTATTCGATTCGAGCAGCTACACATAAGCCCAAAAACGTTAAAAATGAGAATTGCAACTAATCTTCGTCAGTTTCGTGTCTTGATGTCATCGACTAAAATTTGAATTTTTGCTAGCTCCCAAAAGGATCTCTACAGAAGATATTATCAGTTCGGTAGAACCTTCTGTGCGAACGCTTCCTAAAGGCGTAGCTGATCGAAACTGTCAGGTGCTTACGATCGTCTAAACCTCCCCCCGGGGTAACATTATCAAAGAGGAAAGGAATGCCCTTAACAGCTTTCGTGCTAATATCGATATCTCGATTTTGTCCCCAGATAAATGTAATGCTGCAGTAGTAAAAGAAATCTAACCGAGTATGCCTGTAAGGTTAGGTATTTGATTCAAGATTTATCTTAGGTCCTAGTTTCCTGCGATCCAACCTCTGCAAGCGAATAGGAAGTCACTTCTCTTATAAAATCTTCAAATCTTCTCGCTGATACCCAATGGAGGTTGATTACTAGCGATTCAAAGCCACTTCGGTTGTATGTTCATCCCAAAATTCACAAACAGAGTATACCTTTTCCTCCTATCGTCAATACCATATAGACTCCCCAATTTATTCATTAGAAAAATACCTAAGCAATGCCCTTAGGAAGTTTTATTCTCAATTCCATAGTCATAATTCGTCAATGTATTGTTATTAGAGTCTACCTGCCCTCATAGCAAAATGTTTCCCTCTTACTTATCTTTATATACCGATGGGGCCACAATTATATATAACAGCAATGAGATAACATGAACAACAAACTAAAATGCTTGAGTAAGAAAGAGATGACCATACAACAAAATTATTTTAGTAGGCACAATTAGTTGACATATGTCATAATTAAAGTAAGCGTCAAGCCTACTTGTATAGTTGCTACTATGTTTATCTCTTTCTTACTCAAGCAATATGTGTTATCTTTTTATTCATGTTATCTCATTGCTGTTATATACCGATGGGGCCACAATTATATATAACAGCAATGAGATAACATGAATAAGAAGATAACACATATTGCTTGAGTAAGAAAGAGATAAATATAGTAGCAAATATACGAGTAGGCTTGAAGCTTACTTTAATTATGACATATGTCAACTAATTGTGCCTACTAAAATAATTTTGTTGTATGGTCATCTCTTTCTTACTCAAGCATTTTATTTTGTTGTTCATGTTATCTCATTGCTGTTATATATAATTGTGGCCCCATCGGTATATAATCCTTCTGTACGTGTGTATGTCACTGAACTCCTCTTAAAACGCTGGACCGATTTGGATGAAATTTTGTGTGTGTGTTTGAGTGGGTCCCTGGATGGTTTAAATTCACAATTGGACTTGGTAGGTGGCGCTGCAATCGGGTTCTAGGATTTTTTTTAAATTTTTGACGAATTTCTTTGTTTTAATTTTTAAAAGATTTCTCTCATATCAGAACATATAACCCCAAAATTTGAACCCCCCCCCAACCACCCCCCAATGTTTTAAAATGAAAAAAATCGAAAATTCGAAAATCGAAAAAAGTTTGCTGAACCCGCTAATACCAGGCAGCGGGCAGGACAACGTCTGTCGGGTCCGCTAGTTTACTAGGTATTTCGAAAACAGTTCTTTAAACAAATCTCTGGTACGGCCATGGGTTTGCCTCTTTCACTTGTCGCTATTTTTTAGCGACAAGATTCTCAGATAGTTGTTACCATTCAAAATATAGCTCATATTCAATATTTAACACCTTAGTACTACAAAATGATATATAAATAGCTTCTTTGCATATCTAAAATATCGTAGTTAGTATTGCAGTTACTAGTTAAGTCAATTTTTAAATTCTACAGTTTCTTATAATTGACTTTAAGCAAAGAGCATATAATTATATGCTCTTTGCTTTAACTTTAAAAATGAAGGGGCTTTATTCTTAACCCAATTTCGATTGTTTTGCTGCGGTCTGTACATTAAAGTTTTCGTGAATCATATCGGAACTGAGTTAGTCAATATTGTAATATTTCTAATCTCTTTCATGCTCGTTGCATACATTCTGAGCATACCGAGCGAGAAAATTAGACGATAGCTTTGAAAAGCAAATTGAAGCGCCTACTTTATATGCAACACACTTTACCAGTGTATGCTGATCGGTCAATGGCAACGTGTTTCAGAAAACTGAAATTAGCAACGTATAGTACACTGTATTATTCAAAACAAGAGACCTCATCAGGTAATTTCCTTAGAAGCAACTTATTACTGCATAAATATTTTTAAAACATTTGGAAGCGTGAAATTAAAAATTTCATTTTCTCTTCCCCTTATCTATTTTCACTGACTAGATTAACACATAAAATAAATAAAAAAAACATTTCCTCTGCAACGTTAAGTATATACAGGATGACTGAAGTGACTATTGCATACATCTGTCGAACGATGTCATTTGACCAATGACCGCACTCGCTTTTTGAACTTTCAACCAATCAAAAATGGCTTGCGTCGATAATTATTGCTTCGCTGTTGGGCGTATTTTATAAACAATCCAGCGGTCGTGCAATCTGAACAGCATTATCGGCAAGTCACTATGCACGTAATACATTACTGTTGAAAGTACTAGCCTGCCAATAGGCAACCCAAAATACATATCACTAGATATTCTATATATACATTTTTGTTTACGCTGTTATGAATACGTTATGAATCACATATGACTATTTGATAGGCTTTACAGTTTAGTTAATCTAGGAAGAACAGTCCCTGTCCTTGCTTTAGTTAACTTATAATATATTAACATATTGTCTAGATAGATGATATGTATGTATACTGTATAGCAGCGATATCTTTTGGCGCAACCGATTAATATATACTCGTATCATTGCTCTAGAAGGCGAAAGTAAAATTCTATAAAGATTATGTTAGTAAACTGTCAAATACATCAAACGAGCATTTCTGATTTATACATTGCTACTAACGTACAGTGTATTTTATCTTGTAACAAGTAGGTAGGCAACACACATTGCAGCTGCTTGTATTCCATTTATGTAAACTTTATATTGTTCAGGCTTATTTAGAGTGCGTTGCAGTTTCTTTGTACATCCAACATGACTACTTTAACAATGTAAAGTTTACACATATTTTGACTTTCTACTTACTATAACTTTGATAGTAGGTGCTATCATTCTGTCTTTCTTTTTTTCTGCAATTTTTCCAAATTCTTCTCATTAGTTACTCAATCAATTTACTTCTTTTAAGCATTCATCAACAACACCAGAACTGAAAGACTGAGAACTAAAAGTACCTGCTTAGACAACAACGGTAGCAGTGCTGTCCTTCAAAAAATAAACCTTAAGAATGGGTCTGCTGGTTTCTCTTTCAAAATTCTTCTACCTATTAATTAATTCATGTATTATAGCACGTATTATAGCATGACATATCTGTATAAACCACCTTGTATTGGCTTCAATGAAGTATCCATAGTACTTTAAATTTTCGAATTATATTATTCTAAAATTAAAAGAGTTTGAATGCAAATAAAATAAGTGAACATAACACTAAGCTACTGATTCGAAGCAAAATAATTTATTTTCCAGAAAAAATGTAATCAAACAAATATTTTAGACGTATTTAAAAAAAACATTCCGACGATGAAAACTGGATTAAATTTATGGTGCAATATTTTTAAAACTATCAATTATTCTACTCTATGGCTTAAATCTTCCACTAGCAGTATCAGCAGCTTTTGAACGGGACGGTCCAGCAGTTTCGCCTCCTTTTCTAAACCAAGGGATGGTTTTTTCCGTATTTGCCGATGGAATAAAATCAATATCGTCCAACAGAATCACTTCTCGCGGACATAGAACATCGGCAATGTTCTGGAATTGTGACATCTAGAGTACCTGCATAGTTCTGGTTTCGTCCTGACTTACCCCATTTCTAACACTCACCCAGACGTTGTGTAAACCCACAAGAAGTATTGGTACGATGATTGTAAATGTAGCTATCATTATAGTGTATGTGTCGTACTCTGTCCAAGTTTTCGACGAACAAAAGTATATAAATTCGCAAAATACAATCTGAAGAAAAAGGTTATTTGAAAGCATGAATACTTCCCGATATGCGACACATTTCTGACCAATATTAGGTGCTCACTGATTTATAAGTTTTGTGAAACTAGGTACTGTCAGATTTACTATTTGGTTTAGTTACTTAAGATATCTTAAGTTTAGTTCAATTTAATTAGCTGAAGGTAGTCACTCAATGGCAGTTTATATTATTGTATTATTGATTTACGCAGTGTGAATAATAATTAAAATCATTAAAAAATACATGTCTGTACTACGTGAAGTTCGGCGTTTCACTGAACAACTAACAGGTCATAGGCCCAAGTCAAGCACCAAGGTGCATAGGGTTAAGTGGGAAAATTCAACCTACCCAGTGGTGACAGTTTAATGAAATAATAATAATTCTTAGTTATATTAAAAGGTGCATGAGTGTACAGCTTGTCAAGGTCAAAAGTTCTCAAAAATGCCAGACCATTTTGACAGCAAGTTTGCCTTGGCAAAATTAAATAATCAGTATCAACCATGTAAGCTTAAAATATGAATGATTTCAATTAGAGAAAAAACTTGGAATTTTTAAGCAAACCAAAGCCAAAAACAGAACCGGGAAAGGAAAAGATGAAGAATCTCAGTCAGCGAGTTGTCTTTTCATCAAATAGAATTTATTAGTGCAGATTTACAAATATAAAAGTGCACGGGAAATATGGTTAGAGCTTCAGAAAGTGCATGAAAGATCAAATTTGAGGAACAAGTTATATTCACTAAAAGAAAATTGAACAATTTTCTTTTTATTTGCGGTCTTTCTTCCATTGCCATGTTTGAGTGTTACAATCTCTCTTCTTCCTTCTCAGACTGAAGGTTACGCGGAATACTATAGAGAGCTGTACAGTTCGCAAACACAAAACCTGAAGAAGTTATAAAAGGAAGGAGAATCGTGGACGTGAGATCAGAAGACATACTCAAAAAAGCAGATGAGTAAATAATATACGCACTGAGAAACATGAAAAATGGGAAAGCTCTAGGGAAGGGCCAAATCATTATAGAGCTGATCAAAGAAGCTGAAAACGCTGCAATTCCCAAAATTAAGATCTTATTTAATATGTGCCTTGTAAATGAAACAATACCTGATAATTGGAATAAGGCGGTCATTATTTTTAAGGAAGAATCTGCCACACTCTTGTAGAATTACAGACCAGTGGTTTACTGTGCCACTAATACAAATTACTTGCAAGAATAGCGAAGGAACTGGAGCAGTGCCAATCCATAGAGCAAGCTGTTTACAGGAGAGTAATGTTATTTTACCTTTTCGTAGCATCTTGGTAAAAAAGATTTCCTGATTGTGAAATCACTTGATAATTTTTTGTTACAATTGTTTTCTAAAAAAATCCGAAAATTTTGATATTTTTTAATGTATGCTCTAAAATTTCTAATTACGACACATGACTATTTTAGGCACACTAATTTTGGTATTAGGCTCTACAAATATGTTTCATTTTTTAGGCAAAATCAAATAAGGCTCAAAATGTTCAGTCTCTCTCAAAGCGCATTTATATTTACATATTTTTGAGATGCCCAAATATAGAACAAAAAGGCATTTTGCCTAGAATCCACGCTCCGGTTACAAGTATGGTAATGAAGTTTTCTAAATGGAGATTTACTGAATAAATTTTATAATTATGTGACAGCTTCCAGGTGATGAAGAAAGAAATCAATAAAATTGCATATGCAAGCTGTAGCTCAATTTAAGAGAAGTAACGAAGACTCTTGTTTATGCACAAAAATAATTTATGTTGCTGACATCGTAATTGCCCATGCTGAAGAAGAGTGTATTACTTATAAAGTTAGATAACTTACTCAACGTGCATTATTAAGCAAATACGATTTACATGGCTATTTTAAATATATTAGCTGCTGTTCTAAATTGTTCAGCAGCTGTAGTGTCGAACCAAGTTCTTAAAATCTTCAACCAATAAATTGGACGCCTTCCAGGTTTTTTCCTTCCACCTTCCTTTCGAGTATCACTTGTAATAATTTAAATTTCTCTGAGTGTCTCAGAATATTCCCAAAATACTCCACCTTCCTTCTTGTGACAGTTTTGATAATTTCAACTTCTTTCTTTATTCTTCTTAATATACAATGTACAATCCAAGAAACATTTTAAAAGCTCGTCTCAGTGAACGTCCATGTTTGCACTCCGTCCAGCAAAACCATGAATAAATAGCACCTTATTAGTCTTAGTTTGGTATCTAAATCTGCATAGTGCTTATACAGTACAGGATTAATTTTAGTAAAGATTGTTCATGCCTTTCCTATTCAGTATTTTATTTCTGATAAGTGGTCCCCTTATAAGTTTACAGTACGTCCGAGATATGTAACTTTCTCTATTTGTTGGATCTCAAAGTTGTTCAAGAATAATCTTCCTATTGCTTGTTATTTTCGTCTTGTTAATGTTGATGCGTAAACCATATGATTCGCTAACTTTTGATATATTGTTCGTTAATTGTTGTAAGCCATATCTAGTCTACAAGCACAATGGTTTCGTCAGAATACCTTTGAGTCATTTGTTGTTTACAGGGATTCCTTGGTCTGCATCTTGCAGTGTTTCCTTGAAGATGGTTTCTGAATATAAGTTGAAGAGTATGGGACATAGAACGCCGTCCTGACTCCATATTCAATTGAAACTTTTTCTGAATTTACTGCTTCAATTCTGATATCAGCGGTTTGGTTCCAATATATGCTCTTAATTATGTGCGTATCATCTAATCTAGCTTTAAGTAATGTCTCTACTATCAAAAGCTTTTTAATAATCTATAAAACAGTCAACCACGTCGCAGTTAAAAGAAGTAGAGAAGACCATTATTTATACACAAAAGTTAAAATTGAGTATAATTTATGTTGATGATATTGTACTTGCTTATGATGAAGAAGAAGGCATTATAAAGTTAGGTAGCCAAATCAGCATGTATAGCGGCATTTATGGAATAGCGCTTATACACATAATAGTGTTTTTTCTGTTTCTATTGCATTCATGCCAAATCGAGTGTAGAAATTTGTTTTTTGCTACAACTATACGAGTAGATCTGAAACATATACTCACGGCAGGTCTTAGCAGTGTGCTTGTTACGAATGGATATGAAGTTTGAGTACAACCATTTCTTAGGGATCTCATCTGTGGCGTATATAAAATTGAAGAGCTTTGTGGTGATGTTGATAACATTGTCATCTAACAGTTTGAAGAGTTCTGTAAGGACGCTGTCAGAACCAGGTGTCCTCTCCTTTTTCCCATCTTTATTGCTTTCTCTACTTTAGGGCCAGATTTACGGTTATTATTGTCTGTACTAAATCTTTCATATTTGGAAAGTGTTTCTATATATTCTTTTCAGGCGTCTACTTTAGCGCTTTTTTGAATAATGATATTTCCTTTCCCGTTCATCAATTTTCATGTTGTTTATGGTCGATGTACTCCAGCAGCCTCTCTCATTTTTGTATGCATGTTGAAACTGTCATATCTGGTTTGTAATGATTCGATTTATTCACAGTTTGAGTTGTGTCTCTTTTGCTTTTCCACTTTTCCTGTTTATTTCTCTCTTTTATTTATATTATTTTTAACTTTTCATCTCTTTTTTATCGACTTGATAACTTCCTCATTTATTCATTACTTTTTCTGCAACATTACTGGTTTGGTAATGAATTCTCTATTAAAAGCCTCATTACTTTCTTCTTTTTTCTACTACGTACATCTACGTGACTTTCCCTATTCATCTTAGCGTTTGGTTCGTTGATTAACTTCTTCATTACGTCTTCCAATTCTCCATAAAAGTCTTCTAGATCTTGATCACCATTGTCTGCTGTGGGCGTCTATATTTGTAACAGGGTCACATCGGTAAGTATTGCTTCTATATCTAGCAGCATGGTTCGGTCATTGACAGATACGAAGTTGTATATTCCCTTGGTTATGCTCTTGCTTACCATCATTCCCACGCCAGATTCGAGTCTGTCATTTAGTGACATGTACGTTCATTCACTGTGAATTCTCCAGAACCAATCCACCTTATTTCACTGATCCTCATGATTTTTATGTTCATTCGTAAAATCTCCTGTATCTAGTTGTCTGTCTTGCCGGCTTGATATATTGTTTTCACATTCCTGACTTTCTGATTTTCAAGCCATGTGGATTATATTATGAGTGAGGCTTTAATACACTGGTGTCCTGCCTCCTGCATACTGATGGCGTTAACAACTTTGCAGATCAGTTTCTTAACTTCAAGACAAAAGAGTGCGATTACTCTTCCTGGCTCGTTCACCTTAAGCATCCCCATATCCGCGACTTGGGGAGGCGCCCGATAGAAACGCAGCATCGCAGTTTATATTAGTGTACTCTTTGTTATTGATTTATATGTGCAAATGATTATGATCATTCGGGAAATACATATGTACACTGCATACAGTTTGACGTTTGCTTGAACAGCCAACAATTTAAGTTATTTGTTATGCATGAAAACTTGTTACGTTTTCAGAGTCACGTATAGTCAGTAACGACTCTGCATTTTTACATTTTCTACAATTCCATAAAGGATTCAAAAGTATTCAAATAAAAACGCTCTCCCGATGCAATTAGATGGTGTGAGCACCCAATATACAAGGTGTTTCAAAAATGTCTGCCAAAATTTCTAGGACATATAGTACATCAAAAAATAAGTGTAGTTTACTCTATAAAACTATTTCTGAAAATGCACTCCCAATGAGCTACAGCCCCTAGAAGGAGACTCTCAAAAATGGTTTTTTGGCATTTTCTTCAAAACTGTTACAGGTAACTTAACGAAATTTGGTACAGGGGCGTAGTTTTTTATGAGAAATATTACTAATTTGTTAGAATCTTCATATTTTATTCAGGGGCGTAACTTACAAGGGGGCTGGAATGGTTCAATTACCCTATCTTTTTTGTGCGTGGTTTTATCTAATACATTTATCAAAAATCTAAAAGCTTGATTTATCTTACATAAAAAAGGCATTCTTGTTAAAATGTTTTAAAGTTGACCGTTTTAGTATAATTTGCAGTTGAATGTTGACGTATTTTTCAAGCTTTTGAAATTGCTTGTCCAAAATGCATTCGAAAATCTTTTGAGTAGGCCTAAATATGACTTAAACAAATGAGCAACAAATGGCCTTTTTTATGTAAGATAAATCAAGCTGTGAGATTTTTGATAAATACGCACAAAAATATAGGGTAATTGAACCATTCCAGCCCCCTTGTAAGTTACGCCCCTAAATAAAATATGAAGATTCTAACAAATTAGAAATATTTCTCATAAAAAACTACGCCCCTGTACCAAATATCGTTAAGTTACCTGTAACAGTTTTGAAGAAAATGCCAAAAAACCATTTTTGAGAGTCTCCTTCTAGGGGCTGTAGCGCATTGGGAGTGCATTTTCAGAAATAGTTTTATAGAGTAAACTACACTTATTTTTTGATGTACTATACGTCCTAGAAATTTTGGCAGACATTTTTGAAACACCTTGTATAATGCATTATATGTCTTTTAAGTAATTAGCTCGCTCACTTACCACCAAAATAAATGGTGAAAATATCCATATACTCTGACTGTAGATGTTAGGATAAAACCCGAGCATAAAGTCTATATCGTCGGAAAAATCGTGAATCCCATATATGTATATCACTGCAATGAGTTCACAAAATATTATAACTACCAAACCCATCGCCACGAGAAATCGATCCAAAGACATCATTATGTTATATCCTGCCTAGAAAACGAAGATAAGTAATGAAAAATGGGGATATTGAAATGATACGTACCCGGCTTGCTAAAGTTGCCCCCAAAATGTAGCAGCAGATGCATAGTCCTAAGTTCGTGTAAATTTTATGTTTATGGCTAGTGGGAAAGAAGGTGTAACTGGAGACTATAAACGTTTCCGTGTATGTGATCTGTAACAAAGTATTTACAGTGGAGTCGATTGTTCTGTATTTTATTAGAAGTTTCTCACCAGCGAGTACCATCCAGCTAGAAGAAATGCAAAGTAAAAGACAAATGAAACGACGTGTCCCATTCCTGGCTCCAATCGCGAGAATAGTTGAGAAAATACCACATGCACACTTAAATCTGGAAAATAAAGGTGTTAAAAATGTTTCTTTATGACGTTAATGTTCATATTGCGATCGTTTAAATTTATTTATTGCCGAACTTTTTACCTTCCAATTTAATATATATTTTTCAAACGAGATATTAAGAAAAGTGACACATACCCATCGGATATTTTCCTTCCTCCTTAAAAACAGTATTCATGGTTTCGTTTCTTTCTAGAGCAATTATGCCTGCGCTAGTAAATATTACAGCACCAGACAAAAGAGAACCGACCAGCGTGAAAATGCACAAAACGAAGCTATCTCTGTCTGCCGGACTTTGAAATTTGGAATAAGACCCTAATGTAATGAGCGGTCCCATTCCGAGACCAAGAGCAATCACCGACTGCTCAAACGCTCGACGCCATATCTGTAAAATATCAATTCATTATAAGCATATTAATGGAACTCTCGAACTAATAGCAATGCTTAATAAAACATATTCGTTTTTAACATATCATATCTAATGGTATCAAATAAATTCCAGAATTGTACATTAGGTCTAAAACGAGGTGCGTTATGGACATATGCTGTTCTGATGTGTTCATGCGCATACATTTTGATGTCTGTTCAAGATGGTTGCCAAAAACTTTCCGATATTATCTCGTATAGTACTATCTTTTTAAATACGAGGTCATAAATTGTTTTATATTATCATATTCATCTTTAGCTCTTGAAAAATTATTTCGTTAATCGTTAGCGTTGCTGTAAACATCCCCCCTGCTGGGGTATCGACTTCTACTCTTTTGAACAGGTATTTCATTAAGACCCCTGTTGCCAAAACCGGATTGGGTAATTGTTTTGTAGTCAGCACTAGATATTTGTGGCCGGTGTGATCTTTGGGAGTTGTTTTACCAGCAGACCTTGTTCTTAGTTGGAAACAAAAACAGCAAGTAAATGAATAAAAATATCGTAGAATAACGACAATATTCTACATCCTTTTAACCTTGATCTTCTCAGAAACAAGTGTCAACCTGGTGGAAAGGCAACAATCAAATTAGCAGCAACAATAACTACCAGGATTGCTCAACTAAAAGTTTTCGCGGAGTTTCACATCGACCGAAGCGCCGGGCTGATACATTTTAAGGAATTAACTGCAACGTGTTCCGCTGCGCTCTGTACAGTCTCAGCGTCATCGACGCCCTGTACATTCATCTATCGTTTCGTAACCCTCCGGCATCCAAAAAAACCCGAAAATATTTCCGTTCGACACGTGATGGATTTATGCTGAATGCCCATAGATATTCCCACTGTCCATTCTTCAAAGAAAGTTCTGAAAAAATCTCTCTACTTAGAATGCAAAGTTGATGCCTTTTCAGCCCGCGGAGCTATCTATTTGGCTTCCGTTTCGAACCACAAATTCCATTTTACGAGCTCGCCTCTATCGCTTAACTTTGACGGCACCCGATCCGTGACCTGGTCAATTTCTTCGCTTAGTTCCGTTAAAGCACCGCCTATGTGTATCAATTAATTTCCTCCACTCAGTTAAGTTATTTGTGGTTTACCACTTTATGCATGTGTGATTTACTGTCAATTTGAAATGTACCTAAAATAAAAATATTTACTTGTGTATACTACTGCTCTGCATACGGTTTTACATATGTTTATAGTAAGCTTGTCGTTGTGAAACAAGTTTTAGGTCCAGCACCGCAAGTTTTCCAGCTAAGTAAGCATTTCTAAAGATACATTAATGAGGTAAGGCCCAAATTCTGGAACTGAGGACCGTGCAGAGTTTTCATTGTTAGAAGGTCTTCAGTGGTGGAACCTTCCACTCCATCACGAGCATTTAAAACGCTAAATGGGTGCCCTAAACAATAACAAAGGCACTTTCCTCGTACCGAGTAATTTGACTTTCGCAAGCAAACGCCTGTTCTTTCAGTTTAATCCCTCCCCCCTAATAGTTAGCTATGGAAAACCTTTAAGCCTGTTGCAGGTAGTAAACGGATTTCAACACGTAGCAACTCATTAGGAAAAGTGACTGGTTGGAATAATGGCGAACAAGGAAAGTTAAAGTACTTGTAGAAGACCTTATAAATATATTTAAACCCTTTTCTAGCTGAGAATGCTAGCTCTTGTTTTCTGTATAACTACTTATTGTCTATAGACACATCGTAAACGCCTGAAAAATATTCATTTAAAAAAATTTAAGGGATTATGTAATGAACGACTTCTGGGATTCGATAATGTCATTGTTGAGATTGAAGAATGCAACGTTTTGTCAAGATAAAAGATATTTGATACTTAGGAAGTATGGTTGAAAACGTGGTTCTACAACGCTACAACTGTCTACAGTTAAGAACAGTCCTCAAAGTGGCAACTACTTCTAATAACGCCATTACAGTCGTTATAATGACAAAAATGAAGTAAGTTTCTTTTCAAACATTCCTGAAACAACTTGCTAAATTATAGCTGAGGGTTCGAAAATCAAGTGATTAAATTCCTACCAAAGTTTGGTATACGATAAGGTATCCCTATTTACGACATATAACAAATGTTAAAGCTGTTTAGTAGTTCGGCGAGACGGGGGAGTCCTAGACTGAAATAAGAGAGGGGTTCGATCGCGACATTGAACATTATTATGCCGTAGAAAATACGGGGGTTTGGGGATAAATTTGTACTAATTAAAGGTTCCCGCATGGTGTATTGGATGACTGTGATGAAATGGGAGTTCCACCATAGACAATCTCCAATCGATTGAGAAATAGTGTGCGATGCTCAACTCCCAAATTTGGTACTTGTTTCTAGATATCTGCAAATGCTTACTTGCGCGCAACTGCACTGCGCTTTACAAATGTAAATCATACAGTAAATTTCAAGCGATATTGAAATAACAGTTAAAAAATACAGTTAAGCGGGTCAGTCTCGCAACGAAGAAGGGTAACTAAAACAATTCCTAAGAATTCTACGTACGCAAAATTGATACACAAGTAAAAAACTTTAAAGGCGCTACTGCACTACGAATGGGAATATGCCTCAACACTTATTTCATAACGTCAACTTTCGTGTAAACACATAAAAAAATTTGCAGTAATTTACGATTGCAATACAACAGCTTGAACTTTTCTGGTAGCAACAACAGGTTTGACGTCACCAGTTAAGGTATATTTAAGTTCGGATCAAAAGTTGCTTCTGTAATATACATCGATTCTAACCCATCGACTACATTGCGCATCAAGTATGGTGTGATATTGCTCATTTGTTTATCGATTTCATTGTGAAAACTTCGTCTTCTTCGAATTATTCATCTTTTTCACTGATTTTATTTATTATAGCCGCACTTATTTGAATTTTTTAAGACCTACTGTACATAAAGAATTTTTTTTAAATTTCATTTTCTTAGAGTTCTTTTTGTCTGCCTTTAATTTAATTAAAAGCGCGTGGAAGACATGATTTACTATTTATAAGAAAATGTAAATATATGTTAGTGAAATCCCAAAAGAAATTTTAATCGTTTAAAAAGTTTCATTCTTCCATTTATTTTCATATCTGTTACAGAGCTTCGAGTGGCTGCCTAACCAGATTACGAAATGGAAAATCGAAATAGCTCCGACGGTTCCGATTCTGGTGAAAACGAGAGAAAGACGCGGAAGAGGAAGACTCAGGAAAATAAAGCCCAGAGGAGTCCTGGGCCAAGGGAAGAAGTCAGGGATGATTTTGAAGTGTTCGGCGAACATGTTGCCATAAAACTGCGCAATTTGCAAGACCCAGATCTGCAGTGCCTTGTACAGCACCAAATCCACAACGCCTTATACAACGCAGAAATGAAGCGCTTATCTCGCTCTCGAAAGACAGATGCAAATCGACCTTCGACATCAAGTTTTGTCGGACGCACTATGGCTCCACCGCAGCCTCATTTTGAAGTGCCATGTAGACATGGAAGTGCAACCTCGCCACTGATTTATCGAGCGTCTTACTCGTACAACTCAACCATTACTCAGCCATCTACCATACCAATTGTTCGTCCATCTCATAGTGGTATACCGCCATTGATGCCGGTAATGGCAAATGCGCCAATAATGTCATCGATGATTCGGCCTTACAGTGCGATTGTGCTTCCAATGCCTCAACCGCAACCTCACCCTCAACCTCAACCTCAACCTCAACCTCAACCAGATGTAGTACAACCTGTACTACCAGTGATACCGGCACCAGCAGACTCCAGCCGCCCTCTGTCTCCAACAGCAGAGAACGACTATCAACTCGTTTCTCCAATACCGTCAGTTACTATATCTGACTAGAGCCATGCACATATTTTGCAACTCTAATAATCTTTAACACATGAAGTTAATATACTGCCATATACACGCTGCACGTATGTTTTAAAATATTTAATGTTTTGATAACAAACAAATTGTTAAAAACGTCATGCATAAGGATTATAATCTTTGCTTTTTTGCTTGAAGAGCCATACTATTGGTTAAATTGGACAAAAGTTGCGCTACAGGGTGGTCATCTCAGACCAACATTTCAGTAGAAATGCTTTCTAGACATGACCAAAATTTTTCATTTATAATTTTACTTATAAATTGGTTATTCTTTGCTTCAGGAAAGCGCAAATTGGTGTATTTACATAATATGCATTCACATATGCCTAGTATTAAAATAGCTGCATCTTATTTTATTTGTCCAAAGCGACAGCCAATTTTTTTATGGCACCAATATTATTATCTTATTAACTTAGTTTCTATTATATATTCTAACAAATTAGTTCCATAAGTGCACTATACTAAGTTTAACGAACAGATTTAGTAAAAACTACTACCATAAATTTGAATAGAATATTGCTATCGGTTGTACGCAGCCCGACTGGCCGAGAAAGTTTGATGTTAGCCATTACGTCTGGGTTAGTGTTTCCGTTTATATCTCGCTTTACATTTTGTTGTTTTCATTCGATTTTCTCTATTTATCAGTACGTAAATTTTTTATTTCACATTTTTCATATCAAATTTCTGGTGTTGTTTACTAGAACATGTAAAACTAGTTTTTGAAATTAAGTCTCTTTCCTAAAATTTAATTTCTCACTCTGTTTATTAAACGAAGTATAGCAATATTTGCTAAGTAAGAGGCAATGTAGAATTTGTAGTACTCGTTTTAATAAAAACTTAAAATGTACAAAGTTTTTAAATTGCGAGAAGAGTAAAAATTACAAACCTTGATAGTTTGAAATTCCACTATAAAACTTTTCTTTCATATCAACAAGCAGAGGATCATTATATTCGCTACATGTATCTATATTCTTCACTTAAATTAATAATAGTAGGTATTATAGCTGTAGCATCTATACGTATATTTTTCAGTCTTTTACTCTGAAAGTGTGACTGTTTTTGTTTCCATTGCATTATACTGGCAGTGATACTGTGGTAACCTCAAAACTTTGTTGACATGTCTAAATAATCTACTTTCTGTAGTAATTTAGCACTTAATATTTCACATATGAAGAAATAAGAAAAAGTGGCAGCAGAAAATATTATGTTGATAATTGAAAGAATGTGCCAAAAAGGAAAAAGAGTTAAAAAAAATGTGGGATGTGCAACACCGCCAACCCTCGGCATCGTGAAGTATAAGAGGGAAGCGAATAAGTAAGTAAGTATAAATATACTGGTATTACGAATTGGATTATATGACAGCGCAATAAACGCTACACAGTTAAAAAACAACATACAATAACGTTAACCAAGTTAGTTGCTAGTTAAGTTAGCTCCCCTTAATTTAGGCACGTCACTGGGAAAACTTGGTCTCAATTTTAGTAAAACACTTTATAAAGTTTAATACAGGTGGGTACCTTTAAGCTGGGGAAAGTTGACCATCAAGAGAAATACTGCAAAGGGTTTATGTCACCCAAAATTTAACTTTGATGATCGTAGCAGATCGACGTTACAACTGGTTTTGGTAGCCCGACGATTTATGAAATGATGCAAACGCGAGACATGCCGGAAATTTTTGACTCAGCTCCAAAGACAGAAAATGATATTAGCTCGCGGCATTATCCCGTTGTTTCAAATCCACCGAAACAAAGACAAACGCACTTGCGTATTAATTGAAAAAAGCGAAATGTAAATTGGAAATTTTATCCGTATAAAATGGCTAACAATCAACTATAATCTATCGACTCAACACGAGACTTTATTCGCACAAAACTCTCTACAGCGGCCTGGAGAATTTTGACGGGTCCCCGAGGCTATGTTTTCAATCACAAATTAGCGGCTGCTGTTGCTTTTCTTACCAGCACACAAGCGTGCCACTGCAAACAGTAAACGACATGCAAAAATTTGCGATTACTCAAACTTGGACTACCGCGAGCGCCTGTACGCCCCCGAGGCGACACTCTCACAAAGAAGACATCTTGATTAAACAAACTCTTGGCAGCAAATGACGTTCCGTCAATTAATCGACCCCCGCTTTGGCTACTCTCTCCTTTTTCAAATTTGGTAATCGCGTTTTTGCAACTTTATTTAGTCTCACGACGCTCTGCTGCTCTTATGGTGTAGGAAATTTTAAAATAAGCACGAGTTTCTGTGATTTGGGCAACGAAATGCTTACACGCAAATTCCAGCAAAGGCGCACTTATCAAAACTCGTCCCTAGGACGTTGGAGCCTCAGCTATAAAACGCAATTCAAAACCGCACGTGTTGCAACTAATAGATGCCCAGGGGCAAACTGACCCAAAATGCTCGAGGGCAAAAGCGCTCAAAATGTTAACATAACAAACTCTACATTTGTAAAAACTGGGTTCAAGTCAAGTGCACTGGTAAAATTTTAAGATAAAACCTTATCTAATCTAAATATCGTTACCAACCTATGAGAAATTTTATGAACAAGAAATATATTTTACGCTATATTGCAAAAATTATTAATAAAAATATACTTACATCTACATTCAACAAGTCCTTAAACTGAATGGAAAACATGGCCCATAATCCAGTTTTTGCACCTTTCAAAGTCAAGGACGATATTAGAGCAAATACCAGAGCAATGTATGGTATTGGGCAATACACCATTGCTGGCTGAAAACAATTTTTTAAGTTATTGAATATTATATTATTTCGAACAAATATAAAACAGAAATGCAGCAAAGCGGTAGCTTAATTGTCTAAGTAAGCTGATTGACTAAACACCCTATACAGTTGAATTTTTAAATCCGCTTATCGAGCGTTCAACACAGCGAATTTTTATTGGAATAAGTTGTTATAAATATATGCCCCATTGGAATGCATATCCATATCAAGTTACTATTTACCTACGAGGAAAAGAAAAAAGTTTTCGAAAACTACTAATGCTTTCATTCGGGAATTTTAAACGCATCTCGATGTAGTCTCCTGTGGCCCTTACAGAAGTCCCCATGTTGGCCCTCTAACCACGAAGCCACCTCAGTTTTTAAGCTGCTATCGTCCATGAAATACGTTTTACGAAGGTGATATTTTAATTTCCCGAACAGAACGGTATCGGAGGGTGCAAAATTTCGAAAATATGCAGGGTGTAAAAGGATTTTGCAGCCCAGTTCAGCCGCTTTTAATGTCGCTGCAACGTATTTGTGCGACGACGTATTGTCGTATTGTAAGAGTACTTTTTTTTGGAGTTTGATTTCGATTTGACCCTGCAATTTCGTCAGAAGGTGGCAGTTGATGATATGACTATTATCAAGAAGTCGATAAGCAAGACGCCGTGAGAATGCTAGAAAACCGAGAGTATCACTGTGCCTGCCGACAGTTTCTTTCTGAACTTCTTTGAATGCGAAGAGTTGCAATGCTGCCACTGTATGCTGGTTTTGTAACAGAGTAATATTTATGAATCCAACTTTCGTCGCAGCAAGAACTCCAATAAGCAACATGAATTACAAAATGAAACAAAAAGGTTCGAAGATGATTTCATCTAAAATAACGACTCTGTCAAAATCGTGTCAGAATCTATATCGGCACTAGGGCTGGGCGAAAATATCGATATATCGATAATATTATCGATATATCGATATATCGTTTATCGATATACCTTTCTTTAAATATCGATGTATCGATATATCGATATTGAATTTAATATTTCCAAGTTTTGCACATATCGATATATATCGATAGTTATCGATATTTATCGATGTATCGATATATCGATATTAAATTTAATATTTCCAGGTTTTGCACATGTCAATATATATCGATAGTTATCGATATTTATCGATATTTATCGATATTTATCCATGCGATAGGTCGATACAGTAGTACTTACAGACATCGATATTTTATGCTGAATTACGTTTGCTTTAGTAGTTACTCATAAATTCCGTAAGATTTGCTATGGGGCATTTTGAACTCGTTCTTTCTGCTGGGTTTATGTTATTGAATTATTTGTATTATTTTTAGGGTTTGTGTTCGGGTTATTAACGTAGTAATAGGTTGAAGCATTTTTGCTGAGTAGACTTTGGTGAGCATTAAATGTATTATAATACCAACTTCGAATTAATACGCACGTAGAACAGCTGTACCTGTGTGCAGTGCATAAAGAAAAATGGCCCAAAATGACATTTGTATTGCAAAATTGAACTACCATCTTAAATAAGTGATAAAATCGAATTTAACACGGTTATGTATCGATATATATCTACTAAAAAAATATACTACGTGTATATACATATGTACATGTATTGATAGTGATCGATATAGTACCCATATTTATCGATATTTATCGATATTGGTCCAGAAATATCGATATTAATCGATAACAATCGATATTAATTGATAACTATCGATATTTATCGATAACTATAGATATTTATCTATAACTATCGATATTTATCTATAAATTAATATAATCGATACTTATCGATAAATATCGATAGTTATCGATAGCTATCGATATATATCGATATTTCGATATGTATCGATATTTCGATATATCGATATGTATCGATATTTCTTAGTTATCGATAATCGATATCAAAATTTCAATATCGCCCAGCCCTAATCGGCACAGCCCAGAAGCTCACAACAAATGTTCACTCGATCCTGTTTCGAATCATCCACCTTCTTCACTTGAAAAATGTCATGCAGTATCAATTTAACTAATTTCTCGTCAATGTTTATGGACTTGGCTACAGTGTTAACCGTAATTAGCTTATGGTCTATCACAAACTTATCTACTTTGGCCACAAATTTTGAAATCTGTGCCTGTCTTCCACTTCTTTCATCGTGTTTGAGGTTCCCTCTGCCGCTTCACTCATTTGACCATTGACGGGCGCCAATTCACTGGAAAACTCCACTCTTTTTAACGAAAGATCGTAAAAGAGTAACACTTTTTTTAACTATTTTATTGAAATTCCGAATTGTCAATTTGACAGTTGTAAATTCTGAAGTTCTTTTCGATCCAGTTTCGTGTTACAAGGGTTTACTATGCTAAAAAAGAACTTGTACAACACGTGTGAAAGCAACATTTTTAACACGACGAAACAAAATATTCTCCAGTTAAGGACAAGGGCGTATCCTGTCACCTGTTCAGTGTAAGATATGCTTAGAGTGTATTTCAAAAGACATTGTGGGGGAGTTTGGAAGATCCACGAACGGTTATGAATAAACTTAAGGAAATGGGTAAGAGAATCAACAAGAATAAAACAAAATCTGTGGTGGTAAGTCAACAGCTTATACAAGGAGTCAACTATTGAACAGTGATAGAACAGCTGACACGATGCAATTATCTAGGCTGTTTAATAAACACAGATTATACTACCTCTCCAACAACTGAGGGCTAAACTTGAAAAGAATATTGCCATTGGTTAGCCTGGTTGTACGCAGCTCTACTGGCCGAAGCCCATCATTAGGTATGGGTTGGTGTTTGTGTTTATATCTCAGTTTATATTTTGTTATTCTCATTCGATCTCCCTGTTTACGACAACCAAACATCGTCTCTGTAATTTTACTACTGAACCTGTTGGTCAAACGTAGCTACTACAGATCCCTATATAGAGATAACTACTAAAATAGCAATAACATGAAACGTATTCTTTAAATACAATTCAATGCTATGTAACAACCACCTGCGACTTCCACTACGATTAAAATTTGCAAACTGTTATATTTTGTCAAACTTACTTTATAGAATGGAAGCCTGGACGGTAAAAAAACTGTTAAAAAAAAAAAAAAGATTTATTTGAAATATGAAAAAATTCTAAAAATATCATGGACGTTAACTACAAACGACATAGTAATGCAAAGAGAGGAAAAGAAAAAATAATTAGTAAAACCATTCAAATAAGAAGAAGTACATACTTTAACACATCTAACGAAACAATAATCGAACTACAATCAGAGAAAGAATACAGGAAAAGTGAACTTTCCTAAATGGATGGGTAGCATCGCAGAACAAGTTTTCTAATTAGCTGAGCGTCTCTAGGACTTCAATCAAGTGGTAGCCAGTATCTGAATACGAAGAAGACTAAAATTTAGAAGGAATCCTTTTTTCAACGAAAAATAATTAACCTGGCAGATCTTATGCAAGACTTTAACGCTAAGATCGGAAACGGTAAATTTGAAGAGAGCATTGCTGAGTATGAATTTAGTGTACGAAATTGAAAAAGAATTTATTTTTCGTTTCTGCATGGAGTGTGTTCACAAATACAACTTCCAAACTACCCAAATGACGACTGCAGATCACCCGCAGGTTCACTCAACAGAATTGTATGTAATCAAATTAGTAGAGAGATATAGAAACTATAAAATCTCCAAAAAAAGTAAGACAGGGAATTATACAATAATTGGAAGATAGAAGAATAGGAAGTAATACTTTACAAGAACAAACACAATGAGCGTAAAAGAGCAGTGGGAGGAATTAAAAGATAGTACCTACACAAGAAATTCAAGAATCTTCAGTGAAAGAAGAAAAGGTGAAAATGCTCAAAAATAGTCGACAGACGAAATCTTACATCTACAACTACAACTAAATCTACCACTTATGGAAAACATACGAACGTTCAAAAATCCAAAAATAAGAAAACAAATACGACAAACAATACTGAAACATGTTAATGCAAACAAGACCTGTTCCACCTCCACATAAAAGTGAAGAAAGTAGCTAGAACGACACAAACGGACAGAACACATGCATGAGAATTAAGTATAGATATGAACAGAAAATTGGAGAAATGGAACGAATACATCAAAAAACTTTTTAATGACAATGGGCCCAGGCCAGCCTGCAGCTAACGATGCGGAGACGGATTCTCCAATCATGAAAAACGAAGTACGTAGTTAAAACACTGAAGATGGCCAAAATAATAAAATTTCTTGCTCCGGATGCAATTCCGACTGAGATAAAACACATGTATATTGCCACCTGTCTATATACAGTTAAGATCCTCCTTTGCAAGCATCTACAAAAAAGCAAGTCAGTGAAATATAGTGATCGCACTAAATATTATCTTGACTATTCAATTCACCTGTCATCTGTCAAAAAGTGACCAATGAAAATCCAGAATTCTGACGTTTCTTGACTAATCAAAAAAATATCAGTGGATATATCTTCCTAGAAGGTATTCAAGTGACTATTTTTAACAAATGCGATTTTTATTAGAAAAAGTCAATATTAGTGTTCTGTTACTATAGAAATTGCGTAGTTTGTTGCTAGATTTACTGAAAATTAATTTGAAAAGGTAGTTTGGTTCATTAAATAGTCCCTCGAATACTATTCTTAGTCAAAGTTGAGTAGATTATTTTTGCGGTGATATCACTACTCATGTCCATTGCGCTTGGGATTAGGACTCGTGCTATCGCACTCGTCCTAATCGTACCAAAGCGCAATGGACATTCGTGACACCACCGCAAAAATAGTCGACATAACTTTGACTACTCATGGTATTATAAGTGAATATTATCTCAATATATTTCTCAGAGTTGTACATGGGAGAATGTATCAGAATCTGAAAGAACATAAAAATGAAAGCCACTTTGGATTACGCAGAGGATTGTGTAAAGGGCCATCTGACATCCCTCGCCTGTACTGTTTATTTTCATACTTAAAAGATAAGCCAAAAGGTTATTTTATGTTTATTATAAATTAGATTTAGCGTTGTATTTAATATAATCGAAAAGTGCGCATAGCAATCCTTGCATTTAAAGCGTACCTATTGTTAAGTAGAATTCGAGTGTGCAAGAATAACATACATGCAAGCCTGCCTGCGGGTTGAAGAGAATCGCAGCCTCATAGCATATTGCGCCAACATTTTTTTCGCGTTTAAGATTAGCTCTTGGCATTTGTCGAAGTGGATAGCGCCTACAAGTGTGAATTAAAAGTGGCCTAAAAAGTCTTTGCAGCATACTAGTAAAGGTGCAGTGAATAAGCGTTTGGAAACACACAAACGCAATCTACGTAGTGTACATATAAGTACACCATTTGTGCCATATTTAAAGATACATCAAAGCGTCCGTTTGGAGACGCTAATTTACACTGCAGCGACGGGACATCTACGCAGTTCGAGTACGCCGTGACGTTATATGACCGTGACTCAACAGTTATCCGCAATCGGAGTTTCACTGAGCAGTCCGTGTGGAAATCCCACGCCTCACGCCATTTAGGATTACGCAATTGAAGACGTGCTGTTTTCGAAGTTACAGCGCAGGTTTGGGGCCTACCTCTAGTTAAAATGTTTTCAATTTAAAAGAGATAAGAAATCGCTATCGCGGTGTGAGAATCGCACTTAAAGAATGTGTTTCCGTACGCGAATTGTGTCGATTTTAACATATGCAAGCGTAATCAGGTTCGGCGTTGAGCCAGGACCGTGTGAAGACATTTTGACGTTTGAGTTAGTTTAAAGACAATTATTTCACAGTATTTTTGATGATGCTTTACGCTGTTCATGTAGTTTGCAACGTGCTTGCAAATAGCCCTAAGCTATATCCCACGTGATTGATAGCGTGGCCGAACGGTTAGGCAGTTCGACTGCGATGCGGGGTTCAATTCCCACATCTGGCAACTGGCGGGCGGCCCACCCAGTCGCTTTAAAAATTGGGTACCAAAACCACGGTGTAGAAGTAGGAAAAGTAAAACAATTGTCAAAGGCGTGATGCTAACCACATCACCCAGTACGCCGTTAACGGTGTGCCAGATGACTGGGTTTAGGAAAGAGATATTTCGGCGACCCTGACTCGCCTAGTCTCAGGCCATATTCCTGCGTGTAGAATGAAGCGCCCTGAACTTTACTTTTATATCCCAAGTAGGTTCTTCGAGTATTTACTTATACATGTTTTCTTTTATTTCTTTGTTTTTTATATGTTCTTATTTGCGCTCTGAAGTTATTGTTTAAAGTCAGTTTTAGCCCAACCAAACAACAGGAGGAAGCAGGTTTTTGTTTTGCTAGATAGTGATCATTCATAAGCCGCGAACTGAGAGCTTAAAAGGGTTTCATGTAGATAGACAGAACTGCTTCATTATTCACAAAAAAGAACTTACAAAGGTGTAGAACAATGTTAACAAAATAGTTAAAAATACATCATTTAAAAAAACATTGAAAAATGACTCTATAAATTAGCACAATTTATCACAAAAAACTGTCCCTTTTTATTTTTTAAATATTTGAAGATTCGTTAAAAATACATACAATACGTAAAGATTTTTTGAAGTATCAAAACTCTGTCCATTTCTGATTAGTTTCCCCAGAAGATAAGACCATACTTTATCTTGGACGAGACAAAAGCATGACAGGCTGAGATCGCTGCGTCTACACAGACACCCTTAGCAATAATTCTTAAGGCAGAACAATATTTAGATACACTAATTGCCACGCCCTCAACATGCGCCCTCCAATCCAGCCTTTTATCTATTTTGCCACCAAGAAAAAAACTTGTTCCGTACTTTGAATGTGACTATTTTTGTACGAAAAAGCCAATTCATTGTCTATCCGATTTCCGAAAACGATACATTCGGTCTTTGGTATGTTTAGGGGAAGATCATGGGCTGTCAGGTACCTATCGAGGACGTCGCAACCCCTTTGCACACTTATCAACATTGCATCAGAGTCCTCCTCGCCAAAGATCAGGATAGTATCATCAGCTTAAAGAATTGTGTGATGACCTGTAGTAACTGGGAGTTCATTCGTACGAGTATACATAATGTAAAGGGCTTAATATAGACCTTCTCAAGAACACTCCTAGTCACACTCATTTTCTCTATCGTAAGTGTCATTCTCGATTACTTGTTGAGTACGGTTTTCTAAATAAGAACCTATTAATTTAACTCCATAAGTTGACAAAGCGTTTTGTGATGTACACTATCAAAAGCCTTAGACAGGTCCATGCACATTGCCAAAGTTATTTTTTTATTATTTAATGAATCTAAGATATTTGTAATTGCCTAGTAGATTGGCCTTATAGTAGACTTTTCTTTTTCTAAACTCGTTTTGGTTGTTAGCAACTAATGAGTATTTTTCCAAAAATTTGGATAGTCGATTGTATATTGTTTTTCTTTTCAAAAAATGTTCCTGCATTTGAGAGAAGAGATATAAGCCTTTAATTTTTTCTCATTTACCTCATCCTCTTTGTATATGGCCTTTACAAAAGCATTTTTAAAGAGATCAGGGTAGACGCCCGTTTCAAAGCACAAATTTATGATATGAGATAACGGCTTACTGATTATATAAGCAATTCTTTTAAGATTTTAACTGGTAAGTTATCGTCACCAACAGATTTTTGTTTTTTTAGACCAGTTATGGTATTCAAAATTTCGACTGCAATCTGTTAACAGAGGGAAAGGCATCTCGTATAGTAGAATTCAGATTTGGGCAAAATATTTCTTTAAGTTATTTAGAAGTTTAAAGGGATCATTCTATTTTTTGTAAAAAGTTTCAAGGACTGTTTTGTTGTTATTGTTATTAGTTATCTTTTCTACAAGCTGCCAGGTGGCATTGACCTTGTTTTCAGCATTATCTAAAAATTGTTTAATTTTTTTTCAGCATTTCTAATTACTTATTTTAAAATTTTGCAGTAATTATTAAAAAAAGATATTAGAAACTTTAATTTTTTTAATTTTATCTACTCCTACTGCACAATGGCCATGAATTATGATTCATAATTCGTGGTTTGCAGCTAATCATAAAATTCTATTTTCATAATTCAATAGTTTGCAAGTTGCAACCAATCAGAAAATTCTAGTTTCATTATTCAATAGGTTGTAGCCAATCACAAAATTAATTCTTATTATTAAATAACTTTTATCTACTCCTACTGTACAATGACCATTCATAATTCACAGTTTGCAGCCAATCATAAAATTCTATTTTCATTATTCAATAGTTTGCAAGTTGCAACCAATCAGAAAATTATATTTTCATTACTCAATAGGTTGTAGCCAATCACAAAATTCATTCTTATTATTCAACGACTTTTGAAGTTAACAGCTGTCACAAATGTCATAATTGGGAAATATGAACACAAGACTCCTATTGCATTGGAGTAGATAAAATATCGTATTATATTCGCGATTATGGCCATTATTCACTCAGATGACTTGCACCACGCGCCTTCGGCTTGTGGCGCAAATGTCATCTTCGTGAATAATGGCTGTCATAATCGCTCATATAATAATATACTATTATCCACTCCTACTGCACAACGGCCATGAATTATGATTCATAATTCACGGTTTGCAGCCAATCATAAAATTCTATTTTCATTATTCAATAGTTTGCAAATTGCAACCAATCAGAAAATTCTATTTTCATTATTCAATAGGTTGTAGCCAATCACAAAATTCATTCTTATTATTAAATGACTTTTGAAGTTAACAGCTGTCACAAATGTCATAATTCTGAAATATGAACACAAGGCTCCTATTGCATAGGAATAGATAAAATATCGTATTATATTCGCGATTATGGCCATTATTCACTCAGATGACTTGCGCCACGCGCCTTCGGCTTGTGTCGCAAATGTCATCTTCGTGAATAATGGCTGTCATAATCGCTCATATAATAATATACTATTATTTACATAAAGCACACGGTTACGCTAACAAGAGACCTTTATCCCAGTCCAGTTGTTATCCAGTGCTTACTATCTCCAATTAAAGAGCATTCTTTGCGAACAAAAAGTCTATTGAAATGACTTAAGATTAGGTTCAAAAATATTTCTCGTTTACAGTTTGTGCATCATACGCCTGTGACCAATGGATCATTTCAATTTCTTGTTTAAAGTACAAGATTCTGTTCTTTGAAAAAACCCTATATTCATATCCTAATTTATTTTTGTTATTACGTAAACCTTTAACATTGATTATCTATTTGTGCATGATGGTCAGAGAGCGCAGAGTTCAACACATAACTAGAGAAGTCTTGTTCAAAATTGCAAAATATGTTGTCGATTAAAGTACTGTGATGGTCGCGTAATTACATACATTTTATTTTTATCTTAGCTATCTTATTTCTAGGAAGGACACATTTTATTTTAGGTATTTTATTTCTAGGACAATAATAACCCGTATTTTATAGATGTATTTTATGTATGATAGAAGTAGCAATTATATCACGTAACGAAAGCTTTCGTTTGTTTTGCCCAGTTTGTAATTCGACTCCTTTTGTAGCTGCTGAGTGTGCCGAAGAATGTAATAAATCCTAGGCGCTTGAATCGAAAATTTCTATAGTAGATTTATAGCTAGGGGCTTAGGCGAATTTGAGGAACAAACAGCCCCCAAACCGCCGACTAAATTAGTCTGGGGATTTATTAGTTTAAGATTTCAGCCAAGGAAATACGTGTCCAAGTGGTCGTGGTAAACAGCAATTTAAAACGCGACAGAAAAGGATTAAAACCGCCGTGGGTTTTGGAAGGGAAACTAACAATTAACATCGCGTCGCTATAGCAACGAAATCTAGATTTCGTTGTCATTGGTGGGACGCTCCGCGACACAGGATGGAGGAGTTCTCGTAAGTTGCATAAAACACTCCGCATAGGACGGGAGAGGGCAGAAACACAAAGTCTAGTGCATGTGGTAGTTCTAGGCTTAACACGAAGAACTGCTACAACAGCTGATCACTTATTTAACTCATATTTCCCTAGGTATGGCGCAACCTGACATTGCGAGGTCTCTTTGCCCTCGTTAGTAAGGGAACGTTGAATACCAACTCTTTGTCTTTCTTATTTCACTAGGTACAGCGCAACCTGACATTGCGAGGTGTCTCTTTCCTCGTTAGTAAGGGAGCGTTGAGTACCAACTCTTTGTCTTTCTTATTTCATTAGGTACAGCGCAACCTGACATTGCGAGGCTTCTTTTCCTCGTTAGTAGAGGCATGAGTACCAATTCTTTGCCTTTCTATTACTTCACTTAACACCGCCAGGTCCCATAGTAACAAGCCTCAGGCCGGAAGACAGCCTTCTTGCCATTAGGCGAGATAACAACGAACGCCCGACGTCCGGTTCAACTCCAAAACAGCGCAATAATTGTAAGAGTAATGTAGTGCTTTTACCTTGGTCATAATAAAGAACCATCGATTTCCATGATGTTGTTTTCTTTTAGTGTAAGAACTGAATATCTCCAGCCCCTATACGAACTGAGTACGGTTAGCTTAAGTACGGCCGCTTAGGTGAAGCACCTGTAACTGCGCCAAATCACCCGCTGTTGGACTCTAGTTTTAATATTAATTAAATAGATGTATTTTGTGCGATTAGTTTGCAACGTTTCAGTTAAATTCAAAATGTTCTCACGGTTTGTGCAGTTCGCCAAAATTATTCATAAGCACGTTCAATGCAGTTCTTAAGTTTATAACTTTATTACCTTAAGAGGCTATGGCATTTGCAACTCCAATAAAACCTTTGCCAACAGTGCACTGTTCGTGAAAACCGCAACATTTTAGTTTTCCAAGCCAAAGTTACCGAACGTTTCATTGGCTAGTTCGACACCCCTACGGGACTTGCAGATAGCCTACCAAATTTCAACGCAGACGTCACTCTTAAGTGCTACTTGTATATATTATGTGAATATAATCTAAAACTATAAAATCAACACTCTTTAATTTATTCAACTATACCAATATATATTGTGGTTTAAAAAGCTACACTGCATCACCAATCCACCCACCGTAACTAAATAGTAAAAATATACAACGTACTCACACACACGAGCTGAAACCAACCAGAGTGTGCACCGTTACAGTAGGTACCTAAATTCACAGTTTCACGTGTGGCTTTAAAAATACATTGGTTTAAGTTATATGCATAACATAGAGCGAAAAATTGCTTCATACGATTATTCTTATCATAAAAAAAATTATATTAAAGTCACTCGCCAAGATTACTTTACATTTTGAGTAGCTATTGTATATGAACCTGCTCAAGCTTTTTTTTAAACACGTCGTATATCCCAATTCCTCGACGATATAAACACAATATCACAACAAGTCTCATCAAAGACAGCAGCCAGCTCAATATCACCCTCAACACCCATACTGCAGATAGTCTTCTCTTCCTTGAAAGCACTGTTTTGATCACAATGGATGCAAACTCCCCATACTTCATACCTCTTCTAGCATAAAGAGACACAAGTCTGTAACCATCAAGTTTTATAAAATGGGCCACGTTCAGTTCCAGCCAGTGTTCATTAAAAAGCAGAATTTGGGGCTTACACGCCAGTCCACCCAGGCAGCAGTCTATTTCTAGGGTTTTACACCTAAGAGACTGAATGTTTTGATGCATAACTGTCAGGTTTTGTTTATTTTCAGGCTCATTGATAAACACTATACGCTTGGATTGCTATCTGTGTGAATCACTAAATTGTATTTTTTTCATGAAGCCATAAATATGTTGGGCGTTTTATATTATACACTCCATGGTTTACATATAAGTTGAGTTTATGTATACTATTGCTCAGTTTACAGTTAATGCATTCAGGATTTCTTTAACGTCTTTAGTTTCATGACTACTATAAGAAAGTCCACAGACTCTCTGCAGTCTCCGCTCTTTCCACTCTTTCGCTATATTATTATATTTGTTACATGATTTACACCCCAGCAACAATCTGCTTTCTCCTTTATTTAAAATTCTTCCAAATGTATCTGCAACACACTCAACGATGGCGAAAAAGGTCTTCACCATTTTTTTAAAACAACCAGTTTTATTTGGCTTTCTGAGGTTATAATGCTTAAAATTTGTTGTTTAAGCTTTCATATAAGTTCTTGTTCGTTATATAGGTCTTCAATCCCCCACAATTTTTATTCGTGCTTTTCTCTTGCTTGTGACGGTTGTTAAAATTTTTTGTCTTATCTTGAGTTCAATGTTATCCTTTAATTTATTTGCCTCCGCCTCGTTTCGTCATTGAACAACCATAGCTCCTTCCTTAGTCTCCTTGATAACTTTAATTCCTATGCCTAATTCTGCAGGATTAACCTGCTGCTTAATGCTCTTTCTATTTTCTTTTACCTTTCGCATGCTTTTGCAGGCTTGGCAACCACTACACCTTGCTGTAATGCCTTGGCATAGTTTACTGGTTGTTTTTGGGCCTTTTTTGAGAAGGGGTTTTATACCTTAATTTCTTTACTGCCTTTATAACGGCGCTGGTTTTCTTCCCCATTTTACAGATTTTTTCAATCACACACTTCAATACATTTATCGCAAAACCACATAATGTTTTCGGATCCCATCACCGCCTTTGAGATATTATCCTTTATTTTGATGCACATGTTATGCAGAAAGTACACTGCAGTATTCTATTGTTGACAACAAAGTTGTCTTCACATACAAGACAGGTGTCATAAAGGTTATCCTTAAATTTAATAGACACGAGGCAATGACCAGTTATTTGTAAACATAAACAGGTTGTAGCCATTCAAATTTGACCATAGCTTGGAAAAACAGTTACCTATGTTCTGTTCTTTCACGAATTTTTCATTTAGATAGGAATCCGAATTTCCGGTGTCAATCAAAACACCAGCTGGAGTATTATTTATAAAAGTTTTCGTTAATGATTTTGCCAAGCATTGAGGTGCTGCAGCTATTAATCTAGATATAGAAGCAACTGACGCAGTAGTCGAGTTATTTTTCAGTTTTTTATTTTGGCACACTTTAGAAAAGTGTCGTTGCCTGGAACAAGCTCTACAAACTGCTTCTCTAATAGGACACATGCTTCGTGGTTACCAACTATTTCCACAAAAATATCATTTACCATTCGTGGCAGTATCAGCAGCAGATGCAGTAAGAGATGAGGGACGTAATATCTCTTGATCATCTTCGGGTTTAATTTATTGTGATGAACAAGTCACATATTCAGGTGAAGAATAAGCAAATAATTGTTTCTGAGAGATTTCCAGTGCCCTTGCTTGACTAACAACATTCTCTAGGTTTAAAGTATTATTTTCCAACAAACGTTAGCGAATTTGAGGGGAGTTTAGTCCATTGATAAAGGCGTCTCTTATAAAATGATCTCTATGCTCTTCAGCGCCCACAGCTTGAAAATTGCAGTGTTTAGCGAAGCTTATTAAATTATCTAAAAACTGATCTATTGTCTGACCTGGTATAGTCCAGAGAAATTAGACAAAATACAAGCAAAACTTCGGAAAAATTCCCGGAAAGCTGGATTTTGGTATGAGCCTTGATATTGTGGTTCTAAACAAAATGTCAAAAGTCCTCATCGATCCGAGTGCCGCTAAAAATTTTAAGGGGGGGGGGGGCAAAGGTCACCAAAAACGGTATTTCGTGAATATCTCGTTAACGGTCACTTTTACAGAAAAAATATTGATTATCAAATTTGTAGCTTATGAAATTTCTAACAATAAACATATGATGACTTTTATTTGTAAACGTAACCGTTTTGGAGATAACTCGATTTACAGAGTTGAAACGTGCACTCTTTTCCACACCACCTTCGAGATAGAGTACAAGGTGCGTTTTTTTCATGTGGTGTCCCCAGTAGGCATATTCCACGTTTATTTTTGTTTGAAAAATGTGTATTTAAAAAAAATTATTATGAACTTGTTCATTAATCAATTTTGGATTCAAAACAGGAGTTATTAATATTCATCTTCAGACTCTATTTCAATCGGTATGCTTTCCTCTTCATCATCTTCTTCTTCTTCTGATGTCTTCTCTATTTCCATAGATTCAGTCAGGAAACGTGATGGATCTATATCTTCAGTGGAGTCGCAAGTATCGACGTCATTTATATCGGGTGTTACATTTAAGCAAGACTGACGAGTATTTGTTTTCGGATTTTGTTCACAACGTTGTTTATAATGTAGTCATAGTGACGCTTTCTAAAGCACCCTACATTTATCAGTCTACCCAATCCTCTACCTTAAAATAATTCCAGGTTTCTTAAAATGTCTTAAATAATTTGTTATAAACGTTTGAAGAAAAAATACTATTATATGTTATTCGGAACAAAAGTATCTTTATGTGGCTCGGCTGTAATTATCTGCCTCGCAAGGTCGGCAGATAAACAGTCCAGCCACGCCAAATAAAGTATAATTTTTGCTCCTAATAACATAATATACTATTATGCTCCTACGCGAATAGCAAGCAGATGTCCCTTGAGGTTTTATGACTACGGAGGGGAACTTTTCGGGGCACATTCTTTGTCTATCTAGACTACAGTGTACTATATATGTGTTTCTTTTTATTTTTATAAGCTCTGAAACAAGGAAATTTTGGAATATTTCAAGTCGCAACTCCAATGAGGTATACATGCCATTGAGGAGTGCATCTATTCGTTACAACTCTGTAAATCGAATTATCTCCAAAACGGTTACTTTTACGAATAAAAGTCATGATATCTTTATTGTTAGAAATTTTATAAGCTACAAATTTGATAATACATATTTTTTCTGTAAAAGTGACCGTTAACGAGATATTCAGGAAATACCGTTTTTGGTGACCTTTGCCCCCCCTTAAAATTTTTAGCGGCACTCGGATCAATGAGGACTTTTGACATTTTGTTTAGAACCACAATATCAAGGCTCATACCAAAATCCAGCTTTCTGGGAATTTTTCCGAAGAGCAATGTCTAATTTCCCTGGACTAGGTAGTTGAATTCTTGTTGAAAAACGATGGCGAACAAATATTTCATTTTTAGGTTTAATGTGTCAGTTTTGATCGCTTTCTTGTAGAAATCGCAGTTTCTTATAAATTCCTAGGTTGAATGGCTTAGATAATTTATTAGTAGTTTTAGTTTATCCTCCTCTCTAACTTTCTCGATAGATGCGACAAAATTTTCAAATCTCGCCAACCAATGAATCCATTCTTGGTAAGCTTTAGAGGTGTTTGGATCTGTATTGAATCTTTCAGGTCGTAAAAACTTGTCCATAATGCATTTTTGTTTAGGTTTTGTCGAATAAATTGTAGTAAGAAAACCTTCGGAATTAAGGCGTTATTCGCCACTATAGTACAAGTAAAATGAAACAAGTTGTGTCAAGTTGACAATAAACAAGTAACAAAAGCAACAGCTATCTAAATTCTATGATACCACAGTCATACTAAAAACTAATATTCATCGGAAGTATCCTTTATCTAATAGACTTGTCTGTCCGTCCGTCCGGGACGCTGTTTCAGCAGTCAAACCGTAAGAGATAGAGAAAAAAGTTATGAAAGTTATATGTTTGGAATGGTCATGTCAGCTCAGGAACCGAATTTCAGTCACGTGACACTTCCGGTTTTCGAGAAATCACAAAAAAGACCGTTTTTCAAATAGAACGCGTATTAAAAAATCGGGAGTGTGCTCCCCTAGACTTTCTCGCATTCGCCTTGTTTTCTAGCAAATTTGAAAAGTTTATTGCAATGTATATACATACAGCGATAAAATTACATTTTCAGGTAACCACTACCTGTTTAGGTAAAGTGCCGCTTTAGGTTAACTTATCATACTGAAATTTTATATCTGGGAGTTTTTCTCAATAATAAATGTATGTGCAAAATTTCGTGCAAATACCTTGAAGCAAACTGGTACTTTACTTGAATGGATACCGCTACCTGTTTAGGTAAAATGCCACTTCCGGTTACCCGATCATACTGAAATGTAATATCTGGTAGTTTTTCTACATAATAAATGTATGTACAAAATTTTGTTCAAATATCTCAAAGCAAACTGGTACTTTACTTGAAAAGGTACCGCTACATGTTTAGGTAAAGTGCCACTTCCGGTTAACCGATTTCACTCAAAATTGGTCTGGAATCTACAAATTTTGAATAATGACTATGTACATAATTACAAGGGTCTAGCTTATTTCGTTTTTAATTTATTGTGTTCACACACACACACACGCACACACGCACACACATACACACACACAGACATAATTCGAAAAATGGATTTTTTCGACGACTGACATTGAAAGTAGATTTTTCTCACTGTCATTTGACAACAGAAAGTTGACATTTGCCGCTGAGCGTGCGTTTTCATCTTTTTGCCGCTCGCCGAGCGTTTTGGGTTTCCGCGTGAACAAAATAGGTAGCCACGTCCGAATGTTTCCTTGACAACGCCCGTCATTTGTGGAAATAATCGCGTCACATGTCATATAGACTGCGCGAGTAATGTTAACTTGATTGTCAATTAATTTTTGCGATAAAACGAAATTTGTAATTTTCCTTTAATAATATGCTCAGTCGTCGAAAAAATAGTATGTATGTTTCGAGCTAAAAGTGCGCTTGCCGCTTTTGCACGATTGCTGGTTTCGACTTCGTCTCAACCAGCAATATTCATGCGCAAGCGGCAAGAATGCACTTTCAGCTCTTAACATACTATATACTATTTCGGACTCTAGGAGGTCTAAAACGTCAAGATTCGTCAAAATCTCGAAGTCGATTTTTTTGACGATTACAATACTTTCTCTATGCGAGAAAGTAATAAAAATGTTTCAGCAGCCAAACGGAGCTGCGACCCTCTGCGCCTTAAAACGTCGATCGGTTAGGCAACCACTTTGACACCTTCCAGGTCTGGGTACAGTTTTTATTTAATACGCGTTCTATTTGAAAAACGGTCTTTTTTGTTTTTTTAAATGAGACATTTGTCTCACTGGATTGCTTGTTTATTACTAATTGCTCAATATCCATAACACTTAGTGCACATTCGGTTTGGCAGGCATCTTCAAGTACATGTTCGATATGCGTTACGTAGTTTTTCCAGTGTTCAGCTTATCTCCTCGATATTTTACTTACTCGTAATATTTGCGTTTTGCTCCAAGAATCGCTTTCAATTTTGACTATCGGAAGTTCTCAATCCTTTCTTCAATTTGTATAACGTACTTTTTGCAAGTTTGAATGCTTTTGAAGCTTTTCCGATTGCTTGATGGTGACGACTTTCTTCATTTTCGGAGTATTCTACATTTAAAATAAGTGTTCTCGATTGATCTCAAATTCTTTAAATTTTTAAATGAAAATGAAAATGCTGACAGTGTCAACTTGACAATACTGCCAGTAATTATTTTAAGTTACGACTGTCAGTTCTGTTGTTCTGGAGATTTTTGTTTCACTCAATTCGACTAAGACGAAAAGACATAAAATTTTCTGCTGGGGTATAAATGTCACTATAAATACAGAGGGCAAATAATTATTTCAATATAAAGTCGTACGAGACGCCTTGTTCAAATTTAAAGCAACATTTGAGTAAACCTGCGAATGATGATGATTAAGTATTACGTGTTCTCTGTACTGCTATAATTACGGTGTAGAAGCATAGACGCTCACGGAGTACAGCTTGAATCGTATAAGTTCTTTCCAATTGCGGGTATACAGCAGATTCTTCGGAATTAACATACGTGGAGATCTTAAGAAGAATGAACACCCTAGTGCAGACAACAATAGCAAAAAGACTGAAATTATAATATTTTGGCCACATTATGCTTCATCAGGCATAATTCAAAGAGAGGTGGAAAGCAAGAGAGAGCCTGGTAGAAGAAGAACGTTGTGGTTGAAGAATCTGAGACAATGCTTCTAGCAATTCACAGTGCAACTATATTCCAACGATCCTTAAACAGACACGGCACGCGAAGAAGAAATTTCAGTGCAGATTGTAAATGTGCATAATTGAGAAGCCTATTAATACCGGGAGGCCATTAATATCTGATATCACATTACATTTGGAATCAACACCGCTTTATTAAAGTGATGAATCCAACTAAACTAAATGTCATTAATGTCATCACAACTAAAATTCCTATCTGTCAAAAATTATTACAGATTGCAATAAGTAATGGAGTTAGAACAGGATATTTTTATAATCGAGTCGTAGGCTAAACTGCAGAATCTGGGGCACATTCCCCTCCTCTTATTGCATTTTATTACATTATATAGGTACCAATACTTATCGTAATTGAAATATAATGCTAACCAACATTTATAAGTAGCTACCCGGTACCATGAGATAAAAAACAAATGATTCTGAGCAGGCTTTGATATATGTTATACGTTTGGCAGTACTGAAGTGTATTGTCAGTCTATGTCAAATTCGAGATTAAAAGGTTAGATTTTGTTTGTTGTTTGACACAGACTGACGTAAAACTTAACCTGCAAATCTCGAATTTGACATAGACTGGCAATATACTTCAGTACTGCCAAACGTATAACACATATCAAGGCCTGCTCAGATACATTTTTTTTATCTCATGGTACTTTGTAGCCATTATTATTTGTGTTATCATAAAGCAAATAATTTAGACTAAAGCGTAAAACATTTAACTTTTCTAATTTTTCCAAAATTTTACATAAATATATATATATAACTGCTTCGACTTTTATCTACAATATGGTTAAATACCTCCTCAGGGGTTAACAATATCATTGTTAATAGTTGTTAGTACCGGCTTTGCGACCCTGAGACTCCCAAGCACACTTACTGGGGCCACTCAACAGGTAATGGGGAGAAACGGCCTTGTAAGAATGAGTATCTTCAGGATTGGAATGTATCCTAGATTCGGCAGCGGAAGAATCTAACGATGGCAATGGCAGTAACCACAATCAGTGAGACCGATTGCAGTCACTCACCAAGACGTCAGACAGGCGCAGTGAGAATTGCCAAAACCCTCCAACGATTGAATGATGATGCAGAGCAAGAAATAGGGAACAATGGAAGGGTTTGAAGGAGGCCTATGTTCAAAACGGGACTAGAGGGGACTAAATAGAGGTTAAATGCTCTACAATATCAGTATCATTTATAACGTACTCAATCTTAGCAATACAATAAAACTATTCACCCGCATGATCAACTAGGAAGCACAAGGGAAAATAAATTTTACACTAGTGCCTCAGCAAACCTTTAAAATACTCACCCACTTAACCGTTCGTATCCCTCTTAAAATTACAATACATATTAAAATCCATAGAAAAAAAGATACACCGGCGTTACGCCAGTTCGGCGAAAACATACCAACAGTATCATCAAATTTGTCTGTAGAGTAGTAAATAATGCGATGGCTAAAACGAACGAGATTAATAAAACACAAAGATATCAATAGATTTGGCTATTACTAAAAATATGCATATTCTGGAGTCAATGATTGATTCGTTGTTCCCACCTGGCAGTAATTCTGTGGTACAGTTCCACACGTAGCGTATTCTAAAGTACGGTTAAACGAAGCGAAGAGGTATATAAATGAGTACACGTTTAACATATTATAATAGGTCGACACTGTTGCGCAATAAAAAGCCATAGCATAGCTAATACCTGCAATAAAATATGTTTAGTGTTTTAGTTCTTCTAATAGAACTAGATAGATTACCCTCAAACAAAGGACACATCGCAAACACTTTGGAGAAGCCTTTACTTGAATACTGGCCGAGAGCAACTTCAAAAAATAAAAGTGAACTACCAACCGTTAGCATAAAGATTATGTACAACCATACAAAAGCAGCTGAAAAGGGCGAATTATTCTCTGCTTCTAAAACCTGAATGTCGTACCCTGTCCCCCAATTAAAGCCTCCTTGGGGAACCTCCATAAATTTGGCAAACTCAAACAAAACGCCAGGGTTTGAAAAAAGAATTCTTTCCTGCTCTCCCATTTATCGCGATCTATGTTCGCCTAAGGGTATAGGTGGTTTGTAATTATTAATAGCTTCAAACGACTATTACTTACTTCTATTTCAACTAAGTAATCTGTAGTGATTCTAGAAGATTCCGTATAATTTAGCTAGAATTTTAAATTTTCAATAACGGATGATTGCGTAGTATAGCAATCACATACTTCTCTCGGTTTTAAAATAGTTAAATAGGATATGTCGTCCCTATTCCCCATTTTTAATTTGAATTTATTGTTCTGTTTTTCAATGCTGTTCTCAGCAAATCTAAAATTAAATTGCTAATGTCATAATAATGACATATCAGAAATTACTACTGTCACAATGTTTATTTGAAGTTAGAATGTCAAAGACAAGAACTTTCAATACATATAAATTAGTTGCATCTCTATCAATACTATAGGAACATGGAAGTCTCAGAGAGTATTTCAGAATCACTACAACATATTGTTTTGTTTTATTTGTGGCCACAATTCTCGTATTTTTTAACAAACAGTATTATAGGTATTAATTTTTTCTTAGCGATATCAACCAAACGAAGGCTGTATTTAGTTAGTTATCTTGTATAATTTCGCTTGTCGACTGTCACGTGACTGAAGTGATAGCACTGTCAAGCTATGTCAAATTCGTAATTTTCAGGTTAAGTTTTGCGTCAGTCTGTGTCAAATAACAAACAAAACCTAACCTACGAACCTCGAATTTGACATAGACTGACAATACACTTCAGTTCTGCCAATACACTTCAGTACTGTCAAACGTATATCACATATCATAGGCGACTAATTATAAATTTATTTCTCGACATATTCTGACAGCGCAAACTATTTAGGCACAAGAATTGCTACTGTAAAATAAAACGTCGTATATCACACGTGAGCGAAATGCCGTTATAAGCTCGTGAGAAACTGTATCGCTCGTGCTGGGGCACTTGCGATTCAAAATTCTCAATCGCAAATAATGATGCATTTCTCTCACTTCTAATATAATCAGAAGTAATACTATAAGTACTTCGATATTATCGGGTTATATGTCGATAACTTGTTGCACAATAATAAAAGAGTGTCAGTTTGACAGGTTAAATAGTCCGACCGCGTCAGCGGGAGGATTATTCTGTCAAACTGACACGATTTGTTATTGTGCAGGAAGTTTGAGACGTATAACCTGTTCGAAGTACGCATTGTATTCGATTTGATTATTTTGTGAGTAAATTTTAATATTAGGAACACATAAATATTTTATTAGCAGCTCGATTTGTTTGAATTAACCTAGCTGAAAGTCATCTCCATGAAAACAACATCAAGTTGACAAAAGATATGTATTGCGTTGCCTAGTGAAGTTACTATAGTATAATCGATTTTGTATAATCGAAATTATACAAGATAACTTAACTAAATCCAGCCTTTTGATTGGTTGAAATCTCTACGAATAAAATAATCTACTATTATTTTATCCTATTATGTTACTACTAGCAGTCCAGTGAGACAAATGTCTCATTAAAAAAAACAAAAAAGACCGTTTCTCAAATAGAACGCGTATTAAACAAAAACTGTACCCAGACCTGGAAGGTGTCAAAGTGGTTGCCTAACCGATCGAGGTTTTAAGGCGCAGAGGGTCGCAGCTCCGTTTGGCTGCTGAAACATTTTTATTTAATACGCGTTCTTTTTTGTGATTTCTCGAAAACCGGAAGTGTCACGTGACTGAAATTCGGTTCCTGAGCTGACATGACCATTCCAAACGTATAACTTTAATAACTTTTTTCTCTATCTCTTACGGTTTGGCTGCTGAAACAGCGTCCCAGACAGACAAACCAGCGTCCCGGACAGACAAAACAGCGTCCCGGACGTCTAATAGATAAAGGATGATAATAACTCCTTAGCAACGAGTTGCGTTAAGATGCATTTAACAACACGAGTACTAGTACTAACGTTTATTGTTAGTGACAATGTCTATGTCAAATTCGATGTTAGTAGGTTAGGTTTTGATTGTTATTTGACACAAACTGAAGCAAAACTTAACCTGCTAATCTCGAATTTAACATAACCTGACAGTGCTACTAACAATACAGTATTGAGAGATACCACCACAGCCACAGCAGATATGCGTCTCGCTGTTCTGTCATTAATAAAAAAATTTCTATTTTTTGAAAAAGATTAGTATTTTAGGATAAAATAAACCGTGTTACGATATACGTAACGTTATCTGCTTTCTACATTACTCGAGAATTTTAAAGAACTCGCTCCTAACGTCGCTAGTTCATTCAAACTATTCTCTCGTAATGTAAAAAGCTCGATAACGTTACTTGCATCGTAAATTACTATTACAACACGGCGGTTCAGGAATTGTGGTGTAGCAAAATTTTGCCAGCTAGTTCCTGAGCAGGATTGGGGGGGGGGGGGGGGGACTGTCCGGAAGCGCCACTGTAAGTTCTTAAACCACCTAGCTGTCTCATAAAAATAATAAAAGAAAGAAAATACCAGAGCTTGAAATGACCCAATTGTTTATTTACACTATGTACACGTATAAACTCTGCACCATACTCGAAGAAGGCAAAACAAATCTGCGATAGGATACTTGTTTGTAAATGGAATTGTAACTTTCATTTAGTTTTAAATATAAAATGTACAAGGTTTTAATGTTAATAAATGTGAAGTGAAAAACAAAACTCTACGATTTTAACTCGCAATTCGCTCGAGTACACGAATCTCAACTATGTATAAGCCGTTCACGATCTTTTTGGGTCAGGTGAGGCTATGACCATCTAGTAATTTTGTTGGCAGTACCTCTGTTGCAACTAAACTCCCTCATGGAAATTGACACTTTTTGTGTTAGGTTAGGTTGTTTTCAGTTTAAGGTTATATTTTCTGAATAGGTACGTTCTTGCCGGATATTCTCTAGTCGCCACATCGACTCACGTTCTTTTAAATTTGGTCTGTCCTTTTTAAGTTGGAAGTAGCATCGTTTAATGGAAATTTTTTGTTGCAACAAAATTATTTTGGGCATTTTGACTTTTTCTTTGACGGAAATTAAAATTATTTTTACACATTTGATAAATCATTTATTTTCTTAAGAATATTAAAATAATAAATCTGGCAATGTGGCGGCAAGAAAAAGTCGAACAGACACTGACAGAAAAAACAAGTTGCATCCGCTACATCATCGAATCAGTTAGTCAACATGAAAAGAAAAAATCATAGCCAACTTTGTCCCAAAAAGGTCGTGAACGGCTTATCATATCGACCATTAATCATTTTACGTTCAGAGATATACATATTTTACTCAATACAATATATACTGACTCTGATTGGTAGTAGAGACCCTGTATAAAAAGTATATACAGGGTCTCTACTACCAATTACAGTGCCTTTATATGAGACAGTGGCGACAATATAACTAAACCACGCCCCCGCCCCCATATTCAGGCAAATTTCTAACGGCTGTTCATTTAAATTCGTAATCAGAGTCGCCTGTGATACGTGTTTTACGTTTGGCAGTACTGAAAAAATTCGAGATTTGCAGGTTAAGGTTTACGCCAGTCTGTGTCAAATAACAAAACAAAACCTAACCTACTAACCTCGAATTTGACATAGACTGACAATACATTTCAGTACTGCCAAAAGTATAACACGTATCACAGGCGATTTAGCCTAAACATGGCGGCTAAAACTACGTGATCTAGAGAGCCAATCAAAATAGAACACCCCATTGTCGCCACTGTCTATATAAAGGCACTGTACTACCAATTAGAGTACCTATACTATAAGATAAGAGTAAAGCAAACGATGACATTTGGGGATCCAAAAAAATGAAGGTTGTCGGAAATGCCATAGTTAACTACGTTACCTTGTTATTGTATAGTTGTACATTTATTAATTATAGTTTTACTTTTATGAAATACATTGATACAACACATAAGCAAAATTTATACAATTTAAATCATATACAATAGTATATTAGGAATTTTATATTGTTTATTCAAATTTAAACTACAGTTACGACTTTTGGTGAAACTGTTACATTAATTATAATATGCCACTTAATACGTTAAAGAGATACCTACGTCCTAAAATTGAAAGTAATAATAAATGAAATGATAAAAACATGAAATATAAATGAGTAATTAACGAAACTGCATGTGTTATGTACGTATTAGAAAATGCAAATGATAGAGAAGAGAGACAAACATGTGGAGCATCTGCTAAAAAATATATTTTTTGTTCTTCTTTGATTGGATTGTTAATGAAATTGACTATTTTGCAACATTTTCCGGCAATAATTCCTAAATTTCTCCACATGCCTTGATTGCAAGCACCCATGTCTGATGTTACAGAAACAATATTTAAACATGTTTGTAGCACGTTCCACAATATTAATTAACATATCCGCGACTATTGAACTGTTAGTGCTTTCTGACGTAAAGTAGTAAGCCACCGTTTGCTTCTATCTAGTTGTAATACAAATAATATAAGAGTGAATATTAAAAACCTAAGATTGTTCTAATATTTTATATACCTAACACGAAAACTAAAGCTTTAGAAGCTAAACGATTGTGCTGATTTGGCAATGTTACACCTCCCTTAATTTAGTATATTATGATACGAGTTTTATAAGAAGCATTTTGTAGCACGCACGGATTTAGGGTACGACGAGCGAAGCCAGGAGTGCCCTAAAGGAGTAAGTGCTACAAAATGCCTTATAAACGAGGTATGTACCATACAGTATTTTATCTACTTTGCTACTTTTTTAAGCAACAAAATGAAATTTTTTAGTATTTTTATTATAGCATCGCTTTGTGTCTATTACGATACGCAAACGCGTATCGTAATAGCCTCAATACGAACGCAAAGTAGATAATAGTACATTATGAAATTAGTTTATAATTCAGAGGATAATCCTCTATTATAAACGAGTTTCATATACTATTTTGTCGTCGACTAACATAATAATTTCGAAGGAAATTAATTTCTGCTATTTTTTAAAAGCAGTTCATGTATACAAAACTACGACGTATTTGTTGCTATGATAATGTGGTTGCTAAGCTATTGTTTATGCTTATGGTAACAATTTTTGTTTAGCAAACACATTTTCGGCCAAAATGAATGATTGTCACGAGCCTTTATTAATAAGTGATGAAATTATTAAAAAAGCTGCAGAAGCTGAGCTGAGTCTGATTCCTAAAAAGTCGGAAGAGATTTATAAGAAAAAGTATGACAAGTTTTGGCAATGGCTAAGAGCCAAAAATACGGAGATAGTTACAGAAAAGGTTGTGCTTGCGTATTTTTTAGATCAGGTAAATTATTTGCATTTTGAGTTAGATATATTGGCTTGAATCTAGTTTAGCGACCAACTCCGATCAACATGTGCTATACACCATTCGACGCGTCTCGTCGAGCTGAACAATATTGTCCATGGGGACAATCGGGGCAGAACAATGGTTACTGAGATACAGCACTCTAAAGTTGTTTTTTTATAAATTTTTTTCTTCGTGGAAAACACTCTGGGGCCTCTGGCCGGGCGCCGCACAGCATTTCGCGCAGCGTACCTCACCGAAGGCTAATAACAAGTCACACTGCGCGCCACCTAACCTAACCTTACCTAACATAACCTAACTTAACCTAATCTAATTTAGCGACTAACTCCGATCGACATGTGCTACACACCATTCGACGCGTCTCGTCGAGCTGAACAATATTGCTGCTGGGGACATTCGGGGCAGACCAACGGTTACTGAGATACAGCACAGTAAAAATTAAAATGTCCCACACTATGGCGCGTTCGCTTTAAAATGTCTTTATATTAAATCATGTGTGTTGTGTTGGGTTGGGTTGGGTTGGATTGGGTTGGGTTGGTTTGGATTGGTTTGGTTTGGGTTGGGTTGGGTTGGGTTGGGTCGGGTTGGGTTGGGTCGGGTTGGGTTGGGCTGGGTTGGGTTGGGTTGGTTTGGGTTGGGTGAGGTTAGGTTAGGTTAGGTTAGGATAGGTTAGGTTAGGTTAGGTTACGTTAGGTTAGGTTAGGTTAGGTTAGGATAGGTTAGGTTAGGTTAGGTTAGGTTTGGGTAGGTTAGGTTAGGTTAGGTTAGGTTATGTTAGGTCAGGTGAGGTTAAGCAAGGTTAGGTTAGGTTAGGTTATGTTAGGTCAGGTTAGGATAGGTTAGGTAAGGTTATGTTAGGTTAGGTTAGGTAAGGTAAGGTAAGGTTAGGTTAGGTTAGGGTAGGATAGGTTAGGTTAGGTTAGGTTTGGGTAGGTTAGGTTAGGTTAGATTATGTTAGGTCAGGTGAGGTTAAGCAAGGTTAGGTTAGGTTAGGTTAGGTTAGGTTATGTTAGGTTAGGTTAGGATAGGTTAGGTTAGGTAAGGTTATGTTAGGTTAGGTTAGGTAAGGTAAGGTAAGGTTAGGTTAGGTTAGGTAAGGTTATGTTAGGTTAGGTTAGGTTAGGATAGGTTAGGTTAGGTTAGGTTAAGTTAGGATAGGTTAGGTTAGGTTAGGTTAGGTAAGGTTATGTTAGGTTAGGTTAGGTAAGGTAAGGTAAGGTTAGGTTAGGTTAGGGTAGGATAGGTTAGGTTAGGTTAGGTTTGGGTAGGTTAGGTTAGGTTAGGTTAGGTTTGGGTAGGTTAGGTTAGGTTAGATTATGTTCGGTCAGGTGAGGTTAAGCAAGGTTAGGTTAGGTTAGGTTAGGTTAGGTTATGTTAGGTTAGGTTAGGATAGGTTAGGTTAGGTAAGGTTATGTTAGGTTAGGTAAGGTAAGGTAAGGTTAGGTTCGGTTCGGTTAGGTAAGGTTAGGTTAGGTTAGGTTAGGTTAGGTTAGGATAGATTAGGTTAGATTAGGTTAGGTTAGGATAGATTAGGTTAGGTTAGGGTAGGCTGGGCTAGGTTAGGTTAGGTTAGGTAAGATTAGTTTAGGTTAGGTGAGGTTAGGTTTGGATAGGTTAGGTTAGGTTTGGGTAGGTTAGGTTAGGTTAGGTAAGGTTAGGTTAGGTTAGGTAAGGTTAGGTTAGGTAAGGTTAGGTTAGGTAAGGTTAGGTTAGGTTAGGTTAGGTTAGGTTTGGTTAGGTTAGGTTAGGTTAGGTAAGGTAAGGTTTGGTTAGGTTAGGTAAGGTTAGGTTAGGTTAGGTAAGGTTAGGTTAGGTTAGGTTAGGTAAGGTTAGGTTAGGTAAGGTAAGGTTAGGTTAGGTTAGGTTAGGTTAGGTTAGGTTAGGTTAGGTAAGGTAAGGTTTGGTTAGGTTAGGTTAGGTTAGGTTAGGTGCCGCGCATTGTGACTTGTTATTAGCCTTTGGTGAGGTACGCTGCGCGGCGCTCCGCCGAAGGCCTCAGAGTATTTTCCACGAGAAAAATTTAGAAAAAAAAACTTTATAGTGCTGTAGCTCAGTAACCGTTGGTCTGCCCCGAATGTCCCCAGCAGCAATATTGTCCAGCTAGACGAGACGAGTCGAATGGTGTATAGCACATGTCGATTGGAGTTGGTCGCTAAACTAGATTAGGTTAAGTTAGGTTATGTTAGGGAAGGTTAGGTTAGGTGGCGCTCAGTGTGACTTGTTATTAGCCTTCGGTGAGGTACGCTGCGCGAAGTGTTGCGCGGCGCCCCGCCAAAGGCTCCAGAGTGTTTTCCACGAAGAAAAAAATTTATAAAAAAAAACTTTAGAGTGCTGTATCTCAGTAACCATTGGTCTGCCCCGAATGTCCCCAGCAGCAATATTGTTCAGCTCGACGATACGCGTCGAGTGGTGTATAGCACATGTCGATCGGAGTTGGTCGCTAAATTAGATTAGGTTAAGTTAGGTTATGTTAGGTAAGGTTAGGTTAGGTGGCGCGCAGTGTGACTTGTTATTAGCATTCGGTGAGGTACGCTGCGCGAAATGCTGTGCGGCGCCCCGCCAAAGGCCCCAGAGTGTTTTCCACGAAGAAAAAAATGTATAAAAAAAAACTTTAGAGTGCTGTATCTCAGTAACCATTGGTCTGCCCCGATTGTCCCCATGGACAATATTGTTCAGCTCGACGAGACGCGTCGAATGGTGTATAGCACATGTCGATCGGAGTTGGTCGCTAAACTAGATCCTTACCGTTCTCGAAGTTGAAATGCATGTTACGAATAAAGGACAATATTGACATTAGTAATTTTCCTAAACCTACTTCCTTCCTGAAGAACTACTCGGTTGGTTATGCACCAGAGAAGTCTGCAGTGTTTGTAAAGGAACAATTAATACATTTTTTTGTAAATGCGCCAAATGACAAGTACTTGCTTATGAAGGTACGATTTGTTTTTTTAAATGTCAAAGTTTATTATAGTTTCTGTCATACTAATGTTATTTATAGGTGGTTGCAATTTTTGGTTTGTTTGGGGCTTGTCGACGTGCAGAGTTTCATAATTTATGCGTTGGTGATGTCAAGGAGGAAGGCTCTGTGCTGGTTGTTTATATCAGGGACACAAAAACTCACAGGACTAGGATATTTACAATTTTGAATGATGATGGCGCAGTGAATTATACTGATCTTATTAAAAATTACATTAGTTTAAGACCAAAACATGTGAAAATTGAGAAGTTCTTTTTATTCTATAATTTCGGAAGATGTATGTACATGCAATCCGGTTGGCATTAACACATTTGGCCAGATTCCTCGAAAGATCGCCACGTATCTGAAAATTTCGAATGCTACTGAGTATACGGGTCACTCCTTTCGGAGAACATCCGCTACGATTTTAGCAGATAGCGGTGCTGATATTAGAACCCTCAAAAGACATGGAGATAGGAAGAGTGATGCAGTTGCTGAGGGATATATTGTAGATTCGCGAGAAAATAAAAACAAAATTGCCCGAACCCTTGGAGCTGCTAGTGGACAGATTAGCAATGTTTCTTCAACGAGTAATGGTGTTCTTTCTACAGCTAATACATCTATGTCGGGTATCACAATATCAGGAAATTTCAATTGTAGTATTCATATTAATATAAATAAATCTGATTGATCTTTGTGTTTATTTTGTTGTTATGACAACTTTATGGTATTCGTGCCATAAAGTAGGTGTTTATGCATGATTTTCCCTACATTAAAGATGGCATTGTGACGCTAGTCGACGACAAAAGAATTTGTGGCCACACAAAAGTCCATACCCTTTCTTATTTCATCTAAAGTAAGCATACGGTTTTTTTCGAAAATTGTGTTATAGTTTGCAATTTTAATCTTTAATAAAGTAAAGACATTGTTAAAATGCCAGATTGAAAATTTAAATGCTGCAAATGGAAATTTAATGTGTAAGTAGACTGAAATGGAAGTCCTGTTTTCCTAAAATTATTATACCCAGTTATTCACATGAAAATCTCAGCCTTTTTTAATGACCTTTCTAAGGTTTTATTAGAGCATTTGCTACACTTATTTTTGATAGTTGTTAATGTTTGAATTTGATCATTGGTAAGTCTTCTTTAATTTTCGTTTTAAAAAAATATTCTTTCGTTTGGTCTCGCAAATAAGACGGCTTAATTTTCTGTTATTTCGTCGAAATGTATAAATTTTTTTGTAATCAAAATGTTTGTAAATATTTTTGTTCCATTTTCTCTAAACTACCATTGATCATTGTCGAAATGCTTTTCACAAATTGTTAGTCTTGTGTAACTGCAATGTTTCTTGCGGATCTTGTTCAGACAAATTCTTTTTCTCAGCCCATCCTTTGGAACACTAGCTAAGTAAACACCATTTTCAGAATGGTTCTTTCAACCATGGTCAGAGCAATTAAAACGAAATGATTGAAAATAGGGCAAGGGAAAAAGAAAATTGAAAAATTACATGATTAATAAAATTATGTGCAAAAAAACCTCAAATTTCGCAATTTATTTTATAAATTGATTACGAACTGCGTGTTTTTGCAACTTTGACAAGTTTAATGTCAGTTAAATGTCATCAATTACAAACAATCAAAAACCTGTCGACTACTTCTAAATCGCATCTAGATCTATTGTACATGCATAGGGATCCAACCAATCAAATACTGTTCCTGCCTTTGACCTACTTTTATCTACTTATTATATAGGTACTCTACTACCAATTACAGTGCCTTTATATAGACAGTGGCGACAATACAACTAAGCCACCGCCATATTTAGGCAAATTTCTAACGGGTGTTCATTTAAATCCATAATCAGAGTCCACTGTGATACGTGTTTTACGTTTGGCAGTACTAAAAACAGAGATTTGCAGGTTAACATTTGCGTCAGTCTGTGTCAAATAACATACAAAACCTCACCTACCAACCTCGAATTTGACATAGACTGACAATACACTTCAGTACTGCCAAAAGTATAACACGAATCACAGGTGATTTAGCCTAAACATGGCGGCTAAAACCACGTGATCTAGGGAACCAATCAAAAATAGGACACCCCATTGTCGCCACTGTCTCTATAAAGGCACTGTACTACCAATCAGAGCCAGTATATATAGGAGAGTAGCTCCATTCTTTGATCCGTGAAAATGCCGCCATCGCCGCCATTTTTGTTCCCATCAGCAATAACTGATTCAGTTATGTTTAAAATTTTACTTGAAATTGGCAATACTCTACGTCTATGTCAAATTCGAGGTTAGCAGGTTATGTTTTGCGTCAGTTGGTGTCAGAACTGACGCAAAACCTAACCTGCTAAAAACGAATTTGACATAGATTTGCAGTCTTGCCAATTTTAAGTAAAATTTTGGATTGTCAACAAACGTCACGTTGACGGAATTGTGTTACAAACCTCAAAGTGACGCATATGTCAGAGGAATAAACATGGCGGACGTGGCGGTACTCTCCTATTTATGCTGGCTCTGCTACCAATTACAGTGGCTACACATATAAGGACAGTGTGGTCCACGATCTGCTGGATTGTTTGACAAACGTCCTTTTGTCACACAATTCAGCAGGCCGTGGTGTGGTCAATTTTAAAAAAGGCAGCCATTAAGAGTCGTCTCTACAACAACCAGCCACGCCTTTAGGTATTGTTCTGTGCACGGCCTGCTAAATTGTAAGACAAACGTCACTCTGCTAAATTGTGACATAAACGTCATTTTATACGGACTGGGCATAAGTGAAATTCGGAGATGCTTTGCAGAGCGCTGTATATTCACGATCGCGAAAATGTGTGCAATATGAGGTGGTCAAAAAATGTGCAGTGTAACATTAATTTTACAAGAATGTCAATAATATTACTTAAACAGAATTAAACGGCAAGAGACGATGTGAAACGTAAGGAATCGCTGATAGCGATTAAAAATCCTCGTTACGAGCAACCTAATATTGGAATATAAGTCAAGGTGTCCTTTTTATCTTCTTTATTGTGTTTTGTACATAGAAAACGAAAATTGACAACATTTTGCGTTGATCGGCACAGAGATTACGTACAAAAACTCAACAACATTTTTTTTTTATATTCATAATCAAACCGTTGTATTTATTCCACCAGTTAATTTAGAGGGATAGAATATTCACGCCCGTATTCATAGTCGTTCGCCAGCGGATCGCCGGCGACTCGCCAGAGATTCGTTATGAATAGTATGTTGGCGGCACTGTACGTCTATGTCAAATTCGAGGTTAGCAGGTTAGATTTTGTGTCAGTTTCTGTCAAAACTGACTGAAAACCTAACCTGATCACCTCGAATTTGACATAGACGTACAGTGCCGCCAACATACTATTCATAACGAAACTCCGGCGAGTCGCCGGCGATCCGCTGGCGAACGACTATGAATACGGGTGTAAGTGTTACGTAGCCCGTAAATTCTCTTTAATTTGATGCAATAATCTTTGGCATTAAAACATTTATATAGTTTATTATAGCTTTTGATTTGGACTAATGCGCAATTTTCGCAAAAAGCATTTTACTTTAACTCGTTGACATTTACTTATGCAAACGAAAATTCGGCATTCGCTTACACAGAACACTGTAGAATTTTATGAGGATTATTTAATTCCACTTCATATTGTATTCAATAATAAAGGACTTAGAAGCAATTTTGTGTGACTATGTGTGATTTCGTAAAACGACTTTTAATGGCGGATTTTAAAACAACCAATCAGAAACAGGACCAAAATTGACCACACTGTCCTTATATAGCAACTGTACTACCAATTAGAGACTCTGTATATTAAGATTAGAGACAGGAAATACGGATGATCAATGCGAATTGGTTGGAACCATTTTCCATGGCTGAAATGATTAATGCCGTTTGACATTTCTAATTTCTGCTGTAATGACAAGTGGCATTTCCTTTGTGTGATAGATAAATCAGGTTCTTTTGCGTCATTGTTCATACATTTAACATGAATGATTGGCTGTTTAGCAGTTGGATGTAAGAAACTGTGCTTAGGTTTTTATAAAACGAGGCTGTTATGTGAATATTGATAGAAAGGTATGTTATTAAGAACTTGAAGTGTGAAAATCGTAGATTATGCAAAGAAAATTTTACGTGAGACTAGTTCTTAACTATACACTGACAAAATCCCAATTAGGAAACTAAAATATAACGCAACGCAATCATCATTCCACTTGTACAGCTGTGAGAGTGAAATTCATATTCTTATATGGGTATTTCGCCACTCTGCAAATTAAAATATTTAATAACGAAAATATTAACAACGAACGTTTCGAGGGACAATCTGCCCTCGTTATCAACGAATAACAATTAAAACTAACAAGAACTTATCTTTTTTTCACAGGAAGGAAAAACGACCAACCTCCAATGAATTTTCTGACATTGAAAAAAAGATAAGTTCTTGTTAGTTTTAATTGTTATTCGTTGATAACGAGAGCAGATTGTCCCTCGAAACGTTCGTTGTTAATATTTTCGTTATTTAATATTTTAATTTGCAGAGTGGCGAAATACCCATATAAGAATATGAATTATGAATTCACGCCACAAAGAAGTTTCAGAGATTATGTGAGAGTGAAACATATTCAGAAGATCAATATAAAAATGTTCAGCAAAATAGAAGGAATTTATGTGTAGCTCTGTACTTTCAAATTCTTCAACCATAAGGTATACTGGAAATGAAAGCGAAATTTAAAACACAACAAAACAGTTATTATATACCATCTGAGTGGAATGACATTAAAAGGCACATAACTATTACTGAAGCTAAATACTCATGGTTCATTTAGTGTTAAACTTCTGAACTATGAGGTATTATTGTAGAGTAAAAAGCTTTTCACTTATTACAGGTTCTTTCAAAGTCAATGTGAAATTTTACGAGAAACTTGCCTGTGTGAACTAACGAGCTTGCACTTCATCCAGTGTAGTGCCATTCTTTCACACCAGTTTTAGTATTCATTTTAAAACTTGAGTCTTTGACTTAGAAAGAAACTGTAATGAAATGTAGATGGGTAATTAATAACTAGAAACAATCCGCAAGATCTATCCTACTTTATGAATATCAGAAGCAATTTATTTGACATTTAGAAATGTGTTCTTTTAGGTTAATGTCAATTTGGCAATGGCAACATCTTGAAACATTCTATCAAAAACATAGCAATTAATCAATTTATCCTTGGAAACTGGTTCCACTTGTCCCATCTCTTATCTTACTTTTTATACAGGGTCTCTAGTTGGTAACAGAGCCAGTAGATATAGGAGAGTACCGCCACGTCCGCCATGTCTGTTCCTCTGTCATATGCGTTACTTTGAGGTTTGTAACACAATTCCGTCAACGTGACATTTATTGGCAATCCGAAAGTTTACTTAAAATTGGCAAGACTGTAAGTCTATGTCAAATTCGAGGTTAGTAGGTTAAGTTTTGTTTGTTATTTGACACAAACTGACGCAAAACATAACCTGATAACCTCGAATTTGACATAGACTTACAGTCTTGCCAATTTCAAGTAAAATTTTAGGCATAACTCAATCAGTCATTGCTGATGGGAACAAAAATTGCGGCGATGGCGGCATTTTCACGGATCAAAGAATGGCGGTACTCTCCTATATCTACTGGCTCTGGTTGGTGGTACAGTGCCTTTATATAGACAGTGGCGACAATAGGGTGTCCTATCTTTGATTGGCTCCCTAGATCACGTGGTTTCAGCCGCCATGTTTAGGCTAAATCGTCTGTGATACGTGTTATATACGTTTGGCGGTACTGAAGTGTATTGTCAGTCTATGTCAAATTCGAGGTTAGTAGGTTAGGTTTTGTTTGTTATTTTACACAGATTGACGGAAATCTTAACCTGCAAATCTTGAATGTTTTTAGTACTGCCAAACGCAAAACACGTATCACAGGCGACTCTGATTAGGAAATTTAAATGAATACCCGTTACAAATTTGCCTAAATATGGCGGCGGGGGCGTGGCTTAGTTGTATTGTCGCCACTGTCTCATATAAAGGCACTGTAGTCGGTAGTACAGTGCCTTTATATAGACAGTGGCGACAATACAACTAAGCCACACCCTCGCCGCCATATTTAGGCAAATTTGTAACGGGTGTTCATTTAAATTCGTAATCAGAGTCGCCTGTGTTACGTGTTTTACGTTTAGCAGTACTGAAAACATTCTCGATTTGTCGGTTAAGATTTGCGTCAGTTTGTGTCAAAACTGACGCAAAACCTAACCTACTAATCTCAAAATGTGACATAGACTGACAATAAACTTCAGTACTGCCAAATGTATAACACGTATCACAGGCGATTTAGCCTAAACATGGCGGCTGAAACCACGTGATCTAGGGAGCCAATCAAAAATAGGACACCCCATTGTCGCCACTGTCTATATAAAGGCACTGTAGTTGGTAGCAGAGCCAGTAGATATAGAGAGTACCGCCACGTCCGCCATGTTTGTTCCTTTGTCATATGCGTCACTTTGAGGTTTTGTAACACAATTCCGTCAACGTGACATTTATTGGCAATCCAAAATTTTACTTAAAATTGGCAAGACTGTAAGTCTATGTCAAATTCGAGGTTAGTAGGTTAGGTTTTGTTTGTTATTTGACACAAACTAATGGAAAACATAACCTGATAACCTCGAATTTGACATAGACTTACAGTCTTGCCAATTTCAAGTAAAAATTTAGACATAACTCAATCAGTCATTGCTGATGGGAACAAAAATGGCGGCGATGGCGGCATTTTCACGGATCAAAGAATGGCGGTACTCTCTATATCTACTGGCTCTGGTTGATAGTACAGTGACTATATAATCACAGTGTGGCCATACAATTGTTGGCTGGTACTTTTGAATCCAATGTCAAAATCAGATTTTGCGAAAAACCATGGTGATGTAATAAAAAAATAGAATTTTTTAACGGTGTAAGCGACGTTTGGTAACAAAAAATTACTAAAGTCAAAATAAAATTTGACAGTTCATTTGCTGAAGTGAAAGATTGTTATTCAAAATGACTGATCTCTCAAATACAATAAAATACCACAAAGCCGTTTAAATTTTGAAGAAATATGAGTCATACGGTGTCTTCAATTTATTACAATTAATGGAAATTGGAAAGTTCAAATCCAAAACACAAATGATATAGCATCTTCTCGGTAATTTAATATGCTTTATTAAAATCTAAATTATATTAGATAGGTACATGGGCTAAACCCCAATATAGCCCACTGGTGCTTAGGTGCATGCGCGTGATAATGTGATTCTCAGTTTGTCGGAGGTTCTACAAATGTTCAGACAATGGAGGCAAAACACGGGGGTCTCATGCCGGACCCAATCTTGACTGCCGTCAAGGTGCGATATTAAGTTAGCTGCAGTTGAAGATTTGTGTGCAGTGTTGAATCCAGGGGGTGACCCATCCGGACAGTACAGAATTCCCTCCCGGAAACATTACCATATCATATTCATATTTTTTTAATCTATAAAAGAACGGGTGAATTGCGTAGAAATAGGTAAAAATACCCCCCAAAAGTTTCATTTTCCCCCCCGGAGTAAACAGTCTGAATTCAACACTGTTTGTGTGTACTTAGTACAAAAATACCTGTGCATCACCGTAAAAAAGCAGTTAGTCCAATCGTCGTATATAATTGTGAATTTGAACTTCCCAATGAGTATATCTCTTATTTATAGCTTAAAATCCAGTTTCACCACTGGCATAACAGTTCCTTTATGTTCATATTCCGTAAATGTCAAAATGTACCAGTGGGCTATACTGGAGTTTTCTCGATACATGTTTTATAGGTGTAAGTACTGAATATTTTGAAGCACGATGAACAACAAAAAGAGATATAATTTAAAATAAGACAATTAGGATTCCTTGGAAATCTTTTCATCGTGTACCCTTGCTCTGAACGATTGGAGCAACCAAATGCGGAACAACATACCATTTTACGTCTTTTTTTGGGTGGGTTTGTCGTACACTAAAATGCTGTAAAGTGAAATTATGAACTACATAATTTATATATTATATCTGTCATTAAGTTTGGACTAACAAGATATAAGTAACTTATTTTTTCAGTAATTTCAAATTGATTTGTAGAATCATATGTTATTCAAGATAATATGCAATTGTACACCGCAATAATCTATTGAGCAGTTACTTACGATATTTAAGCAATATAAAACTTACAGGAAAATATTTATTTCTCTGTTAAATGTTCTAGTTTGTTTGATGTTAATACTAAATATCGTAACTAACTAATTGGCAAACTATAGTTTGGAAAACTCACGGCCACGCGAAAACTAATGGCGGATTGCATCACGTGATGCGTCGACTCAAACTTTTGACAAGTTATAAAATGCCAATGTCTTATTTTGACATTAGTAACTTTTTGAAACTAAACATTTTATACACTGTTAAAAATGACAATAACTTGGAATCCTTTTGCCTTCAACCAATAGAAAACATGACCATCGTATGGCCACACTGTGATTATATAGTCACTGTAGTTGATAGTAGAGTTCCTATATGTAATAAGAGTTGAGCCATTGGATCCACACATCAAGGACCATGTGATGTAGCAAAGATATATTTCATATGTTTTAGTTGAAAGAAGTATACTTAAATTTAAAGTCGACAAAAATCAGGTACTCCATGGTTTGTGGATCCAAAACAAGTCACCCTACATGTCCCAACTCTTTTATATACAGGGACTCTAGTTGATAGAACTTTGTTCTGCCATCTGGTAGTCAAGCTTAGAAATACCCCGTAAGTCACTGTCCCAGGCACTCTAGACAGGTTTCATCATTTGGCATGAGTGTCTCTACTTGTTTGATTTATGTACGCTGATATTACTACTGATTGTGCCATTCATAATGCATAAAATTCCTATTCAGGCAACGTATTAATACGTGAAAATACCCTGGCGTTGTCGTTTTGGTATTTCCAATTTTGAGCTGTCAGCTGTCAATGTCATACCATTTCCAACAAGCTTTTAGGATACGCATTAAATACGTTTTTAGTATAATTCACTTATTGATATTCATGGTATAATCTAATCGAATACTTACTCGACGACTTTAAGAATTATCAAATACTTTTGCTTACAAACTCAAGCAACCCATTTCGTAAAAAAGCAAAAGTATTTTTGATAATTCACAGTCGTCTCGTAATATTATTACTGATTATACCATTCATAATGTACAAACACCCTCTTCAGGCAACGTATTATTAAGTGAAAACGCCGTGGTTTTATCGGTTCGGTGTTTCCAATTTTGAGCTGTCAGCTGTCAATGTCATTCTATTTCCTACAAGTTTTTAGGATACGCATTAAATACGTTTTTAGTGTAATTCCCTTATTGATATTTATTGTATAATCTAATCGAATACTCACCCGACGACTTTAAGAATTATCAAATACATTTGCTTACAAACTCAACGCGTTGCTTTGTAGAAACACCAACAGCCTTCAGCTTGTGTTGTTTCTAAGTAACCCGTTTCGTAAGAAAGCAAAAGTAATTTTGATAATTCACAGTTGTATTATTTCTGATAATACAAAATTGATTATAAGTACTAGAGTAACTTCAGTAGGAAACGCAATACATAACTTTTCAACATAATGTTGTTTTTATGAAGACGACTTTCAGCTAGGTTAATACAAATAAATCGAACTGCCAATAAAATATTTATTTGTTCCTAAATTTACTCAACAAATAATCAAATCGAATACAAAACGTACTTTGCAATGTTTCCGGTTATACGTTTCTAACTTCCTGCGCAAGTCGTGTCAGTTTGACAGAATATCCTCTCTATTCATGGTCGGACTATTTAACCTGTCAAACTGACACTTTTTTTTATTGTGCAATGTGTAACGTGTAACGTTAGCCCCCTCGTCAAATTTACCTAAGGCACAAATAGTGTGCTAGAAATTTTAATGGTGCTAATTCCTGTTGCAATCTTTGCCTGCATCTCCATAGCGTTCGAATTTGCAATAAGGCGATCAATTAGCCGCTGTGCGCGGGCGTAACGTAAACCGGTACGCCACGCAGTTCTGTCTGCAACCCCCTCTAGAAATGGTAAAGATAATGAGGCGCACTAAGAAATAATTTCAGGGCAAATTGTAAAAGTTCATAATTGAGAAATCTATTAATACTTTGTATTAATTAGATATTATTTGTGTTACCATAAAGCAAATAATTTAGACTAAAACGTAAAACGTTTAACTTTCCTAATTTTTCCAAAATGTTACATAAATATAGTTACTTCGACTTTTATCTGCAATGTAGTTAAATATCTCCTCAGTGGCTAATAATATCATTGTTAATAATTGTTAGTACGTGCTTTGCGACCCTGAGGCTCCCAAGCACACTTACCGGGGCCACTCAATAAGTAATCAGAAGAAAGAGCCTTGTAAGAATGGGTATCTTCAGGACTGGAATGTATCCTAGGTTAGGCAGCTGAAGAATCTAAAGAGCAATGGCGGCGACCACAATCAATGAGATTGATTACAGTCACTCACCAAGACGTCAAGCAGGCGCGGTGAGAATTGCAAAAATCATCCAAATATTGAATGATGATAAAGAGCAATAAATATGGAACAATAGACGGGTTTGAAAGAGGCCTATGTTCAAAACTGGACTAGAGAGGACTAAATAGATGTTAAATTCTATACAATATCAATATCATTAAATTTATAACGTACTCGATCTTAGCATTACAATAAAACTATGCATCTGCATGATTAACTAGGAAGCACAAAGAAAAATAAATTTTACACTAGTGCCCCAGTAAACCTTTAAAATACTCACCCATTTAACCGTTCGTATCCCTCTTAAAATTACGATACATATTAAAATCCATAGAAAAAATGATACACCAATGTTACGCCAGTTCGGCGAAAACATACCAACATTATCATCAAATTTGTCTGTAGAGTAGTAAATAATGCGATGGCTAAAAGAACAAGATTAATGAAGTACAAAAATATCAATCAATTTGGCCATTACTAAAAATATGCATATTCTGGAGTCAATGATTGATTCGTTGTTCCCACCTGGCAGTAATTCTGTGGTACAGTTCCACACGTAGCGTATTCTAAAGTACGGTTAAACGAAGCGAAGAGGTATATAAATGAGTATACGTTTAACATATTATAATAGGTCGACACTGTTGCGCAATAAAAAGCCATAGCATAGCTAATACCTGCAATAAAATATGTTTGGTGTTTTAATTCTTTTCATGAAAGTAGATAGATTACCCTCAAACAAAGGACACATCGCAAACACTTTGGAGAAGCCTTTACTTGAATACTGGCCCAGACCAACTTCAAAAAATAAAAGTGAACTACCAATCGTTAGCATAAAGATTATGTACAACCATACAAAAGCAGCTGAAAAGGGGCGAATTATTCTCTGCTTCTAAAACCTGAATGTCGTACCCTGTCCCCCAATTAAAGCCTCCTTGGGGAACCTCCATAAATTTGGCAAACTCAAACAGAACGCCAGGGTTTGAAAAAAGAATTCTTTCCTGCTCTCCCATTTATCGCGATCTATGTTCGTCTAAGTGTATAGGCGGTTTGTTACTATCAATAGCGTCAAACGACTATTACTTACTTCAAATCCAACTAGGACATCTGTAGTGATTCTAGTAGATTCCGTGTAATTTAGCTAGAATTTAAAATTTCAATAACGGATGATTGCGTAGTACTTATAGCAATCACATACTTCTCTCGGTTTTAAAATAGTTATATAGGATATGTCGTCCCTATTCACCATTTTTAATTTGAATTGCCCTTTTTTCAATGCTGTTCCCAGCAATACTAAAATTAAATTGCTAATGTCATAATAATGACATATCAGAAATTACTATTGTCACAATGTTTATTTGACGTTAGCATGTCAAAGACAAGAAATTTCACTATAAATTAGTTATAATTCTGTCAATACAGTAAGGACATAGAAGTCCCAATAGTTATTTTCATGACAAGCGTCGAAAGTAGCAAGTATCGTGCGAGTGTTGATTAGACAAACGAGGGCGTAGCGAAGCGAAGCCCGAGTTGATCTAAAACACGAGCACAGATATTTGCACTTTCGGGCGAGTTATGAACACTATTTTTTAGACGACCACTCAAAGTAAATTCTATTTTTAAGAATTGTTTTTATTTTGCTTGCAAAATTGATCGTTATATTATTATTGGTACAATTATAAAAAATTAGAGTTTGTTGGAAGCAGAGCAACGAATAAAGCAAAAGCGTCTGGATTATTTGAATCACGGTCTGCTTAATTGTGTGACAAACGTCAAAGTGACGTTTGTCACACAATTAAGCAGGCCGTGATGAGGCCGTGATGTGAAAAACTTTGTGCCGTTACGATATGACTAGCACGATATAATATCGTGCTAGTGTATGAAATTGTCAACTTTCTGTAGTAGGCTGCTATCGCGATAATGTTACTTTCATACGTGGTCGTCTAAAAAAAGTATTTCAGAATCACTACAGCGAAAAAGGGTGTTTCAACTACACTAGGATAAGATAGTTCAATAATTTACATCTTCTCACCCTATATGATTTTTCCGTCCACCTCCCTATAAAATGTGATTTTACGGACGCATTTACGTACCAAAAATGTCACTTTTTTGGACACCATTAATTTTTCGTCAGCAAACACTTTTCGTCCGCAAATGCTTTTCGTCCGCGAATGCTTTTCGTCCGCAAACACTTTACAGCCGCAAACGCTTTTCTTCCGTATTCGTCCTGATTGCTTGCCTCGGCTATCGCCGGCATCGTCCATAAAAAGCCAATTTTTCGTTTTAGATGCATAAATAACTATTATTTTATACTGTCCGGAAAATATGATTTTGCGTCATTAATTTGAGGCCGGAAAGTGGAACATTACATCACAAGGCCGGAAAGTGACACTTTCCGGCCTCTTGTTTTTTTTTACAAAAAATCTCATACATTTTCATAGCACTTCCCACGCCCTTGCCGTCTACCTGACCAAAGAAGGGGCCCTCGGAGCTCGGTCCCTCTTCAAGGGGGCCCTCGGGGCTTCCCTCCGCTCCAAAGGGGCCTCCGAGGCCCCGCCCCTCTCCAAAGGGGCTTTCGGGGCTCCGCCTTTTTTGCGGAAGCCTTTGGGGCTCCGCCCCTTTCCAAAGGAACTCTCAGGGTTCCGCCCCTCTACAAGGAGGCCCTCGGACTCCGCCCGTTTCAAAGGGGTCCTCGGGGCTCCGCCCCTCTCCAAGGAAGACCTCGGGGCTCCGCTCCTCTCCAAGGGACCCTCGGAGCTCCACTCCTCTCCCAGGGGGTTTTCGGGGCTCCGCCGCTCTCCAAGGGGGCAATCAGGGCTCCGCCCCTATCCAAGGGGACCCCCGGGGCTCCGCTACCGTAACCCGCATTCGCTCAACCAGGGACATCGCGTATGCAATTTTCGTGACGGATCGTTCTCCTGTATTATATAGTATAGAGGATTAAAGGCATTAGGACGATAATATAAAACAGTATGAAATAATAGTATATTATGTACGGCTGTACTTATCTGCCTCGCAAGCTCGGCAGATAAACCGTCCAGCCTCTCCACATAAAGTATAACTTTTGCTCCTAATAACATATAGTATTTTTTCTTCAAACGTTTTTATAATAAATTATTTACAATTTTGTGAACAAAATTCGAAGAAAATTACTTGATTTCGTCAGCGACAGATAATATTATCTGCCGCTGACGAGCGGCAGATAAAGTTTTCAGCGGCAGATAATAACTTTATCTGCCGCTGACGAGCGGCAGATAAAGTCGTCAGCGGCAGATAATAGTATCTGCCGCTGACGAGCGGCAGATAAAGTCGTCAGCGGCAGATAATATTATCTGCCGCTGACGAGCGGCAGATAAAGTGTTTTAGATGCCATGGCAATGAAGTGACAGTTTAGCATCATCAATCCAGCAGTATAATGGCACATTTTACTGCCGTTTGAAGAAAAAACATTGTACGATACACGGCCGTAAAATATTATTAAAATACTCGTTTAGAAATTCCAAACATCTAAACTCGTACTTTAATAAGTCATTTCCCCGCCTTGTAACGTAAATTACTATTACTGTCATGCCTGAGCGATTCATAACCCATTGTTTTGTTTTATTTGTGGCTATCATTCGCGAATTCTTTAACCAGGGCCTGCTGAATTGTGTGGCAACCATCACTTTATGTGACGTTTGTCACACAACTCAGCAGGCAGTGTCTTTAACAAACAGTATTAGAGGGACTATTCAATTCACCGGTCATCTGTCAAAAAGTGACCAATGAAAATCCAAAATTTGACGATTCTTAACCAATCAAAAAAATATCAGCGGATATATTTTCCTAGAAAGTATTCAAGTGACTATTTTAAACAAATGTAGTATTTATTAGAAAAAAAAACAGTTTTAGTTTATTGTTACTATTGAAATTACGTGGTTTGTTGCTAGATTTACTGAAAACTAATTTGAAAGTAGTATATTACGCAACAAGTTTAGAAAAGTAATATTTTACTGAACAAGTATGGCTGGTTTAAGTACGATGGTTAGCGAGTGCTTAAACGGCCATGCGAGTTCAGTAAAACCACTTTTCTAACGTGTTACGTATACTATTTCATAAGAAGTGTAAAATATAAAATTTTTACGTACAAGTGACACTAAATTCAAAACACAACCAAGCTGAGCAGAACTCGTTTCAATGTACAATTGCGATAATCAAAAGGTGCACGGTTTTTCCTTACTAAGGCAATTTCTTATTTTTTCCATACATTATAACTGGCTATTGTCAGTGGCGTTCCTTTTTTTCAAATCATTTAAAAATAATGTGATGACAGTGACATTTAAAAAAGATTGTAACGCCAATGATTAAAAGGCAAAGTTACACAAAAAAATTGCGTGCACCTTTGGATGATCGTAATAGTAGTAATGCACAATAAGCAGATCCAGTTGATGTTATGCGTTTGGCAGTGCTAAAGTGTATTGTTAGTGACACTGTAAGTCTATGTCAAATTCAAGATTACCAGGTTAGGTTTTGTGTCAGTCTGTGTCAAAATTGACGCAAAACCTAACCTGCTAACCTCAAATTTGACATAGACTTACAGTACCACCAACAATACACTTCAGTACTGCCACACGTACAACGAATCAACGTTGCTATGCAGAAAAGTGTTGCTAATGCAGAAAAGTACCACATTTTTAAACGAGTTTGAATGTAGAAATGTAGTACATTACCAAATAAAATGCGATAATAGTATATTACGCAACAAGTTTAGAGAAGTTATGTTTTACTGAACAAGTATGGCTGGTTTAAGTACGAGCGTTAGCGTTAGCACAATAACAAGTCGTGTCAGTTCGACAGAATAATCCTCCCGCTTCGCGGTTGGACTATTAACCTATCAAACTGATACTCTTTCATTATTGTGCAACAAGTTATCGACATATAACTCGATAATATCGAAGTACTTATAAATTTTTTCCAACTGTCTCATTAGATGCAACCACAAAAAACCAAAAGGAAAGTAACGAATGTTACAAGATCAAACAGTATTTAAAACACAAAACGGTCCCGCATACGGACGCTAGGTGATTACCTGACTATACTTGAATAATAAGCTTCTCAAAGGGGTGTCACATCTGGTGTATGATTACTTTGAATGGTTCAATTGCCCCAACTCTCTGATATCTAATCCTTCGGAAAGTTTTACCCCGGCTAGTTGGTCAATCGAGACATAGGATCGTGATCATTTACCGACAAGTTGAGACTAGATGAAAGCTCAGAATGTGGTTGCCTTAGAGCCACCATTCTGTACTTGGATTTACGTATGCTCATTTAGAATCTGAGATAGGAAACAAGCGATGCTTTGGTCCGATGTATACGCTCACCACTGGGACTTGCCTTTGATGATATTGGTACTCTGTCCGCTAACTGCTGTACAATTCTTAACAGAAAAAGTACAGTAAAATAAACGGTGAACAAGCATCTATTGAATATCCTCAATATTAATTAGGTTACATTTACATACACACTGATAAAAAGAAATTTCCTCTTAGGGAAGTCCTCAGAATACAAGCTACTTTATTATTTTAATTATTTATTCAGCAAGTGGCTGAAGGGCTAATGACTGGCGATTGTTTACAGCTTAGCGTAGAAGACGCAACTCAAACAATTCAACAGTTAAAACGCAACGCTAGTAGTTCATGGTTGAATAAACCCGAATTACTTAGGCAATGCACTTTTTATCAAACGCACAATGCACACGCAACAATCTAGTTGGTTACCTTGGCAGTTGGCAAAGAGGGTTGGGATGTTGATAATATGTGTCTTGGAAAGCGTCGAGTCGATGAAGCTACTCCTTCGAAAGTAATCCCCACGGAACCTTACATATTGTAATGAACATCAAAGACTATGTAATGTAAAAAAATAAGATAAATAAATAGGAACGTCTGATACAGATTACAATAAAATGGTTGTAATAATAGAATTTAATTGTGTCAATCTCGGGGCTCATTAAAAAGATGTTGTAATAATTATTATTTAAATAAATAGTTTATTGCTCTCTGTATTTTATCTATTTGCAATTAATTGGATTAAAGCTCCGGTCTTGCATGAAATAAACTCTTGTTCAACAGGGGTAGGTTCTACAACTAGTATTACAAATACTTTTGTGTATGACAAATTCACTAGTATGACAATTGCTTAAATTCCTTTCTGACAACTTTAATCTCAAACTGACTGTAAACACAAAGATGATCTGCACGTATGCAAATTTGCGTAATTTGACTTCAAACACCAAAATGGCAAAAATCACATCAGGTAAAATATAATGCAAATTATGTGACGTAGTTTCCGGCTAACCTGGTTTTGTTTCAGTGACGCAAAACGACGCGCGATGTGCATTTGTCCCATTTCAGGCAAATCTTGCAAAATTGGCTTCAAATTACAAATTTGAAAGAGGCTATTTCAATTATAAAACCCTAGATGAATCTACGTAGCTAGGACCACATTCACGACGTCGTAAAATGTCCAATCTTGATGAAGCCCAAATTTTACGGACCTGCTCCAACTGCTTCCTGTGAATCTTTACCTTTGAAAGCGGTGCTCCGATGCTGGCTCGCACAATGAAAAGACGCCACCGCAATTGCGGATTTGGTGATGGCTTCTTCCTCCAAACTTCTGCACTCAGGAAAGTCTGCTTTATATGGTACACATATGCTTCTTGCTGGCCGATGTTTCTGCTTCCCGAATTTTTCCTAGCTGTAGGACGCACCTGGTGAAATCTTGCTGGGCTTATTCCTGATCACTTGGATGTTTTACCACGATGTAACTTACACTTAAAGATGACCTGGACACTGGTGAATATGTAAAACACTTTTTGGCTGATACAAATAACTTTTTTATTAATAATTTTACACCAAAACTGGGAGAACCTCCTGCACCCAACATAAAAGTTACAAGTTTGTTTTCGATATTAAGCAATTGACTGTCTCGTATTCTAGAAACCTAGATATACAATTGTTTTTATAAAAATAGTTTTTATATCATGTTTTTACTTATGTTTTGATATACTGTTTTTGCTTAAATACTAAACTGTTCTATCTTGTGGGAATTGACACTTTTACACTTTAAATCTCTGATTTTTAATCACTTTAGTTTTAAATGCACTGTTCCACATGTTTACTTGAGCACTGCACGAGGTCTGTTTCCTTTGATAGGTAGCCTACTTTCTCTTTGTAATCTTTACTTCTTTGTACTGCTTTGCATTACCTGTCAGTTGTCTTGCTGTTTGCGGGTAATACAAACTTTTAATAATAACGTTCATATAATATCTGTAACTACACAAACCATCTCTGTATTATTAAAATTCATATCATTGCATTGATTTCGCCAAACTCGAATCTGTCAGCTACATAAATTCAGCTACGTTTGCCATAACTAGCATCAAACATTGACTGAAACGCTGAACGTAACCCTTCTGAATCCTGCCTTATCTAATGCTAACCTTTCTCACTCAAATTATAATTACTGGTACTCATCTCAAGTGCATTTATTAGTGTAAAATTACTGACTTTCTTACAATAAATACAATATTAATTCTGTGCTCATTTTGAAATTATTCATGTCTTTGTTAGTTGGGCAATCAGAATTGCTGTAGGCAGTAAACTAGTACAATATATCCGGCTTTGCAGTAATTAAAGACATCATTTAACCATATTCGGTCCCCTACATTACGTGACAATCTCCCGTCTGATACATTGCGACTTACCCAAGCAAGTACCCCGAGCAACAATGAATTATTACGATTATTGTTATTTACAAGCACACGAAAATTATCAAGCAGATTACAAATTAATACAAGCACTAACGAACTATCGATACATTTATTTATTTATATCACTCTTAAACACTAACGATTATATATGGTTGTTTATTTCTATTATTTATGTTCACGCGTTTTATTTATCTGGGAGATCGGCGCTCTGATGCTGAATTCGAACTGCTCTGTCGAAGAATTATTTCAGAACTGAACTGTCGATTTCTGCTGACACGTATTTATATCACGAATGAGTCATTCTCGGACAATCGAGGCTTTACTCGCTTTTATGGCACATGCATGACGCATATTCGCGAGTGTTTGACCTCGAGCGCGTTCCCGAAAGCTCCGGAACAATGACTCATTCTTCCCAAGGTTGTCTGCCGGCGGCGGTAGCTTGCAGCTGCCTAAGGGTAAGGTCGTTACACTGCCCCCGCCTTAGGTCGTTCTGTCCCAGAACGAGTTGCGTCGGGTGCCTGTCACTCGCTCTTGTGGGGATTCGATGACGGTATTTACAGGCGGTGCCTTTCTTGCACACGGACTGGTTGAAGAAGTAGCAGTCCACCGTGGGCTCAATGCTTCGCGCCGGACTGCAACAGCAGACCTCGATCTGGATGCCGGTCTGGTCGAAGACTACTTCCAGCATGCTGCGTACGACCCTCCAGTCCAACGAATCCAGGCCGCATGCTAATTTCGGCATCGCTAGCCGGGTTTCGCCGTTCTTCACCATCTGCTCCTTAAGGTCCAAAAGAGCAGACCAGAGCCCCTCGTAACTAGGTTTTTCTTAAGACAACCTTTTCGTCACCAGGTAATAAATGGAGCTGTTGCCTTCCTTCAGCTGCAAGGTTCTGCCAATCTGAGGTGCCTGCTCTCGCAGCTGGTTTACCCGGCCAAACTTCTCCCGGAAGGCAGCGGCGATCCCCCTAGACATCCGGAGGTCCTGGTCGACGCAGTGTGCCAGGGAATACTGCCGCAGGGTGTCGAACAGGTCACGCTGCACCTCTGTAGTGACTCCGAATCGCGCAGTCTTCGTACCCCCATAAGAGGCCATAAACTCCTGGAAGGAGGTTCCTCCGGTCCCTAGTCGTCTCAGGGGTTGTTCCGTGACAGCCTCCACTTCCTCATTCGTTCCGGCATATGGGGCCAACCGATTGAAGTGCACCACCCTGCACTTTCCTCGAGGAGGTTTCTGGATTCGGTATACCACGTCATTCAGTCGAGCAACTACAGTGTAGGGGCCTTCCCAGTTTCTTTGGAGCTTGGGGGAGAGGCCACGACGCCTCTGGGGGTTATGAAGCCATACCAAATCGCCAGGCTGGAAACCACCGGCCTCAGCGCGGGCATCATATCGGTCCTTCATTCGGTCGCTGGCACCCTGAATGTTTCGGCGTACGGCGTCGTGGATCTCTTCCATCCTCTTCTTCAGGTTCCCCACGTAGTCCTCGCCGGCCGTTTCTTCGCCAGGCTTTCTTCCAAACTTGAGGTCACATGACAATCGCAGCTCGCGCCCAAAGAGTACCGTGGCTGGGGTGGGGTTGGTTGTCTCTTGTACTGCCGATCGGTAGGCCATTAGGAACAGGTGAATGTACTGGTCCCAGTCACGCTGATGTTCGGAAACCACCTTGGACAGATGCTTCCCCATGGTTCGGTTCATCCTTTCCACCATGCCGTCCGATTGAGGATGGAGGGCAGTGGTCCGGGTCTTGTATATCCCCAGCAGCTTGCAAACGTTCTGGAACAGTCCAGACTCGAAATTCCGGCCCTGGTCGGAATGTAATTCCAGGGGGACTCCAAAACGGCTAAAGCACTCCTTCACCAGAACATCAGCTACAGTACCGGCCCCTTGATTCGGAAGGGCATATGCTTCAGGCCACTTGGTGAAGTAGTCCATGCACACCAAGATGTATTTATTTCCCGCTTCGGTTTCGGGGAATGGTCCAGCGATGTCGATGGCTATCCTCTCGAACGGACTACCGACGTTGTACTGCCGCATCGGAGCTCTACGTCTACCAACCGGTCCGTTTCCTGTAGCGCAGGCTTCGCACCTCCGGCACCACTCTCGGACATCATCTTTGCAACTCGCCCAGTAGAACCGGTCTCGGACTTTCTGCAACGTCTTCTTCAATCCAAAGTGTCCCCCAGAGGAGCCATCATGCAGGTGAAGCAGAACCTCGGCCACTCTACTCCTTGGAACCATCAATTGTGATCTCGTTGCCCTACCGTCCTCGTCTTCCAAGATTCTAGTCAGGACGTTGTTCTCGAGCTGCAAGGAGTCCCATTGCGCCCAATAGGTTTTCACCGTTGGGTTGGTGGCGGAGACCTCCTGCCAGGTAGGTCGACAGCCATCTCGCTTTCAGGCTATAACTGTGCCTAAGTCGGGGTCGTTTTCCTGGCTGTTCTGCAACTCGTCTAGCTCCCACGAGTCGTCGACTACAGTAGTACGATTGATGGGTACCGCACGACTCTCCAGTCTCGAACAGTGGCTGCAGTCCGCAGGGCAGGGCCTCCTGGACAACGCATCGGCGTTGCGGTGGGCTGTGCCAGGTCGATGATTTATTTCAAAGTCGTACTCTTGTAGGCGCTCGATCCACCTAGCCACCTGCCCTTCAGGGTTCTTGAACTGCAGCAGCCATCTTAGAGCAGCATGGTCGGTCCTCAGTAAGAATCTTCTGCCATACAGGTATTTATAAAAATGCTCCACGGACTTGACTACTGCCAGAAGCTCCCTCCTGGTTACGCAATAGTTACGCTCTGGTTTGGACAGGACCTTGCTGAAATATGCCAGGACTTTCTCTTGCCCATCTTGGACCTGGGACAGAACACCACCTATTCCGACATTGCTAGCGTCAGTGTCGAGGATAAACTGGCCTTCCTGACGTGGATAGCAAAGTACAGGTGAACTGGTTAAGGCAGTCTTGAGCGTCTCGAAGGCCTCCGCGCACTCAGCACTCCATTCGAACTGTCGTCCCTCTTCCGTTAGACGGGTTAACGGTTTTGCGATGTTCGCGAAGCCCAGCACAAACCGTCGGTAGTAAGTACAGAGGCCCAGGAAGCTTCGCAGTTCATGCTTATCCTTCGGGATTGGCCAATCCTGCACTGCCTTCACCTTACTCGGGTCTACTGCTACTCCCTGGCGGGATACGACGTGCCCCAGGTACTGTACCTCCTTCTGGAAGATGTGGCACTTCTTTGGACTCAATCGCAGGTTGGCACCTTGCAATCTACCGAACACTTCTTCCAGGTTTTTCAGATGCTCGTTGAAGGATTTGTCCACCACTATGATGTCGTCCAAGTATATCAGGCAGGTCTGCCAAGATAGACCATTCAGGATGGTGTCCATCAGCCTCTCAAACGTGGCGGGAGCATTGCACAAACCGAACGGCATGACGGAGAACTGCCAGAGCCCAGTTCCGATAGTAAATGCAGTCTTCTCCCTGTCCGCGGGTTCCATTCCGACTTGCCAATAACCGCTCTTCAAGTCTAGCGTCGAGAACCATCGAGAACCGGAGAGTGTATCCAGGGTATCATCAATTCGTGGCAGAGGGTAGCTGTCTTTCTTGGTCACATGGTTTAGCTGTCGGTAGTCAACACAGAACCTCGTTGAGCCATCCTTCTTCTTGACAAGAACCACAGGGGAGGCCCACGGGCTGCTGGACGGTTCGATGATCCCTTGGTTTCGCATATCTTGGATAATCTTCTCAGCTTCTTCCCGTTTGGCGAGGGGCAACCTTCTTGGATGTTGGTGTATCGGTTGAGCATCCCCCGTATTGATTTTATGTTTAACTACGTCGGTACGGCCGCTTGGATGATCTCCGCACTCGAAGACGTCTTGGTACCGGGCCACCAGATCTTCGATCTTCTTCCGTTCTTGCTGGCTCACGCCCTTGCACGTAGACATCACGGTGTTAATTAATGCCTCTGGGCAGTCCTTCGCCTTGCGGCCGCCGCCACTAGTGATCGTTCTCACAACGGCGGAGACTGGTGTGCACCTTCCCAGGATTGTGTTTCTCCTGACGGTTGCTGGTTCCCTGTTGACGTTCATAATCCTTACTGGGACCTTAAGCCCAGTCTTTACCAACGTGAGTGAGCTCCTTGTCATAATCGGGTTCAATCATGCGCACTACGTTGCCTCGGAGATCGCCATCTAGGTATGCATCCACGACCCTCTCGGTTCGTCCAGGCAGAGTAACATCTTCCGCCAATACCACTCGTACTGCGATCTCTTCTCTTGGGTGTAGGAAAAGCTCCTCCCCACCCACGTGCAACACGCCGCGTCCCAGGTCCAAAGTGAACCCACACTTATTCATGACATTCATTCCTAGGATGAACTCGTCCGCAATGTCAGCAATCAGGACCCGATGCTTGAGGGTTTGATTCCCAATCTTCAATTTCACATCCATCTCCCCATGCGTGGTCACTGCGCCTCCCGTGGCAGTGCGAAGGCGTGTCCTGGTGGGCAGCAGCTCACCCTCGTCTCGTATTACGTCAGACCTGGCGATGGACTTCGTCTCTCCAGTATCCAACAGCAGAGACCGAACTCTTCCATTTATTTTCCCATCAATGAAGAGACTATCAGGCTGGAGCTGCACGGACGACACATGTATGGGAATCTCCGGGGCATGGCAATCACGAGTCGACTCTCGCCCCTTCTTGTCGACCCGCATTAGTTTTCCGACGGCTCGTCAGACACTCGGGCTCCTTTCTTCGGACAGCGAGCCCTAAGATGACCCATCTCTTCGCAGCTCCAGCAACGGGGCCCCTTCTCCCTCGTCTCCTGCCTTATAAGTCGTCGCAACATGTCCTCCATGGATTCAGGCGCCATCTCCGTCGTGGCGACACCGCGGACACGACCATGTCCTCTGGAAGCACTCCTTGCCGCTTCAAATTCCAATGCATGGGCTAAGGCCTCTCCCAGTGTCCTATGGCGCCCCAGACGTACCGCTTGCTGAGTATCGGCGTCTTTAACTCCATCTACGAATGTTTGGACGGCTAGCTGCTCCAGGAAGTCCTCCGGCGCCGATGGATACGCGAGCCGAACCAATCGAGCAACATCGGCCTCCAGTTCTTGCAGAGTCTTCCCCGACTTCTGAATTCTGTTCTTCAACTGGGCACAATGCACATGCTGAAGATGACCATTGCCATAACGCCGTTCCAGACGATTCACCAATTGCTGGAAGTCCCTCTGCTGATTTTCTGGAATCATTTGCAAAACATTCAGAGCATCCCCTCGCAATGTCAGAATCAATGCGGTCGCTTTGTCTGCCATTCCCCAACCATTAGCAACGGCTGCGGCTTCAAATTGCTTCAGGTACGTTGACCATGGCGTTTTCCCATCGTAAGAAGGCAGTTTCATGTGCAAGCCAGATGTTGCGGGCCTCACTGGGGCAGTATCTTGGGACAGAGCAACCTCAGGGGCAGCAACTCGCGATGAGGTAGGCTGATTCACTGCAATTGGAGAAGAGAAGCCAGCAGATTCAGAGAGAGCTGGCTGGCCTTGGCCACTTCGTGACTGCAGCTCCAGTATGTCACTCCGAACTCCGGCCAACGCTCTCTCCATATCTTCCCGAAGTTCATCCTTGAGGTCTTCCTGAGTGACTCTCAGTTTTTCCTCAAGTTTTTCTCTAAGATCCTCTTGCGCGGCTCTCAACTGTTCCTTCAGTACTTCCTGTGCTTCCTCTGCCTTCTTTTGGCCGGCTTTCAATTCTTCCTGGCCAACTTGGATCTCTTTCTTAAGTTCCTCCTGTGCTTTTTCCGCTTTCTCTTGCGCTGCTTTCGATTCTGCTTGCGCTTTCTCTGCCTTCTCCTGTCCAGCTTGGATTTCTTTCCTAAGATCCTCTTGTGCTTTTTCCGCCTTGTCCTGGCTAACTTGCATCAGTTGCAAAAGTTGGCTTAATTGGGCTTCCATTTTGCTGCTTTGAGATCTCGTCAAAGGCATGCACAATACTCACTTCAATTTATTTATCTGACCGTCGTTTTATCGGCACTTGTTAAATAATTTATTTATTTAATGTTTGTTCAATAATTTTCTTATAGCCCCCGGTTCAAAACCTCACACCGACACCACTGTTACGTTTTTAACGTTCGGGCTATTTAAAATTATACGACAAACATGGGTTCAAACATTTATTTACAACAATAAATTATTACGATTATTGTTATTTACAAGCACACGAGAATTATCAAGCAGATTACAAATTAATACAAGCACTAACGAACTATCGATACATTTATTTATTTATATCACTCTTAAACACTAACGATTATATATGGTTGTTTATTTCTATTATTTATGTTCACGCGTATTATTTATCTGGGAGATCGGCGCTCTGATGCTGAATTCGAACTGCTCTGTCGAAGAATTATTTCAGAACTGAACTGTCGATTCCTGCTGACACGTATTTATATCACGAATGAGTCATTCTCGGACAATCGAGGCTTTACACGCTTTTCTGGCATATGCATGACGCATATTCGCGAGTGTTTGACCTCGAGCGGGTTCCCGAAAGCTCCGGAACAATGACTCATTCTTCCCAAGGTTGTCTGCCGGCGGCGGTAGCTTGCAGCTGCCTAAGAGCAAGGTCGTTACATTATCAAAAAATATACACAATAAATACCTGGATACTAAAATATATTGTTCTGCGGCTTTGTTGGATATAACTTACCATATACAAACTTCCAATCACTTAAATCTTATTTAAGCAACAGACACTTCCTTGGCTAACATATCGTAACAAAGACTACATCGACCTACATCCCATCCAATCTGGAATGCCTCAAGGTAGCGTCTTACCCTCCATTCTATATTTACCCCAAACTAATCACCTAACCACCACACTAACAACTATATAATGTTTGCTGATGACACAGCGGCACCATCAGCGTCCCATACTGATCTTAGCATGCAGAAACCTTCAATGCAACCTAAATATTATTTAGGCGGATAAAATCCAGCAAAACAAAATCCACCCATCTAATACGAGATATGTGTACCGGTAAGAATTAACAATCACCAACTATCGCAAGCAAAAAACGATGACAGGTTACTTATATCTCGAAAGCACATATTTACAGGAAATTATAAGGAAAATATACTAGAATAAACAAGATATTACCAAAGAGCATATAATTATATGCTCTTTGATATTACTCTATAAATCAATTCACTTATGAGCGGGGCTTTGTAGCTCAGTAGTTAAGCATTTTGGCTACTGATCTAAGGGTCGAGAGTTTGATCCCCGATCCCGGTGAGGTTTTTAAAAATAAACAACTGCGATGAAAACCTCTACAGAATCCCATCATTCGGAAGTGATGTAAAGCCGTGGGTCCCATGTTACTACGATGTGTAAAATGTAAAAGATCCTTTGGTAGGGTTGGAAATCCTCAGTCTTTGCAAAATTCTAAGTTGGGCTTTGACCTTATGACCAAAGCAGTCGGTGTCTAAGATACCTGGTACTTCGCATGCCTAGACCTTGTCCATTACAAACAAACAAACCAACAATTTAGTTATGAAGAACAACTGTCACATCCTACGTGTACATCGAAAAAAGATTTAAAAACAAAGTATTGCGTGTCATTGTTCATGGAGATGATATGTTTCGAATATTTGTTATTATTCAACAGACTATGTTTTCCTTAGGATTTTATTAGTTTTTTTTACCACTTATATCCATGGCAACCACTAAATATGTGGTTTTAATCAAGCTGGTATTTCAAAAACGTAATTTAAACTGTCATTGTGCATCAGTATTGAGATGGTATTAAGCCCACAACTTGGCGCTGTTTGCAGCAATTAACCGCTTCAATAAAGCACAGAGTTGGGATATTTTGTATAATTGCAATTTTAAACAAAAATAAAATATTAATGCATTGCTAATGAGATGCGAGAGACAAAAATTAGTTAGAGAAAGGCACGCAAAGGCAGAGCATATTTCAAAGAATTTGAATTGGCTTGTAAATAAATTAATATAATTTAAAAGGAAAGGTTTGTGAAAAGCCAGACCACATAAAATGTATTTGACACAAAAGGTTTGTTAGCTGTATTTTAAAAAGAGCGTAGTTATTAAGTAAAAGCAAAGGATATTGAAAATAGTGAGCCAAGCAGAAAGGTAAAGCAAGATAAAGCATAATATAATATAGAAAATTGCAAAGAGCAATGCTAGAAGAAGACAATAGAAGAGAAAAGATAGTGAGGCGAAAATGGTAAACTCAAAAATCAGTGTATTTAAAAATAAAGTGCAATAGTGCAGAGCAGAACTGTGACAATAATAAATAAATAACGTTTGTGTGTGCAACGCTATCGAACAATTTTAATTATAAGGTTAAAGACAATAATTTAGCTTTAAGAAAATTGTCAATATTTAATTATGTACTCAAATTTACTTCCATTTGTAACCTTTCATTATCAAAATTAATTTCCTTTAACATAATAAAATCAACAGTAACTTAGCAACCTGATGCTATTTTGTTTAAAAATGAAGAGAACAACGGAATTGAGGTTATTTGAAGTTTTTAAAATTTGTGCTCCAATTTCAATTGCAGTTTTATATTAATAAAAAGTGTTTTACCAGTCCAAAAATATTGCATTTTATTGCATAGGTGTCCATGTTTATGTGAGAGTGTTTGTGAGAGGTTCCACAGCATAGAAATACAAATTTTCCAATCGCATCTTCGAGGAGATCGGCAGCCGTTCAGCTGGGTTTTCTGATCATCGTTTCCAGCAAAAGTAAGCATCCACAGCCAGAGGCCTGTACTGCAATACCGTCTCCAGACGAGATATTTAAGCAGCATCACTACGAGCAGCTCCGAAGCCATCATTACGAGGTAAAATTAAGCCTGCAATTTAAGGGTTAGGTTTAGGATAACGCACCAATCTACAAGATCAAATCTTCCTGGAGAGGCCTAGCGTATTTTCAAGGTCCCAGTTACTTCGTGATTTTCGAAAATCGAGTGGCGTCAGTAAATTGTACAAATTTGGCGAGAATCCAAGCTACCAAAAAACAGTTGAACGGTCGGCGTCTATTCTACGTCAGAACAAGCAAGATGCGGTGACGTCATCCTAAAAAACAAGCAAGGAGATGTGTTTTTTATTAGTTGCCAAGCGGGAAAATTCAAATAACTTACCTGACGCGTTTTCACAGTATTTTCACAAGTTTAAACGTTCAAATACGCTGTGCACTAGCGGCATTTTGTGTGTTATCTGTTAAATAGAGATTACTAATATTATCTGCTGAGAGCGACCAATAGAGCTACTCCAAGTCAAATAACCTAAAATTTATGGCGATAGTTAAATTCTGATCCCACCCTGAGAATAAGGCTTGTGTTTTTGCCGAGAGTTAGCTTGATTTATATTGCAATTAAATATAATAGAAGGAGGTGCATTCAACCGTTTTATTTATGCATTAAATTATACATTTCCGTAATTGACTGACAGGCGAAGTAAAAGCACAGTACAAAAGTATTAAATCTGAGAATTGTGGGATTTATAAATTGCCCAAAATTTAACTTATTGAGATATTTATTTAATATTACAAACATTGCATTGCAGTATAAACGTTAAAATGAACCGATATTTGGGAAATAGTCCACAAAATGTATTTCTGGCTCATGATTTTTCTCGGAAAATGTTTTACTCAAGATTTGTTGTTTTTTGGCAATGCCCCACGACAAACTAACTTTGACAAATGATCAAGTTAGTCTGTTTGGTGACATTGCCAAAACAAAATACATTCGTAAAACATTTTTACTGGCAAAATCATTTGCCCTTAATACATTATTACTGATAAATCAACTCATATAGCGATAAAAATAGGTGCATCCTTTTTTACAGCGATAAAAACACCTGTTCCTCATAAGCAGACAGCGATAAAAAAAGGTGCATTTTTTTTACAGCGATAAAAATGCCTGTTCCTCATAAGCAAACTACATCTAATAGGCGTACGTCACTTTCATGTCTGACCTGTCAGTTATAATTACTTGGTGAAGTTAATTAGATAATTATTTTTGTTCATTCATACATTATGTCGTTAATTTGTCTTGTCAAAAAACACTCGAGCCATATACCGTCTGTTCTATAAAAAAGGCCCCGCCTTCTAGCTACTTTATTATTTATTTTAGACCCAATAAACCTTATATCAAATCAAATGGCACATAAAAACCTACATTTTAACACTATCAAAATTTTTGTATCTTCAATTGTTTCAGAATGGTGACGTCACGTGCAATTTTTTTAAACGACTGTATATATTTTTTAACATTTTCTGGTAGAGGTTTTTTTTCTCTTTTCAACAATATAAATATTTTATGCCCTTACATAAGAAAATTTTCGAGAAAAATTAAAAAACTTTTTTATCGGTGGGAGGCCACCATACAAAACTATAAACAAAAGTGTAACTCAGAAAAACAAAACAATAAACACTTTAGATTATTCTGAAATCTGACAGTTAAAGCGTTTGGCTACTATTTGTTTTGTTTTTCTGAGTTACACTTTTGTTTACAGTTTTGTATCATGGCCTCCCACTGAAAAAGTTTTGTAATTTTTCACGAATTTTTTTTATGCAAGTGCATGAAATATTTATATTGTTGAAAAGAGAAAAAAAACCTCTACCAGAAAATGTCAAAAAATATATACAGTGTCATTTAAAAAAATTGCACGTGACGTCACCACTCTGAAACAATTGAAGATAAAAAAATTTTGATAGTGTTAAAATGTAGGTTTTTATGTGCCATTTGATTTGATATAAGGTTTATTGGGTCTAAAATAAATAATAAAGTAGCTAGAAGGCGGGGCCTTTTTTATAGAACAGACTGTATATAATACACATATATTGCTGGTAGGGCCTGGAAACTTCAGAAAACATTACGGCGCCGACATAGTATCACTTGGAGTATAACGCGTCTCGTGCGCATGCGTGGGAATTCGAACTCCGCCTTTAGAAGCGAATTTTAAACTTGACCACTTCCCCATTGGGCGGACGACGCCGCCTCGCTTGCGCACAGCTCACCGTATACATGAAGGAGTTGGTTGTGTGTCTCACTTCATCGGTGAGTTTCCCACTCATAGCCGCTAGCAATATAGTAAGTATTAGATATATGACTCGAGCTTTTCTTTTAAGGATAACAAAAAAGCTCTTGTGTTTTTACTGTTGATAAATCAACTCCTATAGCGATACAAAAGGTGCTCCCTTTTTTACAGCGATAAAAACGCCTGATTCTCATAAGCAGACTACATGTAGTAGGCGTACGTTACTTTCATATATACCCTGTCAGTTATAACTACTTGGTGAAGTTAATAAGATAACTATTGTTGTTCATTCATATATTATGTGGTTAATTTATCTTGCTAAAACACTGGAGCTTTTCTTTTAAGGATAAATTTCTCTTTGTAACTCAAAATTTTTCCATCAGTAATTTTTCTCGTAAAAGTACTGATTTGGCAAAATTATTTCGTTACAAGGGTAATTTATCCGATAACAATAAAAGCTCTTGTGTTTTTACCGTTGATAAAAATGTTTGCATCTTCTCAAACTCAAAATGCAGTTGCCAAAATTTTAATATCCATTTGATATACAGGGGAAGTTCGAAAATCTGAAAATGGCTCAAGAATAAATTTTCCTTATTTTTCAAAATACAGAAAAATGTTACTTCAAACGTTAGATATACTAGGGTAGTAAGATACTTCATAGTTCAAGATAATTAACCACTTCGCCCTACTGGGTGGGGTGTCCTTTCGGGATTAATATGCTACATTCCACATTTATATAATAATAGTATATTACATACCGAGGTGGGAAGTGTTTCATTCCTATCAAGATATTAAGTAGTTAACTGAGACGCGCAGCGTCGAGGTTAACTTTATCTCGAAACAGGAATGAAACTTTTTACCATGGTATATATACTATTCTATTCGCAATCATCTAATTTTAAAAATAACTACAATTGAATTCTGAATAATAGATATCTTGATGTAGCAAATATTTTTGTTACCATGAAAACAACTCACTCAATATTTTTGTTACCATGAAAACAACCCAGTCTTCAGGTATGTAATAATTTCCCGGCTAGTTTCAGTAATCATCTAGTTCCCAGCTGTTGACATGTCATGAAATTGACACATTACAATGTGATTGCGAATAATAGTACATTACGTAACAAGTTGGAAAACTTCCACGGAGGTATGCATACTATTTTAAGCACAACCATTTTATTCTAAACAAGAATTGGAAAAATAGATTTGACAGTTCTTCAAAACTGACATTAATCAAGCGGCGAAAATGTGTTGCCATGACGGTGGTCGAGAAATTATTACTTTCTAACCGCCGTCAAGGCAACCCACTTCCTAGCCGGTTGAAAAGTAAAAGTTGGTAATAGTTTATTTTCCAATTTCTAAGTCAGTAATAACCTTATGGCATACTAGCTGACCCCGCAAACGTTGATCTGCCCAAAAAGATTTTTCCTATAAATCCCCGTTTTACCACTGTAGGGTTTTAATTTTATGTCACGTCCACCGTCTTCGACTTAAAAATAAATGCCATTTTCGCAATAAACGTCCCAAAAAACCTCAATAACGACACTCATATCGATTTTTAGGCTTATTTACCCCATTTTACCCTCTAAGGGGTTGATTTTCTGAAAATCACGAAACACGTGTTTGCTTATTTGTTTTTAGGAGTACTCCTACGAAGTTTCAAGTCGAAATGTCTATTTAATATTATTTTTCCATACAAAATTGGAACCCCCATTTTACACATTTAGGGGTTGAATTTCGAAATATCCTTCCTTATTCCTTGTATGCATCATAAAGGAAACCTCTGTGTAAAATTTCAGCTTTCTAGGTCCAAGGGTTTGGGCTGGGCGTTGATGAGTCTGTGAGTCACGACTTTTCTTTATATATATATATATAAGAAGATGTGGTTGTAAATAATGTACTATTACGTTACAAGAGCTGTAAGAAGCATATTACGCGCGATTTAAGTTACGCACAAACCGTGAGTTACGTGTTTAGAATTGTTTTCTAGCTTAAAGATAAGCTTGCATCCTATCTGAATACAAGCTGTCTCTTGATAACGCGCATGTTAACGCAAGTAGCTCCGTAGAAAGCTTGAATTTTTTCTTGATAAAAGTGTACTTTATCATTAAGATGCGTCTTGCAATTCAGTTATTTCTTACACTTAGTTTAACCTGTCCTTATTCAAGTGTATTATGCAGAGCCCCGATGTATTTATATGTAATGTGTTTGTAAGTGTTAAATGGATGTTTTCTAAAACCAAATCGCCACAAATCCCACTAGAACGACATTAGACGTGAAGCAATGCGTAATAGCTTTCTACGTTTCCTCGCCAGTATGCCCTCGTTATAAAAGAAAATTCGCAAATTCAATCAGCATAGTCTTGGGTTTCTTCTCTTTCAGGATAGTCTTGCAGTTCGTTTCTTGCAGAGCAGTCCAGCCCAGTTAAACAATCAGGTAAGCACAGGCTGTTTAATAATATTAGGTAAACCCGATCCATTTTTCCGAAGTAAAAATAACTCCGAATTTTCCACCGCAAGCTCAGGTTTGTGCTCTCGCTAACCCGGCGTCTCTTCAAATGAATCCTGGCTGGGTGCCTTAACGCAGCTCTCCCAAAAGTCCGTTTCCTAAAATAACTGCGACTTTGTGCCCTCACGAAGCCGTTGTTACTAGTTTTAGTATGGAGATCCGGATTCTGTGCGCTTACACTTATTGAAATAATTTAGTAAAACTTTTCCCCACTTACCATGGATGGTTGTTCACCCAAATTTTGCGAGTTTACAAAACTTGGTCTGCAACAACATTTAATCTTTATCCAGGTCTCGATCTTGTGTGCTCACAGGGTGCATCTTTTGACCAAGATATTTTTCTCCATTCCTTCACCGACCGAACCGTACCGTGCACTAAAAACTATTTATTGGGTTGTGAATCGCACCTGTTACCTGACAACTGTTTCCTCTTTAATCATACGTTTTATATATTATTCTGTATTTAACCATTTCCATAAAGCACACTTTTATTAAACAGCTTGGATTGAATTTTTATTATTGTATTCCCGCCTGGTATAATTCTGCTTTGTTTATTAGATAACATACTAGCTTTAAGTGTAGCCGTTAGCCATGGTCAAGACCCCTGGAATATAGTCAACCTCCACTACTTAGGCCCCCGTCAGCAACAAGGAAACTGTGGGGTGTAAGAGAGTAGGTAAACTTTGCTCAGCCTACTGTTATTTACAATGGTGATAGATGAAGCAATTAAAGAAGCCAAAACAAGCTGGAAAAATAAAAAAATAAGATATTGGAAGATCTAAGATGGAAGAAACTCACCTGACATAAATTGATGCAGATCACACAGAAAATATGGCCATTTTTGCAAAATTTGAAGCGAAACTACAAAGCAATTTAGGCATTTAGAACCAAAAACTGCAGACGACCAATATGGAAATTAACAGACCTAAAATAAAAAGTATGTAATTATCAAACGGAAATAATATACATAATATACAACTAAGCGGACAAAGAATTGAACAAGTAAATAGTTACAACTACTTGGGATCAATAATTAAGGAAAATGGATAGATAGATAAAGAAAGGATAGGAAAAGCGAAGAATATATAATTCAATGAAATCGCCATTCCTACGCCAAAGAGAAATACCAAAACATATAAAAACAGAAGTAGTAGTTAAAAAAGTACTGAAACGCACACTTGATTTCATTGAAATTCACTACACCTACGAAATCAAGTAGAAACCTTTTTACTAGCATAAATAAGGTTTTACTTAATATTGTGATGGTATTTAGCCCTCAAATCGGCTCTGATTGCAGTACAAGCAAATGACAAATAAAATCATTAAAGCACAGAGTTGTAATAATGCAAGCATCTGAGAAAATTCACATAAATTGCCAAATCATATTAACACTGGTATAATTCGCCAATGAAATTGATTGTAATTGAATAGGCACAGAAATATGGAAGCTCAAATTCCGTGTATTGGGTTTAGCAATATAATTTTAATCGTAATATAATAGATTTGCACAAACTAAAAGTCGAATCTAAAATTAATTAAGAACTGGCACAAAAAGTTCAAGTTAGACACAGCTTAAAAATGGAAGCGTAGAAAGTAAAGTCATTAGAGAAGGGATAGCAAATGAACATTTTTAATAAAAGGTAAGAACAAGAATGACAAGAAAAATAAGGCAAGGAACATAGAAATGCCAGTCTTGTCATTTATGACATGAAAATACAAGACTTGGGGATTTGAAGAGATTGCAATAGCAAGAAATTAGATGGAATTCAAATAAGCAAGAAATTGGACAATGTTGGTGGATTAAAAAAACTAGTCAGTGTAGTGATAAACAATGGGCATTTAAGTGTTATAAAAATGAAGTGAGTGGCGCATTAAAAAACATTGAGAAATAAACAATTCCAAAAGACAATAATTTTAGTACATAAGAGTTTGTAAATAACTGATAAAATTTGTTAAATTAGACTATAAGTTATGTTTTTGTACCTGGTTGATTTCCTAAAATGCAAATCTGTAGACAGTGTTTTGTCAATAACGACAGGGGATAGCAATTGTTTAAAATAAATTGGTGAAAGCTATCTGAATTTGCTCTGACTTTAATTCAATTTTTTTTAATAGAAGGCATAAACGTATTAAAAAATAAATAGCACCATCGTAATCAGCGAAATCGAGTGTATCAGCACAATTGGAGGCAAGAGATTCCAGGTATTTGAGTTGTTGGCGTTCCGAAGCAGGTTCGGCAGTTGGCGAATCCTGCGACATCAGTGAGCAGCAACGTGGGAAGGCGTAGAGTGGCAAGATTCTTCCGGCAGCTCCACACATCAGGCCAGAACACAGCCCAGCATCACGAGCAGCCCGGGGAGCAAGATTTCAGCCAGATTCATAACAACGAAGCCCAGCTACGACAACCAAAGTGAGGTTAGTAGTGTAAAATTTTGATCTCCGGGAACGGCGTGAAAATTTGAGCATACCTTATTTACGACCTGGAGAACACGAAAATCATAACAGTTCTTGTGGATGGCGAGGTGTTTTCCCAGGATTTGCAATTAAAATCGTCAGTTGGAGGCACCAAGAAACAAATACGAATACGGCGTCCTTTTTAAGAATGCACCAATAGCTAACGATCTGAAAAAACAAAAGATTGCCTAGAACGCCGCTTGAAGGCAATTATTCAAAACCTTACCATAAAAATTTGTTCATTTAATTGTTGATAAATCAATTTCAAACGCGAGCTGAAAATAACTGGAACTTGTGATAGATTTGACGTACCAACGGCGCATCACGCCTACATTTTAGACATTCTGCCTACAGTTCAGAGGCGTACCGTAAAAAATTTTAACTAGAAAAGTTTGGGAACCCAAGACCTGAGTTTTTGAGTTTTAATTTTATGTCTCTGTTAAAAATTGAGCTAGCAAAAATAGTAAATCAGATGAATGGATTAGGTAAAGGGCAAACTACCAAAAGAGTAATTCTCAATTTTGGCGTATCCAACGAAATAAATTAATCAGTTAGTTTGATTTTAGCAAGTGGTAGAACTAAATTAAATATTGTGTGGTGACTCTTTTTTATTTATCAAATTAATTATAACCATACAAATATTATCAAATAGGGTCATTGCAATATATCTAGTTACTATTAGTTGGCACTTCCAGTAACTAGGTAACTATAAATACAAGTTTACACATACAAAAATTAAGTGTAGTCCATATACAGGGTGTGTAAGGACATTTTTAGTTTGTATGAACGCACGGCAAATTTAACATTATTTTCACGATTCCAAATCACGATTCCGCCTGTATATAAGTATTTCAAATTTTGTGCATGCATTCAGTTGTTTTCTAGCAGCACACATCTATGTTATCACTCCAGTCTGCGCGCCCGCCACGCACGTGTTCCTTATCGATCCGCCGTAGACGTGAATTTGTCGAATAAGCGCTTACGTTTTGAGCCAGAATAAAAGACAGTTGCCGTGTGTTAGAGAGAGCGAGTACGAATGTTGGCCCCCACTATTTATCGCTTGAGAAGCTCGTCGAGGGTTTTTCTAGGCAGATTTGACCAGGCGTGACTAGATTCTAGAAGCAACAAGTGATTTGGAAGTTGTCGCCCCGCCACGAACCCTTCGGGGCGACGTAGGCGAGGCTTTACGTTTGTTTCTTGTGTAACGGCTAACGGTTTGTTCCTTCGGTGTGTGTGTACCGCCTTTTGTGTTCCGTTATTTTAACTCCCGCCGATTCAACGCAAGTGTTGTGCGTTTTGCATTTCATGGACTTATTGAACTACACGTAGTATCTTTGGCTGTTGGCCGAACTTAACGTTGTTGTTTGCCGATGTGACTCTTGAGGTTTTCGTTAATCGTGGGGCGGCAACCCATAAAACGCCGTTTGGCGGACTCTCCGTGAAAACCCATTATCGGCTTACAATGTTTCGCGAAGCTCCCGCTTTTCGTTCTGCCAATTTCCGTGCGGGCTTTTGATGCAGTTTCACCAGGTGTTAGAGCAGTGGTCCGAAACAGCCGCCGTTTGCAGCAACGTAGGACATCGATTATAGCTAAGCCAAGCTTCTTACAGATATCGTTCTATTGTAATAGCTTTACAGTGCCGAAATTTAAGTGTACGGAGTGTTTCGCCAAAGTGCCAGACAGTTTGTGTAACGTTGCGGTCATTGTAACATTTATTGTTTGCACCATTGCGTTTGCTAAGTCTTTTATAGTTGTTTACCTGTCAGTTAAATTTATTACCGTCAGATTACAAAATCCTGTTCAACTTTACATAGTGGCAGATGAAGTATGTGTCGCATTTGTACCTTGTTTAGTTGATTACCACCTTTTATTGCTGTTTAATTGAGTCTGTGTTTTGAATAGTTCAATGTTAATACCGTTCACAAGTCATTCCAGTATTTGATGTCAAGTTTACTGCGAATTTACTAACGGGTGTTCATAAACAGTCGTCATCCCAGTTGCTTTGAAAAACAAAATGTTATGTCTTTGATTAATTCGTGCAACACATGAAACGTCATTGAGTACTGTCATAGCGCATTTTTTTCAATTTTAATAGACATACGTTTCTGAAGTCAAAACCTACTGGGATGACGACTGTTTATGAACACCCGTTAGATTAAGATGTTACGCAATTTAAATAGTCAACCTTTATTAACCCATTTCGTATTTTTATGTAGCCTTTTGCTCATTTGAATATTTTGCTAAAGCATGGGTCACACGATCATTTTTTTGCATCAAATTTGCTTGTCAAACACTTTCGGTGACGTCATACAACAATGTTTGATTCTCTCTATCAAACAGGGTGGTCACACCATAAAACTTGTTGTGCAACTATTAGAATCAGCTGTTATTGTGAGGTTATGGTTTGCTGTAAAGGCACGAATTGTTAACGTTTATTTTTGTTTCAAAATGGAAGAGCAAGTGATTATCCTGTGGTTAGTAGGTTTAGGTCTAGCATTGTGTAATAAGAAACAGCGAAAATCTCGAAAAGTGTGGGCCCGCAAGTGGTTACAACGACGTGACCAAGAACGGGGGTTGTTGTCAATGGTACACACAGAATTGAAATGTGAAGATGGTGGTAGTTTTAAAAATTATTTGAAAATGGATGAAAGAGTGTTTACAAAACTTTTAAATATAGTCACCAACACAATTTCAAAAACCGACACGAATATGAGACAAAGCTTCATTCCATGCTAGCTTGTTATGATAGCTGGGGTCTTTTATGAAATACAAGACCTCTTCTTGTTGATAGGCGTCTATTAGGGCAGACACTTGCTCACGCGTCCAAGACATGGCTATTTTTGAAGTAAAAATGCGTTCTTAACCTAAAAACCCTGAACCGTGAAATACCACTTTCACGCACTGCGCAGAATCGCGTGAAAAAGTTGCACCGAAATAGAGCCCGTCCTATTTTTTAGAAATGTTTGACAACTATGAGGCTGACGTCATGAAATACGTCATCATTGGTGTATGACAAGCAAATTTGATGCAAAAAATGATCGTGTGACCCATGCTTAATACATTTCATGTTTATTTAACTGTCGTTTTCTTCTGATATTGAGAATGCGATTTGTGCATGTATTTTTCAGTTGTGAAAGGAGTTTAGCAAGCTGCTCAAGTGAGTTATAGTTGAAAGGTGAATCCATTATGCTTTCACTTTCCTCAATGGGGTCACCTGTGTATTTTTGCCTTGTTGGAATCGTGGTGGCGGCTTGGCGATTAAGATCTGTTTTTTCGTTTATTAGGCCGTTGCCCTGTGTTATCTCGTGTTGGACCCCCCTCGCTCCACTGAAGTTAGTCGGCAACTCTTTTGTAATGAGCTAGGGCAGCCCGATTTTGAGTTAGCTTACGCGCTAGTCGTTTAGCTTTGTTTAGCCTGTAATAAATACCGTTTTGTACCGTTACAAACTGGCGCGTTGTCGTCGTTACCATCTTATACCGTTACAAACTGGCAGCCCAATGTGGCGCCATGATTGGTTGTCGTAATATTGAATTTAGCCTGTTACAAGTGTCATCAAAAATATGAAAAACAACGTAATGATTGATAGCTTACATCAAAGTAAGGAAAAAAGTTCCTATGTACCATCGGTTACATAAAAAACTGGTGCAGCTAGTTTTAGGTTGGTTATACAACGTATGAATAATATGTTGGTGGCACTGTTTTGACACAAAACCTAACCTGCTAACCTCGAATTTGACACAGACTTCCAGTGCCACCAACATATTATTCATACGTTGTATAACCAACTAAAACTAGCTGTACCTGTTTTCTATTCAACCGATTGTACATAGATCCATAAATATGCTTTTTTGTATTCGCTCCCCAAACTGGTTACTTTGGAAACTGTCTAGGATCCTCAAAATGGCCATTTAGAGGCCTTGTACTTAAAGTCGTCCTGGCAACATTTTAGCGGACTCAAACATTAGTTGCCATGACGACTTTTAAGTACAAGGCCTCTAAATGGCCATTTTGAGGATCCTAGAAAAATACATTTTCGCGCGGCCTTCTAATATAATGCCGCGTTAATGGTAATTGAAACTTCATATTATAATGTTTGGAGAGCTAATACAAAAAAACGTTGTATGCAACACATCCTCAAATGGCTTTAGAAGACTCATCTTCATATTACGGACTCGGCTGCGCTTCGCTCCGCCTCGTCCGGAAACATTACAACTCGTCCCCTAAAGCCTTGCTTTGAGGACTAGTTACATAAACTACTATTAAGGGAGGTACAGGTTCGAGAAGGTTAAATGGAAAAACACATTACTACTAGTAGATTATGCTCCTGAAGTAACAAATTTAGATCTTTAGATTTGCTTTTCTTGAAAACTACTGCTCTCAGGCGAGGCAGTTCCAAAGAAGAAAACCCTTTTTATGTAAAAGTCTATCGGTTTCAAATATAATTTTGACTAAGAAGTTATGACAATAATATTCCCTCACCCTTGCTAGTTTATGCATCAACTATTGCTTTTGAACCATATATGTACCAAATTTTTTCAGTGTCATCTAATTCAACATAAAAATCACGTAAATATGCCAATTTTGCTGTATCTGTATTATTTTACTTAAATAACATCCATACTTTTCTGTTATCTTTCTCAGGGCTGTAACTCCCTTAAGCTGTATATCAGGACCTGTTTGTACAACTTTTCTTTTATTTTGATGTACTTAAGCGATCTACCATCAAAATTTTCTTCATACTTTCGATGACACTGCTTATGACAAATTGATAAAGGGACATGTTAGTCGTTGGAGGATAGACTTACAAAGAGTATGCGAAACAAGAGCACAAGAATAAAAAGGGAAGTACGAAAAAAATATAGAAAAATGGGGTCAAAGAGGAGGCAGAAAACAAAGACATAGTATAGGAAGGAATTAACCAAATGACGCATGAGAGAAAAAACTGGAGAAAAATGCAAAACAAAAGACTAAACTTCAATCACCTTACACGTAACAGTAAAAAGACATAGGATTCAAAACAGATAGAAATACCAAATAAACCGATTGCATGTACTGGTACTCTATGAACATGCATAAGCCAAGAGAAATCTGTAGTTCTAAAAAAAGTTGAAGAAATATGATTTGAAAATTCCCATAAAATACACTAACAATATTTAGACTTTATTTTAATTGATCACATTTTTACAAATAAGTCTTATAAAATATGTACACTACATATTTTATACATTTTCTAGGGGCTATAATAGGTATAATATAAAACACTACTTCAGTCTGTCAATGCCAATATAAAACAGTTTAATCAGTTCCCGGAATAACAACAGCAGAAAAAGCTATAAACATTGCAGGCATTGAAGATAAATGTCAAACAAACGATTATAATAATGGAACAATTTTTGCTATTCGTTTTCTTACATGAACAATAAATTTATAGCACTTCTTTCTAGCAAACAATGTTCACTTTAAGTTACATCTACCTCTTTTTCAGGCAATTTAAGTTAACTCTATGTAACTGCACCTGTCTCCGTCGAGGCATCACATACGATACTCCTACATATTTTTCAAGAAAATAATTATTGAAATATTGTTAGGAAATGCCTAACTTGGCATGTTACTTAATGCGATGCTCTCAAAAGAGCTGCCCAAATGTGGTTATCTTTCATGTCTTTATAGCTAACATCACTTGAATTGTGTAATAGTAATTTTGCCATAACTGATATTTATATTAAGCGACTATCAAATAAGACCAACAATAAAACATCCGCAAAAATAAAGCAAACCCAAAAAATGTTTCATTGAAGTTCAATATCTTGGCTAGCATCATTTGCCATCTTCCTGAAGCATCTTAGGCTTTTCATTTACAATCTACACAAAATAAATATTACATTGTTAATCATAAATAGTTTGACCATCTTTGCAGAAAACTAAGTACATTAGAATCATCGCCAGCTTCACTGTCTATTGCAACATTATCATGTCTAATATGAAAGTTGACAATATACTCCGCATTCGTTCGTTGTACCGATATGGCAAACGGATCTGTTGGGTGAAACGTAAATGCCACCAGGCGCCGTGCGGGGGGCGCCGCCGTTCTCGCAGTGCTGCCGGCATATATACGAAACTTCAGAAACCCTGAATCCCTAGCATAAAACCTGCAAATAAATAATTTTAGTTGCGTTTACATTTGCAACACGAAGCTTACCGAATTGGGTGTTCGCCGCATGCTTTTGGCCTCTCCATGACCGAAACCCATTTGTCATCGTAACTGAATAACGATAAATCTAGATAGGGCGAACTGCTATACGACTGTGCACTTATTGGCAATTGAGCTAGCAATCTCTTAGTTGCTTCAGTTTTTCCCCCAAATTTGGCACTTACGATTGTTTGTTTAAACCTGCAATATTTTTAATAATTATTTTGTATTTCAGCATGTAAAAAATAATAAAATTCAGAAGAGGTACCAAATGCGATGTGAATATTTGCCACTTTCAAAAAGAATATTTGTATAAAGCTTACCTATGCTGTATAAGCCTCGCAAAGAGATTATTGGAAGGGCTACAAGTAAACTGCGTGTCAGTGTAAATGCTAGCATTCCTAAATGAATCACAGAAGTTTTCAAACAGATCCAACAGCTCCTTAGAGGTGTTCTCATATATTGCCAACACTTTGCTTTCCAGTATATTGTAGACGACAAAAACGAATATTGGCTGTTTGCATCGGTAGCCTTTAAAGTCACCACATCCTCACTGGCATACTTGATGAGCAAGTGGTTTTCGTCCAGCAATTGCATTTTCCACAACCGGAGAGCCTCGAAGTTATCGAAATATTGGAAGAACTTCCGCAGTTCATATGCGTTCTGATCGAGTCTGCTTATATGGGCAGCTCGTTTATACAAGAAGGTCAGCAGCCTGTGCTTCAGTGAGTTAATGAAAGGCTCCTTGAACGCACGCTCTGCTGGGAAGACCGAGTTAAAAAAGTACGAATCATCCTCAAAGCAGAATCGGCCAATTTTTCGAACATCCACGAACATTCCATCCAGTATTTGAAACACATGAATCACTTGATGCTGCACTGACAATACAGCTAACGTGTCTTTGTATAAGTAAAGGCCTTGGTTGTGTGAGAGAAATATTTTATCGACTTTAAACTGCCGTGTATCACATAGTTTTCCTAGGTGGAGATCGACCAAGTGCAACGTGTAATCTTCCAAGGGGGACCTGTGCAATTAATTTTTAAACATAGTTCATGACAAATTCAGCAGGCTTACCGAGGATTAGGAACCACTGATTCGTTATTAGTGTAAATTTCATAAAAATGAGGCCTTAAGTCATCAGGAATGTACGAAGCTGATCCAATTATTACATATTTGCCATCGTCACTAAATAAACTGCACTCACGATTTAGCTGCTCTGAACTCTGAGACACATTGACTATAAATTTAAGCTAGAAAATCAATTTAAAGTAAGACTCCAGGCGAGACTCAAAGCTGTAATGCTGACCTTAAAAAACCTCTCAAAAATTTTGCTTTTTATCTCGAAATTCTGCTTATCACTCCTATTATTGTTAATGTTTTGCAATAAATCCCCAGCAGCTGCTGGGCCTCTGTACGTGTACACCTCCAAAGAGGTTTGGTCAGACGAAAAGGCAATGAAGTGTTTCCCATCTGGGCTAAACTTTCTCAGGAAGCAAGGCGGCTTTTCCACGTTTATCACAGTAAAATTGGGGAACACGTTCTGGTAAAACTGGCGCGCTGTGTGGAAATGAGTGCCCGGCCTCTTGTAGCCGTAGGTTTCCCTTTGGGACAAGCGGATAATAATGTTCTGTGGGGGCACTTTCCTAGGCTTAATAAACGGATCCATTTCCTTTTCATTTGCTAAGCTGAAATATAAAAATTAGGAATATCTTCTTGCAATTGGAGCGCCGTTCAAGTTCGGATGTTTGAGGTTATGTTATGTTGGTCAGCTCAAGTATTTTGCATTATTTATAAAAACTGAGGATTCATCTATCTTTAATGGTTTTCCTTTCATCTGCCGTGTTGAATTGTAAAAACTGACGATATTTAGTAGTAATTAAAGCACCCTTGCAGTTCGAGTGTTTTAGGTTATGTTTATGTTGGTCAACTAGTACAATTTGCATAAGTTAAAAAACTGCCGATTCATCAACCTTTGGTCCTTAGATAACGTAATAAAAGTAGATATCAATATACACAGAAACGTACAAAGAATGACAATGGCTCTGCAAGGTATAAAAGTTGTCGAACTTGCTGGTCTAGCCCCAGCACCATTCTGCGGAATGGTTCTGGCGGATTTCGGCGCATCAGTACTAAGAGTTGACAAGGTAACAACTGTTGGCATAGTTGCTGGTAACTATACAAGTTTATTTTAGATCGGCGCCAATGTAGACATGGACTGCGTAGCAAACGGCAAACATTCGATAGCATTAAACCTTAAAAATACAGAAGCCGTAGGAATTTTACGGCACCTCTGTAAAAAATCTGATGTATTAATTGAACCATTTCGAAAGGGTGTAATGGAATCCTTAGGGATCGGCCCTGATATATTATTAAAGGACAATCCTAGATTAATATATGCTAGACTTACAGGCTACGGCCAAACTGGCCCTTATAGCAAAAGAGCAGGACATGATATAAATTATATTGGTATATCAGGTATATTGTCTCTATTTGGAAGACACGGAGAAAAGCCAATTTTTCCAGTCAACTTCGCAGCAGATTTTGCAGGCGGTGGCCTAACGTGTGCCTTAGGCATCATATTAGCACTGTTTGAGCGACATACGTCTGGCAAAGGTCAGGTAGTTGATTCTAGTATGGTGGAAGGTAGCGCTTATGTAGGAAGCTGGCTGTACCGCTCTCAAGACTCTCCAATTTGGGGCAACTCCCGCGGTAGAAACATCCTCGACACAGGTGCACACTTTTATGAAACATATGAAACCAAGGATGGACATTTTATGGCAGTGGGGGCAATTGAGCCCCAGTTTTATGAGCAGCTCTTAAAGGGTTTAGGATTAAGTGACGATGATGCTCCTCACTTCTCAGATTTCGAAGAGACCAAAAGACTGTTTGCTTCAAAGTTTTTGGAAAAGACTAGAGATGAGTGGTGTGAGATTTTTGATGGTTCTGATGCATGTGTAACGCCAGTTTTGACGGTAGATGAGGCTCCAAAACATGTGCATAATGTTCAGCAGAGGACATTCGTTAAGAGCTGCGAAGGGAGGATGTTGCCAGGCCCTGCTCCTAAGTTAAGTCGTACTCCTGGACAGTCGCAGTGTGTTAATGCAGCACCTCTTAGAGGACAGCATACTGAAATGGTATTAAAAAGTCTGGGTTACAGCAGTGAAGACATTCTAAAGTTAGAAACTAGTGGCGCTATTGAATCCTACAAAGCTTCAAAATTGTAAAAATGTCTTAATTTTTAACTACTTGCTTTATTAGCTACTTCTATAATGTTTTCTACATCTTGTAATAAAGAATAGGGTTGTTTTTTACTGTTTTGAAAATAACTTAATTGCATTAAGTCTTCATGTTGTATGAACGCTGAAAGCGTATGATGAATGGCTTGTAAATCAAATAAGGCATGATTACATCCTAGCGTTCGATTTCCAGGCAGGCAAACAACAACTCCATGCTGGAGCAAATTTATTCTTGTGCGTGCTATATGTGTAAGAAAATCGTAAAAGTGCTCGAAGTTCATGCTAAATGATGCTTGTAGCATCACCTGACAGTGGTCTAAAAAGTCATCCATGCTATTACAATCCTTAATTTCCTCCTTGATATCCAACAAATTCTTCTTCATATTTTGCCAGACGTTATACAAATTGCACCCATTAATCCAGTTGTGGTTTATTGATATCGTGTCATTCGTGTTCCACACCTGGTGGTGCCAATTGGATGGCACAAAAATTGCATCCCCTGCATTTTGAACTACTTTAAAACACTTTCTATCATGATCTACATACGCAATATCGTGTGGTAAGTTTCCTCGTGCATCAAGCAGAAACTGCTCCTCGCCAGGTGGAAATAGCACCCAATGCTTTTGGCCGCAGATGTTGCTCGACCAACTATAAGATGTCATCACATCAGCATGAAACGGTGTCCTAAAAGTTTGAATGTTATTTTTTTCCATTATACAAATTAAATAAAAATTATAATTACCAAGTTCCTTTTACTCCCATGTAAACGAACCTATAATCGTCTTTATTAGTATCGACTAGATATTCATTAAGCCAATCGGATGCGAAATGTAAGGGCACTTCATAAAAATTGTCATCTGGACAATGATTTTTTAGATGCCAATCTTTTAAATAATACAAGGGTTGATCCTTCGGATACCGTTTGCTAATATGATCTTTCCAATAGTTTATATATTCGCGTAGCTTCCACTTAATAGGTTTTGTACTGGAATAATCATACATTTCTGTGCAGTCATGGACAGTAACTGAGCAATCTCCGTAGGCATCGCATAAGTATGAAAAATTTGGGGCATTGTCTGTTGTCACCCACTTCTTGCTCGATTCCCAGGCTGAGCTAACGCCTTTTAGTAGGCAAGCTTGATTTCTTATTATGTACTTCTCAAAAAACTCGCTGTAAGGAATACTACTGTCTTCAATTGGAAAGTCAGCGAGATATTCATAGTCTGCATTAGGCTTAAATGTTATTTTGTTTAAGTCCATTTTTTAAATTTGGCGCCAAAATCAGGAACCTGAGTAATCGGCAGTACAATTAACACGTTTTAAAAATAAAGTGAATTAGGAGGATTCTGCAAAATATATTTGGTATTTCAATTGCAAAGTGTTTCCTTGTATTTAATAGCCGTCTGTTACCTACAAAATTTCCGAATTGATGTGAGCATGAGCAGGTTAGCCAATATACAGGCACTAAAATATCTAATAATTTAAAATTATATTTTTGTTGCAAAATTTCTTGAATTTGTAAAAACCTTCTAAGTTTCTAATTTTTTTCCTTGGCAAATCTATCAATTTTTTTTTAAATAAACGTCTTATTATAGGTCCATGGCTTGTTTGAAATCCTATTAGGGATATTTGATATGCTAATGTTGGTCTAAGTTGCAGGCCATGACTGTCAGTTACTGTTTTTTAATCACGTTACATCGTGTAGAAACCGGGCACGTCAAATGTGCCATTTTAATATTTACTTTTATGTTATTTGTGATAAGAACAGTTAATTTGTTACCTGTTCGGCACTAACATCTCCAAGAGTTCCGCTGTAATTATTTAAACGTATACACTAAGATGAAAACATTTTTAAATATATTTTTATTGCATTTGTTTACATTTGTGTGCTCTAACCAGCAACCCTCTTGGAACGATTATTTAAATCAGCGCTCTAAAAGGGCCTCCCTTGTTAGGAAAACTGCAATATTTGACAATGGAAATTGTTCGGAAGTGCGAAAACTGTGCAACGGGTTAAATGAGAATGATGATATAACAGTTCTCGAGTGTTTGTATTCTCTCGATCCCAACACCCTGGCAGGACTGAACGAGGAATGCCAGCATGTTATATGGGATCACGCGAAGACCGTGATTGACAATAGCAACGTAAAAGATGGGCTGCTTCAGGTGTGTCGAAACGACTTATCCAAGCTTGATTGTCAAGTTGATAAAGCACCAGGTACATACTTGAAGTGCATTGTAAATAATAAGGAAGAAATTGGCAGCACGGACTGCACTAATTTAGTTGAACGTTATGAAAATGTCGCCTTCTACGACTATAAATGGATAAGCAGTTTTTTGCAAAGTTGTAGCGATGACATTACGAAGCTGCATTGTGGACGGATCGACACCAACGGCTTGTCCCAATCTGCAACCATTACTTGCTTGCAAGACCACATCTCTAACATAGGCGAACATTGTCGCAAGGAGGTGTTTCGATTAGCGGAGATCCAAGCGGACAACATCAAATTTGACCATCAGTTATACCTAGCATGCAGTGAAGACCACATGCGGTATTGCCGGCAGTTCGTGCCTGGCAGCGGTAGGGTTTTCAAATGCCTCATGCAGCACCGTAATGATAGATTGACAGTGCAGTGCCACAACCACCTGCAGCGGCGACAGAAACTTATTTCCCAAGATTATAAAGTCAGTAAGGGTCTGATGCGAGCTTGCAGGGAGGATATTAAAAAGACCCATTGCCGTCGACAAACTTCAGACGATCGAGGAATTCGATTGGCCCAGGTGCTGCTGTGTCTGGAGAACGTAATACGCAATGGCACCAAAGTGGATTCAGACTGTGAGTTGGAACTGGTTGAACATCGAAAGGTGCTTATGGAAGACTATAGGCTGTCTCCTGAAATCGTGAACGGGTGCTCCGATGAGATTGGCAAGTATTGTTCGGGACTGGAGGTTGGTGGCAAGACGATACACTGTCTCATGGAGCACGCTCGTACGAAAATCAAGAATAATAGGATTGGGGACCCATGTCAGCGTGCTGTAAGTTAAAAGTATATTATACCATTTAAATAATTTGAGATGACACTAACGGTCTTAACAAAACGAAGGGCACACTATTCTAGGGATGTCGTACCCGGTCTAAAATCAAACCCGGGTACCCGAAATCAGTACCCGGGTACCCGATGGTACCCGAAATATATAACAAAAATGTTAGCGTACATCGGAACATTCTTTACGCCGCGAGTTTTAAACTGAACTAAATTGAAATAGTTCCTACTCTCCCATCAAAATCACACAGAGGATGTTTGTTACTTCATCCCATACTGACGCGATTTAATGGTACTATTGACTGGTTGAATTTTTCCTTGAAGGGGATTTATTATATGAAACAAGAAACATTATGTGGTATGGGATGGGGTGATTCTGGTTATTGCTGCATATGGTTATGTTTTTCTAGAGCTTATTCCTATTGTTTTTAAGTTTTTATCTTCTCCGAAAAAGGCTGACTTACTAGAAATTACATAATTTACTATTCGGGTACCCGGGTCCTGAAAATTTACCCGGGTACCCGGGTACCCGCCGACATCCCTACACTATTCAATTATATTATTGTCCCTATATAGTTGGCAGCTTCCATTTCAAATAGCTTTGCGTCCGTTTGTTAATTTTCTAGATGGAAGTATTTTGCAATTGCTCATAATTCATTTCAATATTAATAAAACACTGCTCGAGCCTGTGGTTTGAATCTGACATAATTCGTTAGAAATCCCTAACCACACAAATATTTAACAACCGCTAATACATATTTCGACAGCTAAGATATCATCACCAGTGAAAAACTTTCGCTGGTGATTTGGTGAAGAACATATCTTCAGCCAACTTGGTCGTGTTAATTTCTCTCCAAGGCTACTGACGACACCGTAGCTGTCGAAATACGCATTAACAGTTGTTAAATATTTGTATGGTTGGGAGTTTTTAACGGATCGTGTCATTTTAATGTTGTTTAACATGTATACAACTTTCTATATTTTAACCTAATTATAATGAAAGTTGTCAGTTCAGAAGAACTTGAAAAATAGTGGGAAAGAAAAACTCTCACTTTTTCTACTGTACTTGATAAACTATAAAATCAGTAGATACCGACTAACATTTTTTAATGTGATTATAACTCGATTGCTGTTAGTGTATGACCGTGTATGACCTATTGATACTGTTTTTAAATAACTTTTTTCCCTTTTACTGTTTTCAAAGCTTTTTATTTGCAAGTTGGTATATGACAAATGTCTGCTTACCGCCATGGCAGACCATAATAATAATTTGTAATTTTCTCAAAATAGTACCTAAATTATTGCAAAATTAAAACAACGGTTTCGTAGGAATGTGAAAAATCAAGATTACGGTGGAATCGTGATACACTGGAAATCATTTTTCCATGGTTACAATGGATGAAAATAATGCGTAATAGATAAATTTTATTGTTAAAATGTTTTATCTTAATCGGTGTTGTTATAAACTATTAACCAAATTAATTTTAGTATCGTTAAGAGCCTCATTACCGCATTCAGTGCGGTAATGGATATTTCCGCGCTCTTTTTATGTAAAAAAATACGTTTAATCAGAATTTATTGATGAAGATAAAATATTGTACAATACATGTTTACTTATGGCACTTAATGATACTCGTTAAGATGATCGTAATCAAACGTATATCATTAATATCTATTAAAATTTTGTTATTTTATTTAACACCTCGTTATTATGACACTATAATATTATGCCAATTTCAGTTGAAGTAATAGGTCATAACTAGGATCCGGACAGATTTAAAGATAACACAATAAATTCACAAAACTGCTATGGTTGTCCAAACCGAACTTTACATTAAAAGTAACATGTGAGTAAATGAAAACGAAATTAAGCTTGGCTTAGAAAAAAGTAAGTCAACTGCTCTATTACTTCTGATGTTTTTAATTTAAATATGACAGTTATTATAATAGTAGAAGTGTCAACTTGTTTAAATTATCAAATTTTAAATTACACATGTTTAATCAAGAAGAAAAAGTTTTTATAATCGAAATGATTAACGGAACCGATGTAACATTGTTTATTCGCAACCATATATGTAATGTTAACATTCCTGACCTCATTTGAGTGGGGGAAGTCGTACATTTCAGCCCGCTACTTCCCGACCGCGGAGTAGGTAGGGATACTGGGAATCTTGTTGATCCATTCATGCGCGTCGCAACCTGTCGTATCATAATATAATAATGTTTCCAATTATTGTTTTGAATAAAGTGGTTGCGAATAAAATAGTATACAAACCTCGACAGGAAGTTTCCTTAGTCTCGAGATAATAGCTGATTTCGACGCTTCGCGTCTCAATCAGCTAACTAATCTCTCGACAGTAATGAAACCCTTTCCATCTCGGGCTGTAATATACTATTAAGTGTTGGTTTTTATGTTAATTTTCAAATAAAATTTTAACATGACAGTTGATGACAGTTATGCAATGGTTTAGGTTATGTATGTTTATTTCATTCTAGAACATCAACATAATGTGAATTAATAATCGACATAAAGCCAAGCTTGATTTCACTTTCGTTTGCTCACATGAGTCACATGTTATAAAAAATATATAAACTTACAACAGTTTTATAAAATTTGGACATCCCTAGAGATAAGTGCAGAATTTGCGCACCTCGACAGTTGACCAGGTGAAGTGTGACTATCATCGTATAGTATTAAAGCAACCATGCCAGGTCCGTCCCATCACATGTAGTTACGCCGACTTTTTTAAACTGCGATAATTATTAGAGGCGTGCGAGTGGGGTTTTATTATCCGTAGGGTCTCACAAAAATAAATATAAATTACTTGGAATTATTTTAATAGTTATTTCGAAAAACAACCACTGTAAACATTTTCGATATAAAGCAATAAGGCATACGTGTTTATTACAATTTTACAATCACTCTAGATATAGAAAATTCAAAGCCATTATTGAGTTGTTGGATAAAATTTTGTACGGCACGCGTATGTTATTACAAATAATTCACTCACCCTTCATTTAGCGGCCTAGAGGACTCTACTTTTTGTAATACTAGGTGATTATAAATGCTTTTCAATCAAGTTGCCTTTGAAATATTTGTTGTATGAATAATATGTTGGTGGCACTGTACAGGGCCGTATCTAGGAAAAAAATTCGGAGGGGGTTGAAGTAACACAAAAAAATCAGTTGAATTCCGCAAACAACTTTTTAGGTGTCTGAGCGTTGAAAATGATCTTTTTGCTATAGCTGTTGATGCAGGTAATGTGGTAAAAAAAAATTAAAATAATATAAATATTTGGAAAGAGATTGATTACATTGCGATAATTCTTCAACGGCATCGTTCGGGCTATCAACTTCAGGCTGCTGAATCCACTTTTGCTTCCATAGTTGTAACTCTGCAGGCAACGTATCGAGGTCCAAACATTGATTGTACAACGAAAAGTTTTTTATCTCCACCGTTTGTCTTTTGCACATATTTGGTAATAGAAGATAATCCGACGCCTGAGAGGGCAGAAGGAGCCGTGAAAGAAGAAGAAGAAGAAGGTAATAGAAGATGTAGCGATGAGAGCGTTTTTTGTGACTTACGAATCTTTGAGTCAGTTATCAGTAGTTCAAGGTTGCGTTGCGATTCTGTAAGCAGACGAAGTAAACGCACCTCCAATTTTATACTTTCGGGAGGGGTTTTAACCCCCAAAACCCCCCCTCAGATACGGCCTTGGCACTGTAAGTCTATGTCAAATTCGAGGTTAGCAGGTTAGGTTTTGCGTCATTTTTGACTACTATATTGCTAGCGGCTATGAGTGGGGAGGTCACAATGTAAGTGAAACAGACAACCAACTCTTCGATGCATTTGGTGAGCTATGTGCAAGCGCGTCGTCCGCATGGTGGGGAAGTAAACCTCACGGTCAAGTTTAAAATTCGCTTCTAAAGGCGGAGTTCGAATTCACAGGCATGCGCACGAGACGCGTTATACTCTAAGTGAAACTATGTCGGCGCCGTAATGTTTTTGGCTGTTCCAAGGCCCTACTAGCAATATAGTAAGTAATATACAGTGTGTCTGCGTAAGTTCGCACCATATGGAAACATTTTTTATTATTAATTTTACGAAAAAAAGTTATTCTTTATAAAAAGTTCTGCATGATCCAAAACTTAAAATTCAATCATCAGATATCAATTTTGTTAAGCCGTATACGAGGAATGTCAAAAAATATGAATTCTTCTCAAGAGTAAAGTACCTTTATTTGAGACAATATCGAAAATTGTTGCTAAGAAAAGTTATTAGAATCGAAAACTACGTTCAAATATCCAATTACACGTATCTACGATGAAAATCAGGTTTTGTTATTTTTCACATTTTTTTTAAGTTGTTGCATATGGAAAACTTTTTTATTATTAATTATACGAAAAAAATGGATATCAAAGTTTTAACGAATAAAGAGATAACTGAAAAAAGTTTCCGATATTGTCAAAAATAAAATTTTCCATATGAAACAACTTTAAAAAAATGTGAAAAATAACAAAACCTGATTTTCATCGTAGATAGGTGTAATTGGATATTTGAACGTAGTTTTTGATTCTAATCAACTTTTCTTAATAACAATCTTCGATATTGTCACAAATAAAGGTACTTTACTCTTGAGAAGAATTCATATTTTTTGACATTCCTCGTATACGGCTTAACAAAATTGATATCTGATGATTGAATTTTAAGTTTTGGATCATGCAGAACTTTTTATAAAGAATAACTTTTTTTCGTAAAATTAATAATAAAAAATGTTTCCATATGGTGCGAACTTACGCAGACACACTGTATATACAGGCTGTTTCCTAAAAAACGCCGCAACCCATAACTCTGTTGTTTTAAGTTTTAGATAAAACAAACTGTATATACTCTTAAATGGCAAGACAAGAGCTACCTTTTGACATCGCCCGTTCGTAAATATCTTTCAACTGTTTTGAGCAACAATGTTCAACTTTTTTATTTTAAATGGAACACCATGTATGTTTTTACATATTTGGATTCAGAATGAAATTCTGCATGCAGTAGTATGCTTCATTTGTTTTTTGGACACTTCATCATCATCATGCCGTTCAATCCTTGGGATTATGGCAAACACTGCGCCGCAGCGTTTTTTGAATCCTTTTCCTGAGGTGGATTAATCCTCTTTTTCTGTTGTTGTTACAGCTTGTGGTGGGTCCTGGCCATGTTTGTAATTTTCTTCCAGTTCTTTCTGTCTCTTTTGGACACTTAGAAATGTTTAAAATAATTAATGTTGCATGTAGACAGTCGTACAGTACCATAACATTTTCAAGTGTGCTGTAAAAAACAATCAGAATGTTGAAATATTTTATTGGAAACAAATTTAAACAAAACTACAAAACGTATCTACAAGTATTGCTCAAACTGACCGCCACCTTGTTGAATACACAACTAGAGTTTCCGGTCGCGGGATCCGGTCCCGGGACAGTCCCGGGATTCTACCACAAAAACCGAGTCCCGGGACCACAGCCAGAACAGGAGAAGTCCCGGGACCATGTCAACATGCGTGCGTATACTCGGATATCAAAGAATTAGGACGGGTAGTCACCGGCGTCTGGCGTACTACTCATCTGGTCGAGATCCTAGTCATCTTCATTATTGTGGTCAGAAGCTGGCAGTAAAGCTTCTTCAGTACTTTCGTTAAAGTCAATGCTGCCAAAATTTTGTTTTACGACATCGTTAATCACGTCTGTCTTTGCTATTTCCAAAATTTCTTTGTGCTCGTCTAATTGAATATGAGTTACTTCCAAATATTCATTTCCACCTAGTCAACTCTCTTCCTACGTGGAAATCGAATAAAATCGCCTATTTGTAAATTGAATGTTAAGAACTCAGAAAAGTAGTGCAATATAGCATTCTAACACTTACTGAGATCAACACTGATTTCATTAAGTGCTTGAATTCAGTTCAACCTTTTCATCATATCGTATAAGGAATAATTCACCACAGTAGAAAATGTGGAAATCATCGATCTTGTTTTTCTGAACATTTTCTCGCATGGTTGGCTTGAATATAACCAAACGAGACATGTTCCTCGACGAAATTTAATTTATACCAAATTTTATATTTGTGTTTTCTATTGTTGGTAGTTTAGTTAGCAATATAAAATTATCTGTTATCTGTTGGTTCACGCTCGGTCTATCACGTATTGACATATTCGGCTCTGAGTGGCGAGAGATCCGTCCGTCCGCCGGCCGTTTTGGCTTTCGCCGTGTTTGTAGCTAAGTAAAATAATATATACAAGAAACTAAACTAATCTTACTGTGTTTGTTGTTATTTTAATTGTATGCCTTGGTGTCCCTCTTGTATACCCTTCTCACCTTCACTGTTGAATTTATCACTCCTTATTTTCTGGTAATCAGGAAATATTTCGGAGCACTAAATAGTCGGCACTTTTCATTATGCGCCAGGACCGTAGTCCCAAATGAAAAAACTAAAACATGAATTTTAAATATAAAGGTATAGAAGAGCAGTTGCATAATGTTGTGCAAAATGGTGATTTCTGGTCACTGCTCCGACTACACCAAAACGTCTGTTTTTTGCCATTGTTTGAGAAAATTGGTTCTTTGTTCTATAGCTCGGTGCAGGATTTTTTTATATAAAACACAGACACTAAGGACCAGTCTAGAGCAATTCCACAATCCGGCTGTGGTAATTTTAAGGTCTCATTGCCTAAACTTCATAGGAAGAAGAGAAACTGATTTCCAACAGTGTAGTAATAGACTCCAACTGAACTTTTTCCTTTTAAACTGACATAATATTTATAATAGAAAAGTAATCATACAATCCTATAGCTAGAGAATAAACACTTTGTATCTTTAGTTGTGTTATATTAAGACACTAATCTACGATGGCAACACATTATCATTTACCAAAAAATTTCTTCTAGTTAGAAGACCTAGTGAAAGAGACTGATGTCGGCGAAGATTGGCGGGTTGATCCGGTGCTGCATGAAGCATGCAATCCTGTGGTGAAAACGGCCTGCAGGGATGTGCGGGGCGGCAACGCCCGGGTAATGTCGTGCCTAATGGACAACATTGGAGCCGATCACATGACGGAGGAATGTGAAGATGCGCTGATGCAAATCCAGTATTTCGTGGCTCGCGACTTCAAGCTGGACCCCCAGCTCTATCGAGCCTGCCATGAGGACGCAACTCGCATGTGCCATGCCAGCAGGGATTGGGAAGATAATAAAATCAACCACGATCCCAACAATGCTCCATTGGTTTTACCGTGTCTCTATAGGTAAGTCTTAAAAAAATCATGCAGTTTAAAGTTCTCGTGTATTTAACCTGTTGTGGATTCATTTTGTTTAATTAATGGAAGTCGTTATTAATGCTGTTACTTCCACAAAGCGCACAATCTCTTGTGGTATTGTGTGTCTGAACATATTTTACTATTCACATAGCCTTCAACATTATTAAACTACTGTTGCCAATGTACATGGTGTAGTGCCGTTCCAGTATGAACTATGTTAAGAATGTAATGTTACATTTTTATGCCTATCAATCTGTTTAGAATCATTATGCCGATCAAATTAAGTCTGGGTGATTGCACCATGATTTTTTGATGCAACCTAGTTGTCATGTATCTGTATGCCGAGAAACAAATGTGGTTATTCTGATCAGAATTTTTCTAGATTGTGTAAACTCTCTCATGGCCTCCTACAATCCTTCGTCTTTATAGTACCACAAGCATTTTTAATATCTAAGAAAAGCATATGTAGCAGTAGATTTTATTCCTAGTAGTTTTCCTGAATTTGCTTTACTGCGAAAATCTTGTAGCTCTCTTTTAAAAACCATCCTAATAGATCGACCAGATGTTCCTTCATTTTCTCTGCACTTCATATAGATACATATTTTTTTCAAAATTTTTACTGAAAATTATACTCGGATTAATAATGATTGATAAAGCCAAGCAGAGATTGCAGTATTAATCGAAATGCAACTATTTTAAAAATATGCGAAGGCTTGCTGTCTTAAAAAAATAGTAAGAAGCGAAAAAAACTGGTATAAATTATGAAAATTGTAATGGTAACCACAAAACCTTAATCAATTATGCACAAGGTCAGGTGCAATCAGCAATGATTAATACAGTAAGGTAATTCCTTGGTATCTATAAGTGGCCATAAACAATTGAACTATGCTTAGGGTGAAGCAGCTGATAATACAATATTTTTAAAACTTTTAGTACAGGGGCGAGGTATGTTTATTTAGAGGTGATTAGAGGTGCTCGAGTTTTAAGACAAGTATAGAGTGAACCATACGTAATAAATAGTTTATTTTTCGGTGAGGAGCGTAGTGCAAGCTGGGGAGGACGGAAGAGCAGTGTTGCCAAATTATTATATTAATTAACTATAACCTGAAAATAATAGTGACAAGGCTGTGACCGTCGAGGAGCTGATCCGGGAAGAGGCCTTTATGCAAGAGAGGATAGGCAACGCAATAGAGAGCTGAGTAACAATACTATATAAATAATTTGTAGGTAACATACATAGCATCGCAGCTTAGAAGCAACAGAGTTTAGGGAAGGACAAACCATGGAAGCATTGCTGGAGGATATCCAAGCTAAAATAACTAGAATGGATATAAGGACAGAACGGATCCTAAATATAGAAGTAAAAATAGATAACAACTTACAATTAGAAATATAGGAAAGGAGACGAGAGGACAGCGAGTTGAAAAAGCAAAATAGGATGTTGGAAGAGAAAATGAAACACAGCAGAAAAACATTGCAGACATGAAAAAAGAAGTAAGGAAAACACAAATAGTAATACAGGGAATTTCCGAAGAGGAAGCTGAATCAAGTTTAGAATTAAATGAGAAAATTAGAATACTGCTGCGAGAAATGGATAATTAACATTAACATGGAACAAGAAGCTGAAGAAGTAAGAACATAAATAAATGGGAGGAAGACCTGTACTAGTAGAACTTGGATCCCTGAAAAAGAAAAAAGGAGGTGATGAGCAGTAAAAGGAAGCTGAAGAACACGAAAGTCTGGATTACAGATGACTTCCCGAAAACATTGCTAGAAGAACGCAAAGAATTGTAGAAGCATATGAAACAAGCTAGGGAGTAGGGTTACAGGGAAAATTTAGTGTACAAGAAAATAATCATCAACTGTGAACCCTAACAGTGGAGCAACTACAGAACTGAATATGGAAATGATATGACAGGAGGAACTGGAGTACAGAAACAATACCCAAAGGATAACCAAACAGTACAAACACGAAAGCAGACAGAAGATGAAATCGATGAAGAAGATACGACGGAGACGAAGAAGGCAAAGAGGATAAAAAGAGAAGAAGATCGAGTGACGAGAAGAATGGAAACTCACCCAATGAAACGGTATCTGTAAGAACAGTACCAAAGAAAAGAAATAAATATTGGGCACAAACCGTACCAGCGTCTCACAAGAAAATAGAAGAAAGAAAAGAAAGGGAAACACGATATAGTATAGGAAATAAGGCCTCAACAGCAGAAGAAGCTCTAAAAAACAACTTACGGAAGATCACGAACACCAAACGATATCAACAAAAACAAGAATAAAAAAAGTAACAGAAACGAAGAAGCCGGACAGAAATACAGATGACGAATCGTGAAGAAATAGGACAAAGAGAGAAAATAAATGAGAACAGGAGGAATCTCTAACGAACAAAGGAAAAGATTATAAAAAACAAAAAATAATAAATAAAATTACCAAACATAAAAAACACAAATGAACAAGACAAAAGGAAAATAGGCAAAGAACAGAAACAGAAACAAAAAATTATATAGGAGCATGGAACATACAAATGATAAATGGAAAAAGCAAGAAATAATCGAAGAAATTAAAGAAAGGAGCATTTACATACTTAGTGAATACTTAGTGAAACTAAGAAAAAAGGCACAAGGAGCACAGTTTTAAACAATGGCTATACGCAAAGATACTTAGGAGTTGAAATAACCGAAAATCAACTGAAGGAGTAGCACTGTTAAAAAACGAAGAAATAGAAAAGAAATATTGTGGATTGGAAAGCAATAAAAATTATTTATATGGATGTAAACCTGGAGACAAGCATAACAATAATACAAATATATGCACCAAAAGAAGGCACAGAAATACAAAAAGTAGAAGAATTCTATGAAACACTGCAAGAACAAATGGAAGAAGCAAGAGAAAGAGATCGAGAAGTACTAATAATAGGAGATTGGAATGGACGAATTGGAAAAGATACAGACAAAGCAATCGGATGCATGGGAAAGTATGGATCAGAAGAGATTATTAATCAAAACTGAAAGCAAATTCTTGAATTCTGCATAAGAAATTATATGCAGATAGGGAATACATTCTACAACCACGGAAAAGAACCTCAATATACATACGAATCACAGGATGGAAAACATAAAAGTATAATAGACTATATAACATACACAAAAACGTATGAAGAAAAATTAAAGATGTATGGGTCGTAAAACGAGCAGAAATAGGAATGGATCACAAGCTATTATTAATGGAAATAGAAAAAGAACTAATCATAAAAGAAACTGTAAAACAGTATACGAAAATACAGACAGAGAAGCTAAGGCAAAGATACCCGAGGAAATAGAGATACAGCTAGGGAAAAAACTTAGAAGAAGTAAAAGAGCGGGAATTAGAATTATTTGGGAACAACTTTAAAGAAATAATAATCAAAACAGTAAAAGACACTTGTGGGACAAGAAAAATAAATGGAAATCGGAAAAGCAGTAGATGATGGAACAATGAAGTGAAAGCAAAAATGAAAGAAAAGAAAAAAGCATGGAAACAATACATAATAACCGGAAACATAGAAGATAAAATAAAATACATACAAAGAGATCAAGCCAAGCAGGAAGTGAAAAAAGCAACAAAATGAAACCTGCGAGGAATTTGGAAGAGAAGTGGAAAGAAAATGTGGCACAAACAAAAGCACGTTCTGGAAAACCATTAGAGCACTGAAGAGTAAGATACACGAGGAAATATGGAATATAGGAGACAAACATTCAGCACTCAAATCGGAAACAGAGGAAATACTAGAAGTGTGGAGAAGATTTTATGAAGAGAAATTCCAGAAAGGTAAGAACCAACATGAAATTGAGACAACAGCCTGAAAACGAAATATGGCAAATGGAAAATAATGCGGACACTCAAAACTTTGAAAAAGGAAAAGCAGCAAGGAGGGATGAAAAAGAACTGGAATTAATCAAATGGGATGAAGAGAAATGATAGAATGGATAGCACTAATATTTAAAAAGGCTTGAACGAATAATATGATACTTAAGGATTGAGAAAAGCATGTAATTATACCTTTATATAAAAAAGAAAGAAGAGTAAATGTGAAAATTATATGGCCAAGGGTGTTCAAAATGTATACCAAAATAATAAAAAACAAACTAAGAAACAAAGTGGCGATGAAACTAGAAGAAGAACAAGCAGCATACATTAAAGGAAAACAAACACAGGACCACATAAACATACAGTAGAGACCGCTTATACCGAACCCGCTTGTAACGATCCACCGGTTATACGGAACTAAATTAAAAGTCCGCCAAAATTCCCATTACAATAATGCTAAAATTTTTCTATTATACCGAACCCGCATATAATGAACTTTTGCTTATAACGGTCCATTTTTTACGTGAAAAAGAAAAAAGTTTCCTTTAATAGCGAACCTGCTTGCAAGAACTGCTGTGAAGTCCCAAATTTATTATGGCTAGTGAATTGTTTAGGTAAGCAGATTGTGTTGCCCTTGTCCGCGTGGTTGAATAAACAACGTAACAAAGAAACTGATGACTCGCCTGACTTTATTTCAACGATTGATATGGGCAAATTTCAGGATTGTGACCTTGAAGCTTACATACTTGTCTACGAAAATATTGCCACTACAGAATTTTTAAGCGACGAAGCTATTATTCGAGAAATTCAAAAATAAACAAGTCGAAGAAATTAGCAGCGAAGATGACGACGAATCGGTTTCGGGGAAGGATCTTGCCATTCCAACAGTACTTGAGGCAATTAAGAAAATAAATGATATCCGCTATTTTCTGCAATCGCGTAATATTCCGGATAGTATATTAAATAGTTTTGCCGAAGTAGATGCTTACATAGACAAACTTTATTCGGCTAGTAATACTAAGCAGACAAAAATATCCGATTTTTTAAAATAAATATTAAATACGTGTATCGTTCTTACATAAATATTTCTATACTAATTGTACAAATGTGGCCGATTATGTATAATAAAATAAGTTTATAATAACTCGCACATTTTTTGTTGTTGTAACTCTTGTAACGAACCAATTTCTACAGTCCCTTGAGGTTCGTTATAACCGGACTTCACTGTAGTAACAAGGGTAAATAGAAAATGCAACGGAACAACGAAAGGAATTATATTTAGTATTTGTTGACCTGAAAGCTGCATTCGACACAGTCCCAAGAGACAAATTATGGTACTGCCTGGAGGAATTGGAGGTCACGGAATAGTAGATTATGCAATGAGGGAGAGAAATGCGTTATTTTGCTGAGGTACAATTTCTGACTCGAGGGCGAAGCCGAGAGTCAGAAATTGCACTGAAGCAAAATAGCATTCTCTCCGAGTTGCATATACTATTTTTTTCACGTTGCAGGAAGATTTAAAACGGAAACCCGTTTTTTTAAATGTCATTTATTGACATTTTAGTTACAATTATTTTAAAATTAGTAGCCTTTGCTAAATTTTAAAGTTGGTGCACTGTAAGTCATTAAGACAAGAGCTCACAATTATGTCAAATTCGAGGTTAATAGATGAGGTTTTGCGTCAGTTTTATGTCAAAACTGACGCGAAACCTAACCTGTTAACCCCGAATTTACCATAGATTACCATAGATATGGTAACATTTTTTACTTTAGTCCCTAGGGGCTAAAGTAATTACTTCTGTCCCTAGAGATAAAATGAGCTACTTTAGTCCCTGAAATAAGTGACTAAAGTGCCAACTTTAGTCCCGCAAGTGCAAAAAAAACAGTTAGGGGAGAGGTTAGGATTAAAGGGAAGTACTCCAGAGAATTTGAGATTCAGAGGGCAGTTAAGCAGGGAGATAGTCTGAGCCCTCTGTTATTTATCATTTACATGGACAAAATCTTGAAAATGTGCAAGGAAAACATGCCTAAAATAACAGCTGGGTATAGAGAGCTGTGCCCAATTCAACTACAGAGCCGCTATATGCAGATGATATAATAATTATGGTAGACAGCCGAAGGAATATGCAAAAGAACACTAAATCAATGGACAAGACAATAACAAAAATGGGTATGGAAATAAACAAAGGAAGGACAAAAGTTATGATAAAAATGGAAAACAGGACCAACAAAAATCAAGTGCGGTGAAGAGGAACTAGAACAACTTTCCACATTAGATTATTTGGAACAAAAATAAGTGAAAATGGAAAAACAAACAGAGACTCCTAAGCAGAACAAGAAAAGCCACACAAGTATTTTATTAAATTAACAAAACAATATTAGGAAAGAAGGAAATTAGTAAAAAAACCAAAACAACAATCTACAACACAGTAGCAGTATCTGTCATGACATACGGAAGCGAGACTTGGCCAATGACAACACAACATGAAAGTAAGATAACGGCAGCAGAAATGCAGTTCCTCAGAAAAATAACAGGGAAAACAAAAAGAGACAGATGCAGAAATGAAGACATAAGAAAAAACTTACAACAAAAGCCAATTACTCAAATAATAGAAGAAAAACAACTGAAATGGTTTGGACACGTCCAGAGAATGCAGAAAGAGGCACTAACCAGGAAAGTAGCGGAATCCAAAAGACAGAGGAAGCAAAGGGTAGAAAGACCAAGCAAGAATATGAAACTAAGAATAGAAGAATTGCCAAAGAAAAGGGAGAAAACAGTTGGTCAACTAAAGCAAATGGCAAAAGATAGGAAAAACTGGAGGACATAGATGGACACTCCACTATAGCCGACGCTGTAAGGCATAAGGCAATAGACAAAGAAGAAGAAGAAGTACAGAGGCCGGAAATGTGAGACATACCACCATACATCGGTCTGATTGACGGATTGACCACTTTAACATTGTTATTAACATCTTATTCAGTGTCAGTAAGGACTTTACAAATCTGTATTGCCCAGGTGCCCACATTTAAAATTAATTCCGCTTACCCTAAAATCATGTGTTATATTTCAACTTGAGTGAAAAGCCATACCATAGTTACCAACTGAGAGACTACGAAATTAATTGTAAATCACAGGACACAAGACCAACGTTGTACATTTAGCACACAATCGGTCAGAAAGAAAGTCAAAGTTACATCAATTGGCAGAAGTTGAAACACCTACGGGTAGAAAGGGATAGGATTATGTATGTATGTATGAAAATGTACGGTAACTGAAATATTAATACTGTTAAAGTACGAAGTGACCTGTGAGTCTGTGGTCGTTACTGAAGGATCTAATAGCTTACAAAGAGTCACATCAACATAATGTGAAAATAATAAGTACTTATAGGCCGTTCAGCAAACACAAAAATATTTAAATTTTTTTGAAGTTGGCGTATCCATACAATTTTTGTACTAGGGATTCTATATTTTGTTTTGGAAAGGTTTCAACACCCTGCATAAAGACACGTTTGAATTTAAAAATGACAATCAATGACAATTAACATTTCTCATTATTTCAGTTTCAAAGTAGATATTTTTCTGGAAGTTCTCGCCTAAACTTTTAAAAGAAGCAATAAAAATAGATTCTAATAAACGTTACATCAATAGTATGCAACACAGTATTTGTCTAATATCCTTAAAAGTGATTATTTACAATATTTATGACAGATGCTAATTAAATGTCAAACCCTTAACCTATTTGTTTTAGTAACTTTTTCTAAGTACAACCCCTAGACAAAGATCGAATTTGGAAGTACACTCATGAAATTTTGGAAATCAAAGGCCACTTTGTGTTTTTATGTTTACTGAACGGACTATATAGGTATTATTTGCTAAATAGCAAGTTTTAATTATGCTCAAGTAATTATACAAGAGCTAAGTATATTTAATTAAGACCCACCTACAACTCTGATAGCTGTAATACACAATTGTTTATCAGCTCACACTTTTTAGGTTTATAATTGTTAAAATTCGTTCTAGTATACCAGCATACATGTTCCCTAGTAATTACTTGATTAAAATCTGTTACTATACCTATTCAGGGTCCAAAAGTACATACATTTAAACATATATTCTAAATGTAACCGTTACTGTTATTGTTTATTTCATAAGTAGGTGGCCAATATTTTTATTAAATCCAATTCTTTCATATTGTCCGAAAATTCGACTTTACGTCATTAATTTGAGTCCAGAAAGTGGAACATTAGTAGATCACAAGACCGATAAGTGTTGCTAGGCAACTGCTGAATAATATGTTGGTAGCACTGTAAGTCTGTGTCAAATTCGAGGTTAGCAAGTTAGGTTATTAATGAACATGTATAAAACAGTATGAAATAAAATATTGTATGATACAGGGCCGTAAATAGTAGTTGGTATACCAACATTTATAGGTTATGTTGATGTCGGTTGACGGTTTACTTATCGCCCCACCGCCTACAAAAAGTCGTAAAACAATGGATTACTTTACTGCCGATTTCTTGTATTTTAATGAAGATTTCAAAAAAACATTAAATTACTCGTTTAGAAATTCCGGACTCAGCTCGTTCCTTGCCTTGTCTGTAAACATCTACTCGTATTTTAATAAGTCTATTGGTCTTCTTCTCTTATGCTCTCTTCCTAATCGTCTTATATGTGTAATCTCCTCTTCAATTGCAATTTTAAGAAGAAAAAAGAAGAGCTCCAATTTAACTTTGTTAAGAAATTACGAGGCTTCAAAGATTTGCAATCATAAGTTAAGATGATTGTAGTAAAGCAAAAGGAGTATTCGCGCATAGAACTTGACATAATTTCCCAATTTTAAAATTTCAGGTATGGTCTATCATCGTGACAGGGACATGCAGTTGAAGCCAGCATGCGTGGACCAAATCCGCAGGGTGATGCGTCAGCGGGCAGTGAGCGTCGACCTCCAACCAGAAGTCGAAGAAGTGTGCCTCGACGACCTGTCCTTTTTCTGTTTCGACCAGACGGGAAAGGCGCGGAGATGCAGTGCCTTCAGAAGAACCTGGACGACCTGAAGGAAAAGTGCAAGGAGGCCATCATCAGCTTCACCGAAATTGAAGCCCAGTACGTGAGCCTAAACCCCGTCATCATGACTCACTGCAAGGCTGCGATCGAGACACATTGCGCGTCTGAAATGAAGAATGACGACGGTGACGTCATGGAGTGCCTGATTGCTCATAAAAACGATGTGGACGTCAAGGCCAACAGCAAGTGCCGTGTCAGCATTGAGCACTTCCAAATCGTGTCGCTGAAGGACTACCACTTCAGCTACAAGTTCAAAATAGCTTGCAAGAGCTATGCTGTTAGATTCTGCCGAGAAGCCAAGACGAAAGCTGCTGTCGTGACATGCCTGAGTGAGAAGGTGCGGAATGATACGATTAGTGGGGTGAAAAGCGATATTCAGAAAGAATGCAGGCAGCAGCTTCGGGCACAGCTATTCCAGCAGAGAGAGAACATCGATTTTGATCCGAAACTGAAGGAAGCTTGCCAGGTTGATATTAAATTGCACTGTAAAGATGTGAAGCAAGGTACCGCTCAGGTAGGTTTGGTTTATTGAAGTGATTTAAATTTTTCAACCGAACAATGTCTTAAACAAATCGTAATAATCATTACATGATGGGTGTTGAAATGTTTTGTTTTTAATGTGTAATTTTAAGGTCTTGGAGTGTCTCCAGTCAACAACTGCAAAATTGAGCGATCCGTGTCAGAAGGAAATTTTCAAAGTCAAGAAGCAAGAAATTACAGATAACTCAATTGACTATGCTCTCATGACAATGTGCGCAGAAAGCATGCAACAGTTTTGCCCACACATTCAGCCCGAGCATGTTTTAGATTGCTTAAAGGTATGTAATATTGTAATATTCATCAACTACTTAATTTGTAGCTGAGAAAACTGTTCCACATATTAATGTACATACTTGCAAAAATGTATAATACTGTTAAACGTTTTTACGTTCGGGCTATTAAAAATTATACGACGCTTCTTGTATTAAACATTTATTTACAATGATTAATTACGATTATTTACAAACACACGAATTATCAAGGCAGAACACAAATTACTTAAACTAACGAATTAATTATCTCACTAGAGTTATATACACACGGTTTATTTAAATTACGCGCTTCGAGCTTGTTGAGAACTGGATGAGAACTGCCCTTTATTCCTGCGGGCGTGTATTGATATTGCCGGATTCCTTCTGGAAAACGTCTCAAGTTCGCTCGACCTTTCTGGCAACTCTGACGTGCCACGCGCAAGGTCGTTTCTGGAATGTTCTAGAAGGCTGACTCATGCCGTCTCATGCAGCCGGCTCCAAGGTCGTTCTGGGATGCTGAGTCATATATCTGGGGCGACGGCCTGGCCCCAGGATCGTTACAATACATTTACATTCAAATTTTGTCATTCTCAGAAATACAAAGATGAAACGGGCTTCAACAAAAAATGCCGACTTGTCGTCATCCATCGCATGATCGAGCAGCACTCCGACTTCCGTCTGAATCCGTCTCTCCAAGAGAACTGCAAACCAGACATCAAAAAGTTCTGCTACGAAAAAATCCTGCAGGCAAAGCCGGACCAGGAGCTGAACGGTGAAGTGATCAAGTGTCTGAAAACTTCGTTCAAGCAATCCAGGCTGACAAACAGTTGCGAAAAAGAAATGGCCTCTATCCTGCGTGATCAAGCGCTCGATGTCCGAATGAATCCCCTGCTGAAAGCAGTGTGCAGCAGCGAGCTGAAAACGATCTGCAAGCAGGAGAGCGACGAGGACACTGGAGACGTCGAAGAATGCCTGAAGAATGCCCTTCTCAACCACAAGATTCCTTCCCCGAGTGCCAGGTAGAGGTTGCCACCATGATAGAAGCGTCCCAGGCAGACATCCAGGTCGACCCCATCTTGCAGCGGGCCTGCTCCTTGGACCTGCTGAAGTACTGCCACGACGTGCCTCAAGGAGGAGGGCGGCGTAAGTATTGATAGATGGCTGTGTGCCTGTGTAAAATGGCGTGTTTGCAGATGTCAAGTGTCTTAAGATTATGATGGATGACAGATCGAAGCAACTAGTACCTGAATGTAAAACTATGCTCACGAAGCGGCTGGAAATGTATAGAAATGCAGAAGCAGTAAGTGTAAATTTTCTGTATTTTTGTTATTAAACTAAGGACGAGTAGTTTTTGTGTATCACCTAACCTCACTCTTAAATATTACTTAATCTTTAACATTCAATTTGTAAATAATGGCATCTTTGAATCTCAGGTTGCCCCTCCTGCAGACCTGCAGGAGCTGTACACCCAGGTAGTGGGTTCGCCAGCGAAGCATTACTTCTTCATGGTGGTCTTGATGGCGCTGGGGTCGTTCTTCGTCATCGGAATGTTCTGCGGTCGTGCCTCGAGGAGGCACGTGATGAGCAAAAACAAATGATCTTTAGTGTAAGCGAGGTAGGTAGGAGGCGTTAAGGAATGCAATTTGTGATAGGTCTTCGTCTTTAGTCGGTAAATAATTTAAAGAGCATGTAAAATGTGTGTCGATGTGACGTACAGCGAGGGAAAGGTCAAAGTATTCTAATTTCACATAATTTGACTCTGTGATAGGTGGTTTCTGGAGTTGTGGTCGGAAGTGAAAGATGTAACTTTTTTTCTGTAAAGTTGTGCTTAAGGGTGTACAAATTGTACTATACGTAGGTTAGCTTTCAATTGTTTTCCAATTCACTAAGCATTAAGATGCTAAATGGCTGAAATATAAAATTGTGTAGGGCAGAATATGTTCCTTGCAAGCTACATTCTAATATTTGACTGAAGACAATGTTGCAATTAGCAATTCGACACTTTAAATACAAAATTGCGAGTATTACAAAGGAGCAACGTTAATAACGAGATAAAAGGTGTAACTACTTAGATGATAATGTTTTAGTAAATAATTTAAAAAATAATAAAAGCATCAAATGCCATTGCTTTTTGATACTTTTGTTGATCAGAATCAGAAGAACTGTTACTGAGAAAGACAGCTAGGGAAGTTACTTTAAGAAAGTGACCAGATACCTTTGTAGTTATTTAAAAAAAAAGTAATGTAAATACTCTAAAGCAGGGGTGGCGAACCATTGGCACGCGTGCCATTGATGGCACGCCACAAAATAATTTGGGCACGGCATTAATTAAGGAATTTAGGTACCTAATCGAAACAATTTATATTTAACAATGGATTGAAGATGAAGCTTCAAGGCGCAAATAAAACAATTATTGTTATGATAGATCTCATTCATGCTTTCGAAGCTAAATTGCAAGTTTTTAGTAACGATATTGTTACCAAAAACTATAAGTATTTCCCAAACTTGAAAAAATCTCCAGAGATTTAGATTTACATGAAAAACCAGACCAAGCAAAAGTCACTGAAGAGTTTAATTCGGTAATTAATTCTTCAATCAAAGAATTTTCAACAAGATTTTCTCAGTTCAAAGAATTATCGGAAACACTGAAATTTATTATATATCCTGATGTAACTTCACTTGATAAACTGAACTTGGCCAAATTTGATTCTTTGGAAATTGAAGAAATTGAAATGCATCTGATTGATTTCCAGTCTAGTTCAATATGGATTCAAAAATTTTTCGAAACAAGGAAAGAGTTGGAATTAACTGAAATAGAAAGACTATATGTATCAAGTAATATAAGTAAAAATGCCAATATCAAAATTATGGAAACGTGGAATTCAATTCCATACACATTTAGCAGTCTCAAGAAGCTGGATTTTGCTATCTTAACAATATTTTCATCTACCTATGCTTGTGGGCCATTATTTTCAGAAATGAATAACATTAAAGACTCGCTTAGAGGCCGTTTCTCAGATGAATTCAGTCCAGCTTGCATTCTGCTAAAAGTAACAAAGTATGGAGCTAATATAAGTTAGGTATTTAGCATCTAATTTGCAACAGCAGAAGTCGCACGATTTTTTTCTTTCATTTAAATAAACATAACGTCACTATTGCTGTATAAAATGTATATTTTTTGTTGCAAATAAAGAGTTTTAAGTTGATAGTATTTAGTTTTATTTTTTCCCCATTAATCACTAAGTCAAGATTGTTTGATGGCACGTCATGGCCTCATTAAACATTTCTTTAGAAAAAAGGGCACGTAGATGAATAAAGGTTCGTCACCCCTGCTCTAAAGTAATTGCATTACTTTTAGCACATTTCAAAGAAGTAGCTTAGGTACCGAAAATAACGTACGGTACAAGTTATATTCCAGCTCTACTGAAAACTTGATTTGCAGAGTACGTTCACAGCTGCGTATATTTAATTTTAAGGTGCGAGTCTTTAAATGTTGTATTTAAACTTGAAATATATATTAATTTTAAATGGTTTTATAAATTATGGCAGTTGAGTGAGTACAGGTAAGATTAGCTATTAATTGTTATGTATTGAATGTGAGCATTAATGCAGCTGTGAATGGGACTGTGTTTTGAGGCATTATTTAGTTGTAGAAATTTTGTATCACTAAACATCGCGTTACAAACAACCGTGACAATTCATAGCTAAAGTAGAATTTTATATGTTTTAGACTAGCACGCAGAGACATTATCTGTAACGTCATTAAACATCACGAATTTTTTCATAATTTTTGCACCATTGTTTTAGTATGTTGCCTTCGTAGAATCTTTAGGGGTGAGCACAGTGGTGACTTGAAATAGTGCTCAAATGGTACTGGTATATTTTTACTAATGTTTGCAGTATGTTACAATGTAAATGCTAAATGCCGTAACTTCGATGGGATTACTATTGAAAAATATTGTGACTAACCTTGCCAACTAAAAGTATTATGAAAGCTGCCGTCTCTTTGTACAGTAGTCAGTAGCATTGGGGCGGCAGCTGCCAGCGTTTAATAAATGTCCTAATAATGCTTGCATATTGATTCGTATACTATTTTCCGAGAAAGAGTAATTTATGAGCAACTTCATTCTAATGTACATATACCTGAGTAGCGAGGTAGCTTTAAATCTGTAATGCTATAATAGTTTGGTACTAATTCAATATAAAATTTTACATAATATATCAATTTTATAAGGTTTTTAAATATAGTTCCCATTGTTATATTGTATATAATTAAATATAATATATGCTTAAATAGACATGTTTGCTTTGTGTGTAATTATTGATTCGTCACAACCACTTTCCTACCTATAACAAATTTGGTTTCCCGTAACTCTATTTGGTGTGCTGCATTATGCGACTAGGTGCCAGATATCGGTCTCGTATTTGAACTTTGAAGTACGATTAATATGTTTGCTACAAATTCCAGACTGATACTGGCTCCAGGCAGCTCAGAATGCCAAGGTATCAATGATTCACTCAAGTTTGGTAACCCAAGAAAGTACACAGAATAAATTTTATATGCGTATAATCTAGCTAGCTAGTAAATACATCAAATCAAATTGTATGCATAAATACAAAATAAAGTTGTAACAATATGTATAACAAATAAATCAGGAATTCTCTGGTCCCGCGTCTTGGCCGGCGGACTACTAATAGAAATGACAGCTTTTAGTGGGGACCGCCGACAATGGCGGTGTTGTGTAAATGAAATTTGGTTTTTTAATCTTTCAAACGGGCAAAATGCGGGCAGAACTACATTTAATAAAGTTCATACCTGGTGCCGCTTATGTTATCGGGTCTCGCAGGTGTGCAGAACGTGCAGGAATTTTGAGCGATCGGGCCGGAGTTATCCTGTTTACCTTTTGCAGAACCTTTGGGAGTCCAGGTAAGCGATGTAATTGAATTGATGCCGGGCCTCTTCGGTGACGGTTGCCGTGAAATGTGAATTTAGGCTGAGACTCGCAGCTGGCGGGCGTCGAGAAGTGGCCCAATGATTGAATGTGAGAAATTATTAACGTCGACTCATTGCGATGCCGGCTTTCACTGCGTATATATTGAGATGGTATTGAGCCCACAACTTGGCTCTGTTTGCAGTGCAAGATAATTGATCGATTCAATAAAGCACAGAGTTGGGATATTTTATATAATTGCAATTTTAAACTAAATTAAAGTGCATAGTTGTCAAATAAAAGCAAAAGATAGTGAAAATTGTGAGCAAAGCAGAAAGGTAAAGCAAGATGAAGCATAGTATAGAAAATTGCAAAGAGCAATCCCTAAATATTGGCAACAGAAAAGTAGCAAGAGACGTGGAAAATGCGGAACTCAAAAATCAGTGTATTTAAAATCAAAGTGCAATAGAACAGAACAGTGACATTTAATAATAATAAAAAAAAGTTTGTGGGTGCAACGCTATCGAACAATTTTAATTATAAGGTTAAAGAAAATTACTTAGATTTAAGAAAATTGTAAATATTAATTATGTAATCAAATTTTCTACTATTTGTAACCGTTCATTATCAAAATTAATTTCCATTAACATAAGAAAATCAACAGTAACTTAGCAACCTGATGCTATTTTATTTAAAACAAAGGGGAACAATTGAATTAAGAATTATTAGAAGTTTGTCAATTTTGTGCTCCACACTTAAATACAGTTTTATATTAATAAACAAGCTTTTTACCATTCCAAAAGTATTACATTTTATTGCATATGTGTCCATGTTTGTGTGGGAGTGTTTGTGAGAGTTTCCACGAAGTAAAAATATAAATTTCCAATTCGCCTCCGAAAGGGGACATTGGAAGCTGTTCAGCTAAAATTTTCCAACATCGGCTACAGTTCAAGGGAGCATCGAACTCAGAGGACAGCAGTCCAGGGCATCATCCGAGTCGGCAAGAACGTCCCAACCACCATTTGCAGCCAGACGAGCATCTCCAGCCGAGGAAAATCAACGGCGTCATCTGCGAGCAGCTTCGTTCCAACTCGACAAGATTTTTATAAGGTAGGCGTGCCTGCGATTTGAGGGTTAAAAATTAATAAACGCACCAAACGACAAGATCAAACCTTGCGGAAGAAGATTAGCGCGTTTCCAAGGGTCCAGCCACGCTGTAATACTTGAAAAATTGCGTAGCGTCATCAAATTGTGCAAATTGGCGAGAATCCAAGCGACCAAAAAACAATTGAACGGTCGCCGTTTATTCTACATCAGAACAAGCAAAAGGCGCTGACGTCATCTTAAAAAGTGAAGCACCTCTATAATACGAGCATGCTTGTCAGCCATATTGAATCACATCACAAAAGCGGCAAATTCAAAAAATTAGTTACTTTTCAGAAAATGAAAATATGTTAATGTCTATACGTTTAATAGTACTAATTCGAGGCTGAACAACCGGTCATGCTCAAAGATTTTGAAATCTGAAAAACAGAAAAGACGTAAATAGTTCATTCAAAAATGAATCAATGTTTTAGGCTTACCTTATATCCAAAAAAAAGTATTCCTTAGTCTTGAAATAGACTGATTTTTTAATAAAGAATATGAGAGGCAACGCATAAAAGGCAAAAAGACACAGGAAAACGAACACAGTTGGCAACTCAAAACACAAGGTTAGAAGCTAGAACAGCGAGCATAGATAATATAACCCACAACGAGTGAACTGTTTGACGTTGTAGAGTTATGTTTTGGTTGCATCATGGCCACCAACATGTAAATGCGAAAGCACTGTGATGCAAGATTTTATGCAACTTGAGCGACATGCGTCTGCTTGTATTATAAAGGGCTCTATTAAAAAGCAAGCAAGGGGATGTGTTTTTATTAGTTGCCAAGCGGGAAAATTCAAATAACTTACCTGGCGCGTTTTTCACAAGTTTGAACGTTCAGATACGCTGTTCACACTGGCGACATTTTGTGTCATCTGTCAATGTACTAAATTGTGAATTATATGAGCTATTAAGAACCGCGCATTAGAACTACTGATTCTATTAATACAAAATAAAGTCCGTTTAGGAACTCACTCTGAGATATGAGTTTTGTGCTTGCCGTAACGTTAGCGTAATCAGTTTTGCAGTTAGATAAAATAGAAAAGGAGCAGACAACCATTTTATTTGTGTAATTAATTAATACATTTCATTTTTAACCAGCCGTAATTGTTTGACAGGCAAAGTAAAACCACAGTACAAAATTATTAAATCTGAGAATTGTGTGTATATTGAATTTGCTCTAATTTAACTTCTTAAAATATTTATTTATGTAATATTACAAACGGGCATTCATCGCAATATACAGGCTGGGTTTTCTAGTGCGAACTTTAAGCCGCACTTGTGTTACGTCGTTCAGGTCGCAATTAGTGGTTTTAAAGCCGTCTATTTAAGCGTTTTGACTTATGGAAATTAGCTGCATGGATACTCCGACATCTTCCGGACGGAATAGGACTTGGGGGATTATTTTAAGTAGTCTGAAGGACAAAAATAGGTATCTCTTCGGATAGTGCGGTAGTACCCAACCGACGAGTAGAATTAGCGGGTTGTTCGGCAGTTATCTCGTCGGATAGCACAAAAGCACCCTCCTGACGAGTGAAACGAGGGGGTTATTCGGCAGGAGTCTCGTTGGAAAGCACAAGAGCACCCTCCTGACGAGTCGGTCTAGGCGAAGATTCTCTGGTAGGACCCCCTCGAAGAGCACTTAAGCACCCTCCTGAGCGGAACTAGGGTTGGGAGGAGGAACAGGAAAATTCTGTTTTAAAATGACATCGGATCTTCTTTATATACCCTGAGCTGGCGTAATCAGCGGTTCACGTCGGTTCATTAGAGTAGGGGATCCTTCCTTTGGATGCGCGGCGGTTTACCTGCGACTCCGCGATGACGTCGTTTATCGCTGTCCGCGCGACCCAAAGATGCAGCGCTTCAACACTCAGTGAGAAGGGCTGGTTCTTTACTATCTTAGAATTAGGGCTGTGGTCCTTTAAACGAGCTAAAAGATGTTAAATATTAAAGCGCCACCACTGTCGGACTAACTCGGGAAAGATCAACGCAGGTAGGCCACTTTAAAAGTGGAAGGAAGTGAACCCAACTTTCTACTTCTACCTTGGCAGAGCTTAAGGCGGCGACTGCAATAGCTGAATTGAACTTACCTTTTGTTACACTTGTCTGAATTCCTGTACATCGAAACAAAAGAAAAATATATGCATGCAAACAACATTGGAAAACGTAAGTAATTAACATCGAACTCTATTGAAAAAGAAAATATGTAAATGAGAATGTACACTTGTGCTCATAAAAATGGAATACAAGTATTGCAACTGATTTTTGAAATATTTTAGTTTTGTAATACCGGCTGGTTTGAAACATCGATAAAGTGAAATTGTTTGTTGTATTAAATAACAAGAAAAGAGTTAAATAAAAATATCGTATAAAAAATTTATTTAATAATGCGAATAATACGACTTTTTAAATCAGTACAACAGTAAGTGTATTCCATTTTTATGAACACAAGTGTACATGAAAATGTTTACTCGTTACAGTTAAAAATGAATGCAAAAGGGGTTAGTCATGTTAAATGTGTGACGTTTAAACTAAACACAGCAGTAAAATGACAATCAAACGACATGGCTACATTCCAAACAGTAATGACTTTAAATTCTGCACAAAGGAACTACGTTACACGATCAAAGTTATCAACAATCATTCAAATAGTAATGCAACGACAATGTTTACTTGAACTTACAATAAAACTTTATGGCAAGACTAAAAATTCATTTCAAAACGGTAGTTTCTGTTCGATATCTTACAATTTAAACAAACAAAGGCAATACTACGATTATCAACTAACAAATACCTCATGTAGGAATCCAGATGCTCTAAACTGATGTCCAATTCCAGCTGCAGGTCGCACCTCAGCTAGTGCCACGAAAAGAACGACTGGGAACCACATAGGGGCGATATTCGAGCGAGTGTAAGCGGCATTTTATCCCCAAGACCAGGGAGACTTGACCAAAACCCCGGTTAAACAAGCAGATGACGGTACGGTATCGGGTCTTCGTTACACTGGCAGGTTTAGCACACAGTTGAGAATTCCAAATAAGATCTGTTGGAACAGCGTGACAAGATGCTAGCTTCCCGGGACGGAAAACTCGGCTAAACGTTCATCACTAACCACTATGCACTTAACTCGACGATAGCCAACAATGCCGCTTCACAAGTTTTAACATTTACTTTGTTAACGCAACCGCGCTCCGCGGACACACCAACCACCCTTCTGAACGATCTCGAGGGCCGCTGCTGAATGATGATTCGCCCAACGATGCGGAAATTAAATAACAAGGCGGACGCGTGACAAACTCGTTCCACTCATAGCATAAGGTTGCCACGGAACGAAATGATGAATTTTGCTTATAAAGGAGATTCACAGGTAAAGTCATGCAATCGCCTCACTGGAACCAGGCACTCACAAAAAACCCGCTAAGAGCAGAATGGCGTCACCCAGACGACATGCGAGAACAAAGCTTAATTTAGAGTTGACACACGCGAATAAGCTGTGATACACTAGCATTTAAGATGAACGGAAGAAAGGATCGGACGTTCTAAAATTTTGACTACACTATTGAACTACAAACTTAGGCTTAAATTATGCGGGAAAAAATACAGGAAAGCGCTGCATTCCGAAAATTGATCTCACACTTCCTTGTCGAAATTTTCTCCCTTACTAAATCACTGTAGTCTCAGAATAACTACACTAAAATCATCAACAAATTTCATTCTCTCATGGATTTCTAGTGGTTGGCGTCCTTTGGCAACTAAACATTTAATATTATTTTTGGACAGATATTGCATAGTAAACGTCACTTCGGAGCTCCATACAAATGCATAAAAGGAAGCAACCAAAAAAAAATTTGGCAGATACCTCACTATTACATCAATAAACAATTTCAACAACCGCATGCAATTTTCTTGATAATTAAGTCGCGCCTATGCGATCCAAATGTGTTTCTGTTGAACAATCCTAGTAGTACTAAGTGGACAATTTTACGGATCTCGGGCTGGCAAATGAACAAGGTCGTGGGCAATCGGACCACCACTGAGCGACAACCGACAACGTATATTCTAGAGTACCTATATAATAAGTAGTATATCCTTATATTATATAGGAACTCTAGTATATCCTAGAGTACCTGTATATAAGATATAGCAAACGATGACATTTAGGAATCCATTAAGCGAAGTTAGTTACAATTTCACAGTCGACTACATTAATATAGAGATCCTCTATATAGTTTACTATATACAGGGAGTCTACATTAATACAGAGCCAGTGTATATAGAAGAGTACCACCATGTTTATTCTTCTGACATATGCGTCACTTTGAGGTTTGTAACACAATTCCGTCAATGTGACGTTTGATGGCAATGCAAAACTTTACTTAAAATTGGCAAGACTGTAAGTCTATGTCAAATTCGAGGTAGCAGGTTAGGTTTTGCGTCAGTTTTGACACAAAGCGACGCAAAACATAACCTTTCAAGTAAAATTTTAGACAACTCAATCAGTTATTGCTGATGGGAACAAAAATGGCGGCATTTTCACGGATCAAAGAATAGCGGTACTCTCCTATATATTGCTATGATTTTAAATCCTATAATTCAACTCTGTTAGCATTGCCAAATTAATGGACTTTTCATGAAAGCTCAGAGTGGGATATTTTATATGCAAAGCTAAAATTTGAATTTGCCAGAATGAATACATTTGTAATGGGATGCCAGTAATTGCAGAATAATTAATTAATGAACGCAGTAAGCAAAGCTCAATTCGCATAGGGATCCAAATTGGATGTAAGTTCAGTTAATTGATTAGGTTTGTGCTAAATGTAAAGGCCAAGCCGAATGAAATTTTATAATTACAAGATGGATTGCAAACGCAAGGGAATGAAGCGTAGAATTCAGGTACAGTTTAACAGTGAAATCCAGTCAGGGTTTTATAAGAAAGGTAATTGGAAGATGGATACGCTTAAGAACATGCAACGGGCAGATCAGAAAGAAGGCATTAAAGCATTTGAAGGAAACCGTAAGAATCAAAAGTCAAGGGTTATAGGAATTGCAGAAAAGCAGACACATATGAACTTAAAAATGTGTGAAAAGCTGGTATGACACGATACTAAATTTATGCGAAAATAGTAATTAATGACCAATAGAAAAATTAGTTCACGAGCCATAACCAAGACAACAACAAAATTTCTTGGAAATTTTTTGTAGGTAGACATTACTTCTTTTTAGGGTTTGTGTCGTTACGATTTTCTTACCGAATCTGCATTCGAGTATTAATTCATATCCGGAAATTATTTTTCGTGCATTCCAACAACGTCCTAATTTGCCCAAGCGGGACGCGAGGGCAAATTAATACGACGTTGTTGGAACGCACTCAAAAAATTTCCGGAAAGAATGAATGCTCTTATGAGATTATATGTGAAAATTTACGAGTAATTTTTTTCATAAATTATTTTAAAAATTTAGCACGTTTCAAACAGAAAATTGTAGAAGAAATTTACTAGTAAATTTATGCGTAAATTATTTAGAAACACTTTCTAAATAATCTAGGCGTAAACATAAATGTGAGCGTAAATCTGCGCAGATGGTAATTTCACACTAGTTAGAAATCTAGGGACCCTAGTTTTAAGTGAATGTTGACCACAAACAAGGTTAACACAACCTAGCCGTATTGTTCTGCGACATAACATAACAAATATAAATCTTCACTGTCGCTCATGATGAAATAAAATTCAACTCAACTTATTAATTCCCGCTAATCCTACAATTTTTAGGTTACGTTTGTGTTTATCTGTAACAAATAGAAATTCTATCAACCTTACTGCATATAAATTATAAATATCCCTAAAATATTTGACTACTGCGCAGGTTTACAACAAAATTTACGAAAAAATATTGAATACGTTGCATACGTACAATTTTCTGGTTAAGCCAATTTAAGCAAAAAACTTACTAGTATATTTTTTATAAAATTTATTCGTAAATTTTCGCAAAAATTTAGTATCGTGTCATACCAGCTTTAAAAGAAAACAGTGAATTCAAAAGAACCCAGTGCAGGATATGCGCGAATTAAATACTTGAATCAGTGCAGTGACATGTGGATATTTAAAACGCAAATTAAAGAGACGTGCAGTGAAAAATAGACACGCAAAATTAATATAAATGGAAACAATTATTTTAGATATAGTATTAGTGTACAAAATCATAGTTTTAAGTAGAATTATTGTTAAAAGTTAGTATTTGAACCATGTTAATATCCGCAATTTATTTGAAGTAACTAGCTTTTATTTATAACAAATTAATGGAGGTAGAAAAATGAATAAATTATTTTATGACAGCCAGTTTTTGTGTCTCCAAATAAATTAAGTTTTTAAATAGAAACATATTGAATTTAATAATAAAAAGTACACCAGTGTATTGGAAATTTACCCGGCTACAAGGGGAAGTGTGGGTTTCGATTTCCCTCATATGAAAATAAATTTCCACCGTTGACGTCTCCGAGGGCTTCGCCAGATCCATCCCAGTCTACGATCCTGAGCTACAGGCAGAAAGAGGTTTCCTAAGCCCGGGGTTTCAACTGCTGCACGTCCCTCCAGCGTATAGGAGTCCGGCACGTCAATCCCAGCACCCCAGGAGAAGATCTGGGCACTTGAGTTCATCCGAGGAGGTTGCCGCAGACTGCAGAAATCGCAGGTTAGTTATTACATGAAAATATTGGCGCTAGGAGCCTGAAACTTACCATAAAGCAAGAGTACGACCTGAGGAAGCCGATCCCAGGCATATTAAACATCCATTAACAGCCAGAGATCCGGAAATTGCAGTAATCTAAGTTGAGGTTATGTTTTTCCCAAAACCGACGTTATAAAAACAAATGAAATAGCGTTCCCGCAAGATCTGAAACAAAAGACAAATTAATGCTGGGAAAACAGTCTAATTCAAATAATTACCGATAACACGTTGACCGATTTCCCAATATTTATCATTCAATTAAACGCAATCTTGTAAACGGCATCCATCTTGGTTAACACTTGAACTAATTTCAGAGTTTTCGATTGTGTGCGTTAAGCTAAAGCGCAGAAAAGATCCGTAGTTAACGAATTTCAATAAATTATGCATTCAGGGGAACCTAACCGAGACGAGCGTTGCTTTACCGAAATTTGAGCTAGCGTTTTTTTATTTGATTAGTTGCAGATAAATAAGACATTATAAAGGGCATACAACTATTTATTTTAGCTATCAATTTACAAGTAACTTTTAATCAACCTGAGATTTGATAAAACGAATACAAAAATATTTGGGTGGTATCCTTATTAAATTAATAACATATTACATAGCACCCAATTAGAGACGTACCATCCCAAAATAATGGCTCTGCATTAATATAATGAAGGGATCCATCTTGTGAAATTCGTTACAACTGTCATAGGTTGTAGTTAACTAAACTATTTAGTATTTAGGCCTAGTAAGAAGTGAAAATTATGTGTGCTTTATGCCATATAATACACTTTTATTTATTAACTAGTAAATACAGTGGTCGCAAGCCAACTTTATATTAATTTGCTGTTCCCATCTACACATGAGGAACAGAGATTGAATAATATTTAAATGTAAAACTCTAAATAGTGTTTCAATCTTACTTTCTATACATGTTTATCTGTTCTTTTTACAAAATTTAAAAGGATTCAAATTTAACACAGAAAGTCTTCTTTGCAACCACGTCCCTTTTGGGATTTGGCCTGGAATCAGTCTATACACAAGAAGTAAGAAGGGATAAATTTATATTAAAATTTTACTATAAATTATTTGGGAGACGTGGGAGGCTTTCTTCAGCTTATGCAGAGGGCGATTTATTGAACTCTTTTTTTAAAATAACTGAAATGCGGATTACTAAATATCAAAAGAAATGAATACCACTGTTGTGAACTCCAAAAATGTATTTTCTAAAAGTTATAACAATACTAAAACAGAATTTGACGGAATTTAACCTTGCAATATTTGAACTGGAATGCCGATTTTTGTTCTGCTCTGAGCAAGTAATGTACTCTGTAGATCCCAAATCTTTATTTTAAATAATATGATTTATCTATAATCATTAATACACCAAGTATACAACAGCAAACGGAAAAAAAACAGCGAAATTTAATTTACACAAAAAAATTAAGTAATTCTAATCATTTCCTGTCCTATACGACAACAGAATTCTGCTAACAAAGCTAAATTTTACCGCTAGTATTTAGTTGGATCTCCTCTAGCAGTAACTACAGCTTGGTACCATGTTGGCATGCTACGAATAAGATTTTACATAAATTCTTGGAGAATTCGTTGCCATTCTTCCCTTACAACATTTTCTGCTGTTTTCAATCGTTGTCAGCAATTGTGCATGGTATTTACGTCTCGGGTTGCTAAGACCGGCTACTGGCACTGGAGAAACTTCTTCCAGAATTTTGGATAGCGTTATTATATCGCTGACTAGCTTGGGTACTCTCTTTGACAGAGTTCTTTGATGATCAGATGTAGTTTGCAGCGGTCCAATTTCAGTCATTGCTATCGCTGCAGCTGAATTGGAGGCCTGGGCCAGAATTTCTGAAGGCTGGAAGACGTAGAAGCTCTGAATCCTGATGAGCCTGTGCTCAAGCTTTTTGTAACAGGAAACCGAAATGGTGCCGTTCTCCTTCTTGCCGGGATTGGCAATGCCCCACTCTATGACTGCGCTTCTGTTGTATGATTTTAACAGGTTGAAGAAGGAACGGCCGATAGGCAGCAAAAATTAGTTGTGTGACTTAGAAGGCACAGGAAATAGACATAATCTCCTAACTCTTTTTCGAGGATTTTCGGTGAATTGACATCGGAACCGTGGCCATCTAATATTAGAAAGCAAGAGCCAGCTGCCTTCCTTGGTTTGAAATGATTTTCAAGCCAGTTCCTGAAGAGATCTTCGCTGATGTAGGCGGATTCTCTTCTCACAAAACGGCCCCAGGGGGCAGATTGTCAACCCAAGCTTCTTGTTTATTCATGACTTTAAAAATAATATAGGACCGCAAGAAGGTGCCCTCCGCATTGCAATACGCCACCACAGTCACTGCCACCCCTCTTTCAGCAGACTGGCGGACCTGAACTGCTTTGCTGCCTTTTTCGTCGATTACCTGATTAGGTTCATCTTTATATATATAATTCTTCTGTACGTGTGTATGTGACTGAACTCCTCCTAAACGGCTGGACCGATTTTGATGAAATTTTTTGTGTGTATTTGAGTGGGTCCCTGAATGGTTTAGATTCACAATTGGACCCGGTAGGTGGCGCTGCAATCGGGTTCTAGGAATTTATTGAATTTTTTTTGACAAATTTCTTTTTTAATTTTTTTTAAAGATATCTCGCATATCAGAACATATAACCCTAAAATTTCGACCCCCACCAACCCTCAATATTTTTTAAAATAAAAAAAATCAAAAATTCGAAAATCGAAAAAAACTTTGCTGGACCTGATAATAGCAGGCAAACCAACGTTCGGGCAGGACAACGTCTGTCGGGTCCCCCATAATTTCACCCCCCCCCCCCCCCCACCAACCCCTAATATTTTGATATCGCAGGGTCTATTAGAGATGACGTAAGGCCCAGGTGGTTGAGCTCCACAATACACCTGCATATTATACGTATAAAACGTTTGTGAGTCACAGAGGGCGTAAATGTTTAATCCATACTTGGCCTGCTTTTGAGCCATATCTTTATACAGGGTGTTTCATTAATAATTGGAAATATTTTAACTGTAGAATTCTGGGCTTAAAATATTAATATTTAACCCAAATCACTTAGATAAAATGTGGCTTGTTACTGAGATATAGGGTGTTTTATTTAAAAATTTAAAAATGATTTTCCCCATTACTTTAAAACTATTTGACGTATCCGTATCATATTTGGCAGGAAGTTTAGACACTGTAAACCATGCTAAATTATGTTAAATAAACGTTTCTGGCTACTACCAGAGGCGTACCACAGGGGCAAGTGGGTGGTTGACCCTTCCCAAATTCTACGCCACTGGCGGAATTGCCATTTTAACACAATTTTTCGATTCTCCAATACTTTCTATGTAAATAACATACTCTTCCTTCGTCACGATAACGTCATTATTTTTCGAGATATTTAAAGTTAAACATAAAGCTGAACAGTTATTTTGATTTTAATGTGTATTAATTATGTCGGTGTTTTTTGTCATAAGATTGCATTTATTACGCAAATGAAACTTTAATCCGTATTAACAAAAAAACATAATGTTATTTATTGAAATTTCTTGAAACTAATACATAGATGCATTCAACATAAAAAAAATGTATCCATGTATTCGTTTCAATAAATTTCAATAAATAACATTATATTTTTTTGTTAATACGGATTAAAGTTTCATTTGCGTAATAAATGCAATCTTATGACATAAAACACCAACATAATTAATACACATTAAAATCAAAATAACTGTTCCGCTTTGTTTAAATTTAAATATCTCGAAAAATAATGACGTTATCGTGACGAAGAAAGAGTATGTTATTTACATAGAAAGTATTGGAGAGTCGAAAAATTGTGCTAAAATGGCAATTCCGCCAGTGGCGTAGAATTTGGGAAGGGTCAACCACTCACTTGCCCCTGTGGTACGCCTCTGGTAGTAGTCAGAAACGTTTATTTAACACAATTTAGCATGGTTTACAGTGTCTAAACTTCCTGCCAAATATGATACGGATGCGTCAAATAGTTTTAAAGTAATGGGGAAAAATCATTTTTAAATTTTTAAATGGAACACCCTATATCTCAGTAACGAGCCACATTTTATCTAAGTGATTTGGGTTAAATATTAATATTTTGAGCCCAGGATTCTACAGTTAAAATATTTCCAATTATTAATGAAACACCCTGTATATATAATTCTTCTGTACGTGTGTATGTGACTGAACTCCTCCTAAACGGCTGGACCGATTTTGATGAAATTTTTTGTGTGTGTTTGAGTGTGTCCCTGGATGGTTTAGATTCACAATTGGACCCGGTAGGTGGCGCTGCAATCGGGTTCTAGGAATGTCTTGAATTTTTTTTAACAAATTTCTTTTTTAATTTTTTTAAAAGATATCTCGCATATCAGAACATATAACCCTAAAATTTCACCCCCCACCAACCCTCTATATTTTTTAAAATAAAAAAAAACAAAAATTTGAAAATCGAAAAAACCTTTGCTGAACCTGATAATAGCAGGCAAACCAACGTTCGGACAGGACAACGTCTGTCGGGTCGCCCAAAATTTCACCCCCCCACCGCCCCGCAATATTTTTTAAAATGAAAATCTTTATATACAGGGTGTCCCAGATAAGAGCAACTACATGGGGATTTCGGAAACGGCAAGAGATACAGGGTGGCTTAAATGAGAGAAAAGTTGCGCTATTCTGAGCCCAGTCAGATGCTGTATCGAAATTAAAAATATCTACAGGGGTTTTTAAAATATCGAGCAAAAACAAAAAATTGTGGTTTTCGAAAAATTGCAATATCGTCGCCATCTTGTAAACAAATTTAATAAAATTTGGTAATTTTGTATTAGCGACTACGGCCAATCGAATGACGTTTACGAATTTTTTCTAGGCCTTCTAGATTTTTTGCAACCATAGCCAACTTTGTTATTTCTTATGGCCGCCATATTGGATTTATACGTCATTAAATAGCGCATAAAAATACCTTTTCAACCATGTATAACAGACCTATCTTTAGATGACGGAAAGTTAAATTTATTAAAAAAACAGTTTTTCACTTAGTTGGCTGTGAAACAAATGCCGCAATTGTGTTTGTTGTTTTAGCTATGTAACTATCTGTCAAAACTTTGTTATTTATTTGGTTCTATCTGTTAAGAGTTTAATTTTTATATTTAATATGGAAAGGTATTCAAATCGGGAAAAAGTGGATATGTATGATTGTTTCATTTTGTGCCGGAGGAACGCTGAACGAGCTCAAGATATGTACTTTCAGCGATATCCAGAAAGACGGCAACCAGGTTTGTCGATCTTCAGAATGCTTAGAAATAATTTACTTACTTATGGTTCCTTTAAAAAACACAATCGAAATAGAGTGGGAAATGTAAATATGGAAAATCTTGTTTTGCAAAGTGTTATCGACAATCCTCGTACCTCCCTTCGTCAAATCGAAAATAATGTTGAAGTGCCTAAATCAACTGCTCAGAGAATTCTCAAAAAATACAAGTATCGTCCATATGTAGAACATATTAGTCAAGGACTCCGAGATGGTGACTTAGAAAGGAGAATATCGTTTTGCAATTGGTTCTTAGAAAAATGCCAAGAAAATCCTCAATTTCCGCTTAAGGTTCTGTGGTCTGATGAAAGCAGATTTACAAACTGCGGGGTATTTAACAGACACAACAACGTGTACTGGGCCGATCAAAATCCGTTCTTACATCGTGAGGTGCGTCATCAAGTTAAGTGGGGTTTTAATGTATGGCTAGGAGTCATAAACGGACACGTACTATTTAACATTTTTCATAATAATTTGATTGCACCTCGATATCTTGAAATATTACAAAATTACGTCGACCAAACTTTAGAAAATTTGCCTCTTCAAGATGTAGCAAACATGTGGTTCCAGCAAGACGGAGCACCTCCACATAATGCAAGAATCATAACTGACTATTTGAATCAGCAACATGGAAATAACTGGATAGGAAATCGAGGTCCGGTTGCCTGGCCTGCTCGCTCGCCGGACCTTACGCCACTTGATTTTTGCCTTTGGGGATATTTAAAGGATAAAGTTTATTGTACTCCTTATAATACAGTAGAAGAACTTGAGGCAGCCGTTGTTCAAACCATTGAAGAAATGCCTGGACAAATGGTTAAAGATGCATGTATGTCTCTAATTCATCGATGCATGACGTGCATTAATAACAACGGTGGAATTTTCGAACATTTAATTTAATTTATTTTAATTCAACGCTCTGTCATCGGTTTTTTTTTGGTTGTGAGTTTAATCATAAATAATGTATTAGTTGTTAACTTTAGTATCATAAATAAAAGATTATTTTTTAAAGACATTTTTAAGAAAACACAACTGCGGCATTTGTTTCACAGCCAACTAAGTGAAAAACTGTTTTTTTAATAAATTTAACTTTCCGTCATCTAAAGATAGGTCTGTTATACATGGTTGAAAAGGTATTTTTATGCGCTATTTAATGACGTATAAATCCAATATGGCGGCCATAAGAAATAACAAAGTTGGCTATGGTTGCAAAAAATCTAGAAGGCCTAGAAAAAATTCGTAAACGTCATTCGATTGGCCGTAGTCGCTAATACAAAATTACCAAATTTTATTAAATTTGTTTACAAGATGGCGACGATATTGCAATTTTTCGAAAACCACAATTTTTTGTTTTTGCTCGATATTTTAAAAACCCCTGTAGATATTTTTAATTTCGATACAGCATCTGACTGGGCTCAGAATAGCGCAACTTTTCTCTCATTTAAGCCACCCTGTATCTCTTGCCGTTTCCGAAATCCCCATGTAGTTGCTCTTATCTGGGACACCCTGTATATAATTTTTCTGTACATGTGTATGTGACTGAACTCCTAAACAGCTGAACCGATTTTGATGAATTTTTGTGTGTGTTTGAGTGAGCCCCCTGGATGGTTTATATTCACAATTGAACCCGGTAGGTGGCGCTGCAATCGGGTTCTAGGACTTTCTTTTTTATTTTTTGACGATTTTTTAAAATTTCTTTTAAAATTACTCGCATATCAGAACATATAACCCCAAAATTTTACCCCCCCCCCCACCACTTTCAATATTTTTTAAAATGAAAAAAATCGAAAATTCGAATATCGAAAAAACGTTTGCTGAACCCGCTAATACCAGGCAAACCAACGTTCGGGCAGGACAACGTCTGTCCGGTCCGCTACCCCTTAGGGGGTGAAATGGGGTAAATAAGCCTAAACAATCGATATTGGTGTCGTTATTGAGGTTTTTTGGGACGTTGATTGCGAAAATGGCATTTACTCCAAGACGATGGACATGACATAAAATTAAAACTATAATGGTGAAACGGGGTTTCAGAGACAAATTATTTTTGGGCAGAACGTTTGCCGGGCCAGCTAGTTGTTAAGTTATAAATGTTAGACGTTTTGTTGAATAGGCAATATTCTAATAGGTCAAAATATGCGTCTACCTCTTCTTTGTTAATTCCATCTGCTCGGGAATAGGACAAACCTTCCTAATGGCGAGGGTCTCATTGCGAGAAATAAAAGATTTTAACCAATCTACGCTTGCCATATCTTTATCGCCATTGAACTTATGCTTAATACCCATTTTGTTGGCAAGGTTAAAAGCCATCCGGATTATCCCATTTTTCGTGAACGCATATCCATCTTTTTGGAAGCGTTTCATGTGGAGTGCTATCTTTTATTCGGCCGAGAACAGGAGGTTGCCCAAGGCTGCCGTTCTCCAAGTTTGCCTTCAAGCCGATTGCATAGTGCCTTCTCCTGGATATTGTTTGCTTTCGCCGCTGCGCGGACAAACGAGCCATCACTTACTGCTTTGGCAGCTTTTGATAAATCATTTTGGGCCCACTTCCCGCTAATCCCCTTGAATTTATACCTGTTTGGCATCACTAAAAAAATGTATAAATAAATGAATCACATAAACAACACTAAAATAGTTATTTACGTATAGAAGGCCGGAGGAGTAAGATTACTCCGCAGCCAAAATTTGAGGCCCCACGGAGGAGGGCCTTTGGTTGGCCAAGGGCGTAACCTACTTCTGGCCTGAGGTATTGTTAAGACTCCCGATTCTCGTCAAAAACATATCTATATTTCCCCATTCTACTCCCGTGTATCGCAGCAAACTTTAAGCCATTGGGCGCAATTCCCTTTTAGTCTAACTGTTTGATTTACTGGCAGGCTAGGTACCGACATTTGTCGTATAAAGGCATTAAATAGGGCATTTGCTTCAGCACAGAAGCGAACGCTGTAACCCGTTGTCACAGTACATAAATCCCGCTAAGTGACTTAACAAATCGCTTGCAGATGGAGTTTGCGTTTAGTCTTTAATTCAAAAGGTTCAAGACTTTTAATGCTCATAGGATATCAGATTTCGGCGTCTGACCGGCAAGAACCCGGCCGGGGAAGTCCCGCGATTTGTTGCGCTTTATATTTGGGTGGTGCAATCTGGAACCCCGAACAATAGATTCTTTATATAGGCAGAAGTGAGATGCCCAACGATAGAAAGTTTTCCGCATGATGCAATGATTAAAATAACGCTGCGTCAAGAGCGTCCCTCGAGAGAGTCCGAATTACGCTGTCAAACCGCACGGTGGTGCAAGTAACGCTAAGAACAAAGAACAACCCCTTTGTTCTTAGGAGCGTGTTGTACCCTCGGACTGGTGTGCAATTTTAAGTGCTTTCCGTTCCTTAAAGTTTCAAGTACCGGCGCGTACAGTTTCTCGCTTATATTAGCGGATCTTCAACGGGAACGGTCTCAAAGCATAAATATACAGGGTGGGACGTTGCCATTTTGCCGTATAGCCCATTCCTGCTTCTTCAACAAAGGTTTTTGCTGCCACAATTCCTCGAACCAGTTGGTCGGCTGCCCCTATCAACCCCTGTAGTGCTTGTGGAATGATCACAACCCCTTTTCGTTCGAGAGCATCGCCAAGAGCGTCGCAGAACCCCCAAGTCGAGATCTCCCGGCACCGCTGCATCAACAACATAGTTGATTGGAGCCTTATCGATGAATTAAGGTATTGTAACAGTAGTTTTATACAGTGTGTCGCGCATATTTCAGTGGCGTGCGAAGTTTCGGAACTCTCAACTTATCGTGTATGTTATTTGTGGGCCCTGTATTAACCGCCCGAGCCATTATTTACAGTGTGTTTCACTTTACATGGAAGCACCCCTGTATTTTCTTTGTTTTTGTATGAATCGATTTGAATTTTTTACCAGTTGAACGACTCACCAAGAGGCATCTATTCATGTCCTTGAGCGCAAATGACGTTATTAGCCTGGCCTACTACGATCAAAAACAAGGGTCCTATTGTCAATATTTTGCATCGCGTTAGAGTTACAGCAAAAAGTTATTGAGAAAAGTTGTTTAGAATCAAAAGAATGCCCCAAATACCGATTTTCGTTTAATAATTCGAATTTTTAATTTTCATCCATAAATTTGTCCAAGTCCCAAATTTCAACTTTTAATTTGGTATCAAATGGTGCCATCGAGAACCAACATTTTCATTATTGCTGCAAACGTCATTAGCTTTTAATAATGGCTGAATTACGCTTAACTGTAGCTGAGAAAGTAGAAATAATTAGAATTACTGGTGAAAATGCAGGATCCAATAGAGAAGTAGCTAGAATATTTAATGGAATGCATCCAGGGCGTGCACCTATTTTTCCTGGCACTTAGTTTCTGACGATGCAAGCAGCGGAAAATTTGCGATGGTGCAATAGTTACATTTAATGCCATATCTCAGGAGGATTAGCGTCATAAACCGCCAAAATCATTTCCTCCAAGGGATGCTCTCGAACTATTCTTCTTGGTCTGGGCTTAAAAACATTTCCAGTTAAATTAAAAAGTTGATTAATTTCTGAAACAGTTCCAGGATAAATAGGTGCACGCCCTGAATGCATTTCATTAAATATTCTAGCTACTTCTCTAAGGATCTTGCATTTTCACCAGTAATTCTAATTATTTCTACTTTCTCAGCAACAGTTAAACGTAATTCAGCCATTATTAAAACTAATGACGTTTGCAACAATAATGAAAATGTTGGTTCTCCATGGCACCATTTGATACCAAATTAAAAGTTGAAATTTGGGACTTTGACAAATTTATGGATGAAAATTAAAAATTCGAATTATTAAACGAAAATCGGTATTTGGGGTAATCTTGTGATTCTAAACAACTTTTCTTAATAACTTTTTGCTGTAACTCTAACGCGATGCAAAATATTGACAATAGGACCCATGTTCTTGATCGTAGTAGGCCAGGCTAATAACGTCATTTGCGCTCAAGGACATGAATAGATGCCCCTTGGTGAGTTGTACAACTGGTAAAAAATTCAAATCGATTCATACAAAAACAAAGAAAATACAGGGGTGCTTCCATGTAAAGTGAAACACACTGTATATTACAATATAAGCCTTCAGCATAAGCTAAACGGGAGCCTGGCTCCCGGAATTGTTGTAGGCCATTAGGCTATTAAGTAAGTTTATTTCGGGACCTAGGTGACCATCATGTAAGCGGACATGCCGCTTTCTTGGCACTCAGCCATTATTGTTTTGTAAGATCGTTTACTAACCCCGAATTTTAGCACTTGCTATTTGATCAAATTGCCTCCGGGCTTGTATAGATATTGTGGTAATAGAGTGTCCATTTTCTAAGTTGCGTATTGCTTTTTATTTCAAATAGATGTGTATTTGTTATAACTAACGAGAATTGAGGTTCTTGTTGCGTTGTGTATGTATTCCTTTGTACAGGACCCAAGCAACTGGAGAAAAGACACCAGCAAGGTAGGTGTAAACGCCAGTGCCGTAGGAGCGCCTCTTGGAGTACGACACGACGCTACTGCGATTGGTTTTCGGCTTTTGGCCAGTCGCCAGTTAACGATAAAACATAACACCTTCAAAGGCCGTGGCGCCCGTCAATTAACCTTTACATATTTGTCATCAATCACCCCTTTCGCGGTATCTCGTCCTGAATTGTACCCTAGAATGTGAACCCCCCTCCCGACCGAGTTTTCTAGCCGAGGCATTTGGGCTGGAGAGTGCACTCCGGAGTGAGCGTTTTTGCAAACAATCGTTAGGGGTCGTAATAATCAATTAATCCTGTAACAGTATGTACAACGTTTTACGCACAACTGCATGGAACAAACACTTTGTGAGGCCATTCTTATTTCTCTGCAATTCCGATAGCTATTTACCCATTTCGCATAGTTTTGGGGACAGAGCTGGCGAGTCTGCCTGAATTTCGAGTACATCGCATTTTACTACAGCGTTTAGCATTAAATATAATAGTTCACTCGTTGTATACCCCTGGCTCCCAAGCACAATAATTTATAACATTTGTACAGCCCTGGCATAGTCGCTTCTCGCAGCTGCAGGTCTCCGCAGTTGTAAATGTCTTGATTTTCGAGTAATTTAAAATTTAGCCGTGAGAGCAAGAAGGACAGCCTATGCTCTTTTGCTGGCATGCGATGACGCGTGCAGCAATTTCGGTCGCCCGCTGTGTCGCGATTGGTCAGCGCGGCCTCGCTTGGTAACAGCTGGGCTCACGAGTGCGTTTTCTCAAGGCAGTCGGTGGCGAGACGCTGTTTAGTTAAGTCGCGGTGCACTCGTGTGCGTGGGGTGGAGAAGCCCGTGGAAAATCGGTATAGAAGTTCAGTCCTTATGTGGGTTTGTAGGCGGGATCCTGTTCCTGAAATTTCCCAAACACCGGTTACGCACTAGACGTGATGGCCGAGGTGGCCCGTGACGCAATTTACTCTTCATAGAGGATCCCAGGGGACTCCGTCGTCTTTCGACCCTTGTCACACACACCCAGCTGCGAGCTAATTACCGACACTGCTTGAAAGCTACCGCCACTGCAGGCTGAGCCCGTGAACCAGGTAAAAATTGTGCAATAAACTAGTTCGTTCGCATGTTTTTGTAACGTAACCTTTTGAATCGGCGCCCGGCGCCGCAATAATGCGAGAGTACACTCTGTGTAAAATTTAACGCTGTATTCTAACATCTTGTGCTGCCAGACAGCTCTGTTTCTGTAAAATTATTTACTAATGCAAGAGTACACTCTGACTAAAATTTTACGTAGTGTTCTTTTTTTTTGCGCTGCCAGACAATTTGGTTTCTGTAAATTAATCGTTAATGTGTGTGTGTTTGGACACTCAGTGCGGCAGGTCGGCCTTGTTGCGCCAATTAGTCACTAAAGATTGGGCTTGGGCGCTTGAATAACGCATGGTAATCTCTGGCACAAATGTAGCGATTGCTATTCTTAAATGTTTCACTGTAAGTCAGGGCGTTCTGGTGACTCGAACTCAAGTTCAGGTTTTACACTCGCGCGTCATGCCTGTTGAGGCCTAAATCAACGTTTTCCCTCATTCGGCCTGGATTTGTTGTTCGGCTCAGCTATGCGCCGGTATCTTTAGTTAAAGCGCCTCCCAGCTGGGCGTACCTTATAAGCCATTTTTACGAGCCGGCATACGTGCCGAATATACCTGTATTTTATTTTTGTATGGTATTTGGTATGTCACTTGGAGTGGCCAATAGATGTATTAACCGTACAGTCTTATTCTTTACCTTTTTGTGTCTTGTGCATGTTCGTTCACAGAGTGACTGTGTCACTGTGTTACAACCATTGTAAGGTGAGGTCCGGACGTGGAGGATGAGCATTCCAGGTAGGTAGTTGTGTCTGTCGCCGCACCGAGGTTTCCGAAATAGTTATTTGAGTACTTCTAGGCCCGTTTAACCCTCAAGGTCCGGTTGAACGTGGATCATCTGACTCGGATCTTGTGGCGCCCATTTCTTTAGCAATACCCTATATATACCTCGACACGCTTGCCCTGTGGTGTACCGTTTTAAACTACGTCCATCTCCCTGAGAGCATTTGAGCCGAGGCCTTTAGCCTGTTTTTGACGATTCTCAGTGTAAGCGTGCCTATTTCCCAGATTTGTTTAGCATTCGATACTCGCCCATCCATGAGTGTCGTAAGGATAATTTAATACTGTAACAACTTAGAATAAATTTAGGTTTTTTTAATGCCAACAATTGCTACCACAGTTAAGGTGCCAGGCGCCACAGTAGTCGAATCGACGGATCTAGCCGGAATAAATTATTTTGACGTTGGAATGAAAACTTTGAGTGTTTATAATGTTGAATAAATGATTATACGACCATTTAATGCAATACAATATTAATACGATCAAGTATTGGCCCCGTTTCGGCTAGCATCAAACCATCATCAGTAGCACTGCTTACACTAGTCGGAGTTTTGTCTCACTGTTTAATTTAATATGATTTTATAACTGTTTCAATCAGGTTTGACAACAGAACACATTGTTTTTATACACTGTTTAATCATTTAGTCGTTTTCACACTTTGTGGAGCCCGTACGTATGTCCCATATTTTGAGACAAAATTTTAGCAGATATATTTTATGTTGCTTTAATTTTATATTAAATTCAACTACAAGTGATTGTTTCTACAGCTATATTTAATAGAATTATATGCTTAAACTACGGACAATGATCCATGTTCTTTAATACCAACCAAATTGAAAGCATTTTTCCTATAATAAGCTAAAGCGGATTTTTTCTTCAAGCATCAGTAAAATGTGGCATTATACTGCTCGATTGATGATGCTAACTTGTCACTTCAGTGCCATGGCATCTAAAATACTTGATCTTGCCGAGACAAAGTAGTTTTTTTCGTACATCTTGTTCACAACGTTGTAAATAATTCGTTATAAACGTTTGAGCAAAAAATACTATATGTTATTCGGAGCAAAAATACCTTTATGTGGCTCGGCTGTACTTATCTGCCTCGTAAACTATTCAGATAAACCGTCCAGCCACGCCACATAAAGTACAACTTTTTCTCCTAATAATTTAATATACTATTTTTCTCAAAACTTCTGGGGCATACGTTATCTCTTTTCTACACACACACGCTGTATTTTAATTTACACATTTATATCAGGGCGTTTTAGCATCGATAGCACCTCCTCAGACAGTGCACTTCTGTTTTTCTTTAGTAGCGGTCTTAATGATTCTAAAATAGGACGATATAAGCATATAATTTAACAAGTCCGTATTAGTATAAGTATAATCTTGATGACTTTCGCGTGTGATATTCCCGGATATTGCGGTAGTCCTTATTGCGTGTTTTTGTCACAAACGTTAAGATTAAACCGGTTTTTAACAATGGCAATCGCTGTGTTCCTGGATTCTGCTGACTGAAATAAGCGCAGACACCGATCGCGTCGACGAGCTCTTTGCGCGTCATAGATAATTAGTCCGGTTGCGGCCCGCCCGCAAAAAAATCATAAATACGCTATCGGCAAGTAAAGGCAAATTTGTATTATAGAAACAATTAAAAAAAATTGAAAAAAACAAGTTAAATGTATTGTTTTTTAACATATTAAACTGGCATCAGTATTGAATCCACCATATTTATAATATAAGTTCATACATTCGTCTTCAATTTTCATTATTACGTAGTTTTCTACATAGCACAAACACTTGTCACCATTGAGACAGCCCTCTGGCGCTTACAAGACAGAGATGACAAATCGTTATATGAGGTATTGTTGGGGTGTTCATAATGAACATATTTGCATGCATTTCACATTATTTACTTGAACTTCAATTCAGGCATTTATTCCGGCTAGATCGGTCAATTCGACTACTGTGGGGCGGTAAAGTAATTTGTGGGTAGCAAAGTTACTTTACCGCCCGCGTTTTTATTTTACCACCCGCAAATTACTTTACCGCCCGCCGGGCGTAAAGTTGTACATGCGGTCGTGGTCTTTCATTTTCAGCCCGGTTGTGCTTAAAAACAATGACATGACCCTAAAAGTGCGTTCAGGAGTGATATGACGCGCGGCATATTGCCCGCGGCAACAATGCGTCATATCACCCACTTCACCATCTTGAATTATTTTTAAAAATTTCAATGGATTTATAATAAATTCGACATAATCTAGTAATGCTTTATGATCTTAAAGTCTTGTGAGTTATTAATAACAAAAAAATACGCCAATTTAAAAGAATGGCTGAGATATATTGAGATAAAAATGTAAAAAGAAAACTTCGGACCCGCTTACCTAGTTCTACGGTGCTTTAACTCACAACTCACAATCAGGGGGTGGTCAGAATACGTTTCAGTTGAGTGGTCTGAGTGCACGTCGACATGCTAAATTCCAGCACACGGGGCCATCAAATTAATGTTTTTATATGATGAGAGCGACGAAGCTCCGTGAGCATGAAAAGAGACGGCTACAAGCGGAGTTACAAACAGATAAGGAAAGAGGCTTAGACGAACGCCGAATTTGAAAGACTTGGTGCCCAGAGCTTGCCAAGTCAAGACGTGTTTTGTGAACTGTCAAGGCGTTCGAGGCTGGCCAAGTCGAGCAAGCCCTAGGTTAATTTGTGCATGTCGCATACCGATTGCAGTGCCGTACTTATGCCGTTTTATAGACATTTGTGTGCTGTGCTTGGAACCAAACAGACGTAAACTTTGAGAGTTCGGACAAAGTCCCGGGTTGTCGAGATTCCTTCAAGCTGCTGTCCGTAGTCCAGATGTAAATTACGGCTCGCTTCAGCTTCCTTTAATTATTACAACGCGCTTGCATTTTTCTTTGCTTCAGCGGATTTAAATAACGGATTTTAAGTTTTTATAAGCCCGGGTGCTTAACGTCGCTGTGTCGCCAAAACGGCTTCGTAAATCCCTTGAGGTGGGGAGCTTCTGAAGCTTAAGGTACTTGTACTATATTTTAAATGCTTCACTGAATTACGGTTGTCTCCAATGACGTGCGTAAATTATGGAGCGCTCACTTGAACAGTAATAGATTTGAATTGACACCATAGTCTGTTTTTTTTAATTTTGTTGTGCATTTAGCCCTGTTATATGAGTTTGAATTGGCAATACCAGTTAAATTACTTTATGTGCCGCCTGCGATGACCAGTTATATTTACACTTTGTATTAAGCAGCCCTTTGTAGCCTGACGGGCTAATTTAATTTAATTACCAGACTGAAACTGGCTTCCCAGGAATAGCTCAAAAAATGCCAAGATCCAAATAATAAACTCAGTTAGTAACGTAGGATGGAAACACAGAATAACTTCTTATCATTGTATAATAATTTTTAACTAAGTACAATAAAAATTAAATTGTATTAAACCCATAAAATAAAAATGTAACGATGTTTATAAAAATAAATTAATTCCTCTAACGGGTGTTTTCGCTCGCTGGTAATCGGGCGGTGACACTCTATTTCGGGACAGCTTGTATATACATTAGTTCCAGTGTCGTGTAGGCATCGCGCCGGAGCTGAACAGATAATATGACAGGTTAGCGGATCGCCACGTAATGGAGGACAATAACAAGATATTCGGTCTTGAAATTGTTAAATATACGAAGCTGTGGTCAATATCAAGCTAAATTGTATGCATACCTAGTGCGTCTTGTGTTTAACGGTGGAACTCCAGGTGTCCAGTTGGTGGACGACGAATTTAATTTGTTTTACCTGCCAGCTGTTTTACTGTCCCAGGTAAGTGAATTTCGATCAAATATGCGCTGTCTCTTGCTGTCGATGGTGGCCGCCGGGTTACCCTCGATTCAAACGTACGTGTTTATGGACGACGGCCTCTGGCTCGTTCGGCGGGGGTCTTGTACACAACGTCGACTGCCCACAACGTCGACCGGGTATTTTGAACGCCCACAACGTCGACCGTGCCCACAACGTCGACGGAGGTTTGTTGGCCACAGCGTCGACCGTGCCCATAACGTCGACCTGTCTTCAGAGACACAACGTCGACCGTGCCCACTACGTCGACTCGTATAAAATGACGCTGCGTACATCGTGGCGGTAGCGTCGCGGGCGACATTGCCCGAAAAATTCAAGACTTTGCAGCGCCGCATCGTCGACTCCAGAACACATATATGGAACGAGGGACGCAACGTCGACCCGCCTTAAGGGACACAACGTCGACCGTGCCCATATCGTCGACTCGTCTTGCGAGACGCAACGTCGACCGTGCCCATATCGTCGACTCGTCTTGAGGGACGCAACGTCGACCGTGCCCATAACGTCGACTCATCTGTAGCTACGTCAGGGCTTAATATGATTTTACCTACCCCACGCATTCATTTTTTTCTATGCCGTAGATACATTTTGAATAAATTAGAGTATAGTGTTACCTGTTTGACAGAATTTGTTGGACCTTCTATATTATAAAGCATTATACACCAGTTCCGCAATTCTGTAGCTACGAATAAACCAACAATATAATATCACTATCACTTTCTTAATGTGAAAATTATATTACTTCTTTAACAAAAAATCTGGTGTGATAAACGCACACAACTTCCTTTTACAGTGATATTATCATTAGCCCAAAATTTGATTTTTAATTTTTAAGCATTTTGTAAAAATTTTCAAAAATTACAAATTCTGCAAAAACGGTACAAAATAGTATTTTAAGCTGCATTCAAAAATGTAATAACATACAGGCTGTTCTATTTTAAATAGGAGTTAATAAAAAAAATTGAAAAAAAAACAAAAGAAACCCATATTAGAAGTATTCGACTGGAAAATCACTTATGTCACATCAATACACATTAAACATGTAATAAAAATGTGAAGTTTGAAAAAAATCGTTGGAGCCGTTTTTGAAAAAATCGAAAAGAAAACTGAAAAATCACAAGAGTAAACACCTACTTCCGGTTATGCGAGTTCTTCAAAAGCTTGCTGTCGCATCTGCATAGTACACAAAACTTATATATGAAGTTTCAACGCCATACCTCTTTTCGTTTTTGAGATATTCTGTTCACAGACACACAGACAGACGAATGAAAAGAAATATGTTTATCCTCAACCGGGTGCAAAGTAGCCTATTCTAGCCCGAGGGCGCAAAGTAAACCATTCTCGCCCGAGGGCGGAAAAGTAAATTTTTCTGACCCATGTTTACGTAGTTGCTACGGAAATGCAGCTTGCTTTTATTAGATCCTGGTATTATGATTTTTAATGTTAATAGTTGGAAAATCTTTACGTATAAAAATACATCGCACCACGTCTTTTCGGTTGAGGATAAAATTATGTATATATATCTCTGGCGCAAGGGCGATTTCATCCCTTGATGATTTACAAACTATCATCGCGGACTGAAATCGCTTACCTTGCGCCCTTGATATATAAACTACTATTTTTGGGTTCAGGGGACTCTAAAACGTGAAGATCTGTTGAAAACCCAATTTCGAATTTTTGGGGTGAATCCAATACTTCCTTTATTGTAAATGGAAGTAAAAATTTACAGCGATGCTGGTTTTAAATTTTTACTACCTTCATTTGTTGCTGAATAGTGGCGTCATCGGAGGTTTTTTTAAATAGAACAATTCCTACATATTTTCATTTAATTGAGATTTTTTATTTTCAGCTTTATAACACTTTTATACCATTTCACAAGGAAATCTGTGATATCAATAAACGGTGTTTGTTGAGGGTCATTTAATTGATATAATGTACGAATCGTTAATACAACTAAATAAAAATACTCCCTAATTCAATAACTAATAATTTATTGTAACAAAAAGCTTTATTTAATATAAATATTAACAGTAAGTTTCTTACTGTTAATGAATATCACTTCGAGAGATTCCTTTGAGAAAGTAGAGCTGTATTTTGGAACTATTTAACACGAAAAATAATAATTTGGCAAAACGTCAAAATAACAGATAATAAATGCAAAATTTTTTTAAAATACCTTTTTTAGTCTCTTTTTAGTTCCCTTTCTCGATAGTAGAAAAAATCATGTGCGAAACACGTAGGAAAAGTGTCTTTTTCTACGATCGTGCCAAAATGTCAACTTTTTGCACTGTTTCTAGTGTCAAAAGCGACGTTTGTAGCACTCTTAATACCGGGCGACCATAAATGATTGTGATATTTTTATCTTAGGTTAGCACTGTTAATGTTGGTTATCATGCTGTCAATTTTAAGTCTACGTCAAATTCGAGGTTAGCAGGTTAGGTTTTGTGTCAGTTTGTATCAAAACTGACGGAAAGCCTAACCTGGTAACTATTTACTATCTTGTTGCACAAATAGCTATTTCAATTCAGTGCAGAACATGGCTAACCCTTATGGAAAATTGTAATGATTATAAAAGTTACAAGAATAAACAGGTATATATACTTTATAATTTATTTTTGGAAATATACATAGAATATAAATACGTAAGTGTTTTTTTCTGAACGCTACATGGAAGTTACCAGTCGTAAATATCCCTGCACCGGAATCCTGTCCAGGGGCAAGTTCCATGATCAATGATCCTATCGTAGGCGACATCTTCGGGATCTGGCGGTATGTTGTGAAGCCTTTGGCGTGTTTCGCAGCATTCATCGCACAGCCCAATGTGCCCACACGGTATTAATGCCATAGTGGAACGCGATGTAAGGCAAATCATGCAATACCCAAGATTTACCATGCTAGCTGCTTCCGCTACTTCTTCCACTCTGTCGTCCACCACGTCGGCCGCCACGTCATCGGTGTCCTCGTCGTCGTCCTGGTCCGGTTCTACTTCAGCGTTGTCTAAAATTTTATACAAGACGGAATAATGTTTAAGAGTAACATACTCCGACCCAGGGCCGGCGCAAGAAGTGAGGCGACCGATTTAGTTGTATTTCGTGACAGTCTTTAGTCTTAGGTTTGATTTTATTTTATTTTGTTTATTAGTGTGCTTGTAATAATAAAAAAAATTATAATTTATGTTGTTTCTTTTCTTGATATTCACAAAAATTCCGCCCCCTTTCATCGTCTCTGTGTTGAAAGGGGTGGCATAAACCTTGCTCACCTAAGGCGGCAGTCTGGTCGCGCCGGCTCTGTGTCCTACTTAAAGTAAAAATAATATTAAAGTACAACTTACCATTCACGTTAAATTCCGGAAGAAGATTACCAGGAAGGCGTGCTAGGAGATACTCCTCATTTTCTACTTCGACCTGTTCCTCATCTGCTAAATTTTGACGGATCAGACCCTGCACGGAATAGGCGACAACTTCGAGGTATGCCCCGATGTTTCCATCTTCTTGTAAAACCGTTGTGGCGTGTTTGATTCTTTGCGAATTTAACAAGTACTTCCTTTTTGCAACGGCTTTAATTTGAAGACCCTCGTCGACAAACGCCCAAATTAGATACGTACCTGGCACTTCTTCTTACAAATATGCCCTTCACAGTTCACACTTTCACTTGTGGCGCAAGCTTCGTCAACATCGACGCTTTTAATTGTAATGCGTCTTCTTTTTGTTCATCTTGAAGATGATTGTGCCCCTCGCCAAGTTTGTAAAACTAAATCGTCACCACGGCACGCTCTCGCCGGACAATCCTTTTCGACGCATCTCAAAAAATGTTTGCCATTTTTTGTTTTGTTTATTCTATAAAAAAAACCGCTATCTGCTGCACAAGTGTAATAAACCGAACCGTGTCTGTGACCAGGTACTACTTTCACTTCCATGGTTATAGTTACAGTAGTTATAAATTAGATCAAAATAATTACAATACTGTGGTTATTCCGTACGAAGATAACTTTGAAACTATTTTTGTGCGAATCGTTAGCTAGATTTTGGATATTTATCCCACTCATTATTTATTTGTGTTGAAACGTCTTATTGGCCAATTTAACCAGCTTTCGAAAATTCTTTCAAGATTGTTCAGCAGTAGTCATTAAGGCAGATTGGGATTTTCGCTTAATTTTGATAAACATCTTGCTTTAATGATCCAAACTGTAAGCTGATTCTTACTTTCGCATACCTTGGATATAGGAAGTGTATTCCCTTGAACTGTTGAAAATTATTTTCATAACCTACATTTTTACGGAAATACATGCTGTGGCAATCTAGAAACCAAAAAAATGGTTTAAAAAAATGACTGTCCGTAAATATCGAAAACATAGTGCGATCTTGTTGAAATTGTAAATCAGGGGGTATATCGAAAATACGAATTTCAAATAAGCTTATAAAAAAAATCTGATTTCGACAGCGGAATTTTTGGGTATACATATTACATATTTTATAACTTACTGAAAAAGTGTGTTTTAAACTCTAGTTATCCATGGAAATTTATGTCATAACTTCGAGTAGTTCACTAAAATGTTGTTTGTATGGGAACAAAAACAACTTTATTAATAAAAATACTAAGATAATTAATGTTTACTGCTGACAGTTTACAAATTTAACATTTCAATTAATTTTGTTTGAGTGAATTAATCAAAGTCATTAATTAAATTTCCATGGATAACTCGAGCTGAAATGGAAATCAAAATATGGATAAAAAATGCGCGAAACCGTTCGCCTAGACTTTTTTCCATACATTACAAAATTCATGTACAGTACACCAACAGTATCTTGTACAATTTATAATTTCTTAAAATGGATATGCAAATCCGTGTTTAATTTACAATTGCAAATATACAAAATATGCACGTAAATAAGCAAAATTTAATACGAATGCGAAATCGGAATCCGATTTCGCATTCGTTTTAAATTTTCAGCTCTAGTTATCCATGGAAATTTAATTCATGACTTTGATTAATTCACTCAAACAAAATTAATTGAAATGTTAAATTTGTAAACTGTCAGCAGTAAACATTAATTATCTTAGTATTTTTATTAATAAAGTTGTTTTTGTTCCCATACAAACAACATTTTAGTGAACTAATCGAAGTTATGACATAAATTTTCTGCCTGTGTGACGGTGTCGAATTTATTACCAATTTTATAAGGCTAAACAGTCTGGAAGAAAGCTTTTCACCACTTCTAAGGTATTTTCATCATTCAGCTTCCACAGCAAGCCTAATCAAAATTCTAATAACTCTACTACTACTAAAACCTTATATATTTCAGATACCATCGTAGACAGTGGCTGGAGAAAGTTGGGGCGGATTCCATATCCGTGTTCAATAGAACACGGCGCACGAATAACGATTCAGAGTCGCTCCATGCTGCCTTAAAACGTATCTTAGGGGTACGAAATCCCAACGTGTGGGAATTTACTGGTAAGTTTTTTAAAAATCTAAAGCACATGTTTAAACGGATTCTGAACATTGGTAGCATTTTTTTCTTAAATATATTTCTTTCTACTCTATATATAAAGAGTGAGGGTTTTGCGCTTTCATTTGACAACAGAAAGTGGGGCGTTTACTGAGCGAGCGATTTTAAAACTTTACGCTCGTCTCCCATGGCAACGAGCAATAACATTTACTTTACGCTCGCCGCCCATAGCAACGACAATAAAATTAACTTTACTCTCGCTTAAAAAAGACATCTGTTGTTTACTGACTTGACGTTACTTGAAAAACTGACAGAATGAATAAATTTTCAGTAAATATACCTGTTTGTGTTAAATTTTGTAGTAATTTTTAATTAGTCGCAGAAAAAACTATGTGTGCACCACTAGTGTAAAGTGTCTTTGTCGCTCTCGCACTATAAGTATCACTTTACGCTTTAGGTACACAAATAACTATTAAGTAAAGGTGGCATCCGCAATTTTTTTTATATTGAACTTTTTGCAGACGGAATTCGCAATATCACCGCTGCGACGATACGAGAAATTAGGGCGTTTGTCGACGAGGGTCTTCAAATTAAAGCCGTTGCAAAAAGGAAGTACTTGTTAAATTCGCAAAGAATCAAACACGCCACAACGGTTTTACAAGAAGATGGAAACATCGGGGCATACCTCGAAGTTGTCGTCTATTCCGTGCAGGGTCTGATCCGTCAAAATTTAGCAGATGAGGAACAGGTCGAAGTAGAAATGAGGAGTATCTCCTAGCACGCCTTCCTGGTAATCTTCTTCCGGAATTTAACGTGAATGGTAAGTTGTACTTTAATATTATTTTTACTTTAAGTAGGACACAGAGCCGGCGCGACCAGACTGCCGCCTTAGGTGAGCAAGGTTTATGCCACCCCTTTCAACACAGAGACGATGAAAGGGGGCGGAATTTTTGTGAATATCAAGAAAAGAAACAACATAAATTATAATTTTTTTTATTATTACAAGCACACTAATAAACAAAATAAAATAAAATCAAACCTAAGACTAAAGACTGTCACGAAATACAACTAAATCGGTCGCCTCACTTCTTGCGCCGGCCCTGGGTCGGAGTATGTTACTCTTAAACATTATTCCGTCTTGTATAAAATTTTAGACAACGCTGAAGTAGAACCGACCAGGACGACGACGAGGACACCGATGACGTGGCGGCCGACGTGGTGGACGACAGAGTGGAAGAAGTAGCGGAAGCAGCTAGCATGGTAAATCTTGGGTATTGCATGATTTGCCTTACATCGCGTTCCACTATGGCATTAATACCGTGTGGGCACATTGGGCTGTGCGATGAATGCTGCGAAACACGCCAAAGGCTTCACAACATACCGCCAGATCCCGAAGATGTCGCCTACGATAGGATCATTGATCATGGAACTTGCCCCCTGGACAGGATTCCGGTGCAGGGATATTTACGACTGGTAACTTCCATGTAGCGTTCAGAAAAAAACACTTACGTATTTATATTCTATGTATATTTCCAAAAATAAATTATAAAGTATATATACCTGTTTATTCTTGTAACTTTATAATCATTACAATTTTCCATAAGGGTTAGCCATGTTCTGCACTGAATTGAAATAGCTATTTGTGCAACAAGATAGTAAATAGTTACCAGGTTAGGCTTTCCGTCAGTTTTGATACAAACTGACACAAAACCTAACCTGCTAACCTCGAATTTGACGTAGACTTAAAATTGACAGCATGATAACCAACATTAACAGTGCTAACCTAAGATAAAAATATCACAATCATTTATGGTCGCCCGGTATTAAGAGTGCTACAAACGTCGCTTTTGACACTAGAAACAGTGCAAAAAGTTGACATTTTGGCACGATCGTAGAAAAAGACACTTTTCCTACGTGTTTCGCACATGATTTTTTCTACTATCGAGAAAGGGAACTAAAAAGAGACTAAAAAAAGGTATTTTAAAAAAATTTTGCATTTATTATCTGTTATTTTGACGTTTTGCCAAATTATTATTTTTCGTGTTAAATAGTTCCAAAATACAGCTCTACTTTCTCAAAGGAATCTCTCGAAGTGATATTCATTAACAGTAAGAAACTTACTGTTAATATTTATATTAAATAAAGCTTTTTGTTACAATAAATTATTAGTTATTGAATTAGGGAGTATTTTTATTTAATAATAATAATAATAATAAATACTGTTTTATTCCCCAAAATAAATAACAATAATATGTACATATTAAATAATAAATATAAACATATGGGGAAGCGATGGTAGTCAGATGGCTCTCTAAAAGAAAGCCCCTGCTCTACCTTACCACCGCTTCAAAGAAAATGTAATAAAATAAATATCACGCAAGCAATGTCAACAGCAAAAAACAATAGAAACGAAATTATCAAACTTATATAAAATTAATATTAAAAAAAACAATAAAGTGAGATGAAATGTAATGATATGAGTGATTTACGTATGTTCATCAAATGCAACTATATAAAAAACAGAGAGAACGAAATCTTTTAACAGAAATGAATTAATACTCAAGAAGCTAGCCAGTTTAACAATTTATTTTTAAAAGTGTGCAAGGAGGTCGTCTTAAAAGCAGTAGGTAACGCATTGTATATTCTAGACACGTTATAAGTAAAAGATCGTTTAAAGAGTTCAGTACGATGTAATGGAATGGATAACAAGCCTCTATGACGAAGATTGAGATTATGAATGTCAGTTCGAAAACTTATTTTATTGTAGAGATATGGAGGTGACTCCAACAAGATAACCCCATGAAAGAAAACAGCAGCATGCATAAAGCGTCGTTTCTCCATGTCTAGCCAGTTAGTTTCTCTAATTTTATATCTAATATGTTCTCGTCTGCGTATGCCGTGGATTAACCGCAAACAAGAGTTTTGGACTAATTGTATTTTATTTGATGTTGCTTTGTCTATGCAGATCCCATAAAGTGTATCGCAGAAATTAAAATGCGATAGAACTAGTGAGTCACATAATAGCTTTTTTATATCACCATGTAATACTCGCCTGTTACCGTATAGCAATTTCAAATTACAGTAAGCTTTACGTAGACAAGCATTTATGTGTTCACGAAATCTTAGGTCTTTATCAAGTATAAGCCCCAAATTCTTACCGGAATTTTTATATGAAATTGGCGTGTCTCTAATTTTAATTTGAATTGTTTGTAAGCATTCATTTCTGTGGTTAGAAGAACCAAATACAAGAAATGCAGATTTTGATGGGTTGATATTGAGAGAGTGTAAAGCTGCTAAATCAACTAATTCGTTCAACTCCTTGTTAATAACGGCACATGCAGTCTGAACATCAGCTGGTTTAAATGATAGATAGACTTGGGTGTCATCTGCATACTGATGGTAAAGGCAATGATTGAGAGAAGTGCTACATAAATTTGAAGAATATAAAGTAAACAATAGAGGACCCAGTATAGAGCCCTGGGGAACTCCATATTTGACAAAGCGTAAATCTGAACGATTGTTATCCAGTACTACACAGTGTTGCCTTTGAGTTAAAAAACTCTCAATTAACTTAACCGCTCCCTCAGCAAAACCAAAATGCTGCAATATAGCATATAATATCACATGATTAATAGTATCGAAAGCCTTGGAAAAATCTATTAGTATCAATACCGTAACATTACCAGCATCGCTCGCTCTTAAAATATCATCTGTTATGTTTAACAATGCAGAACAGCAGCTAAAACTACGGCGAAAACCTGACTGATAATCAGGTAATAATGAGTTAACTTCCAAATATTCCCTGATTTGTGAGTCCATAACTTTCTCCAAGACTTTCGATAGTACTGGTAGTATGCTAATTGGCCTTAGATCTTTCATATCTTTTGGCATGTTTATTTTAGCAACAGGAAGTATATTAGCAATTTTCCAGTCTTTTGGAAAAATGCCTTCAGATAAACAAGAATTTATTATGTGAGTAATAAAGGGTGTTAAGAAAGGGCAGCACAATTGTATCATTGTAATATTTAAATTATCACTACCCATTGCTTTGGTTTTAATAGAGTTGATAATTTTGGTAACATCGTCATCAGAAATAGCAGTAAATGAAAATTTAGTGGTTAAGTTAGGTTTCATACGTTCATACATTTTTAGAATTTCCGGATCGGGTTGCTCCACACCATGCACCGAGTTGAAATATGAGTTAATTGCATTAACATCGTTCAGGTGTGGTGGTATAGTGTTGTTTTTTTGTTTCGAGTAAATACCACAACGCTGTAAATCTTTCCACAAAGTTTTAGAATTACCATGAGCTAATTTATAATTTAGGTATGCCTTTTTTTCGTTCCTGATAGCAAGAGTGGTTAGATTGCGAAGTGATTTGTAATAATTCCACTGTTCTTGTTTTCGATATTTTTAAATCGTTTATATGCAGCGTTTCTTAAGCTTATCATTAACCTGACAGTGTCCGTTAGCCAAGGAGCTTTCGGCTTTCGAAAAGTTGATGTTTTATAAGGAGCAAAAATGTCATAAGCATGTATCAGGTTCTCATTTAAGCAATTTACCTTATCATTGACACCATTTAAATTGTAAATATTACCCCAATTAAGAGCTTGAATATAATTTTGAAAATTATCATAGTCAAAATTTGAAAAGTCCCTAAATGTGTATGTTTTAGGCTGCGGTTTTGATGTTTCTAATAATAAGTTACAATAAACAAGTTCATGGTCTGAAAAAGCGCTTAGGTGTTTAGTACCAGATCCAGCAATGATATCGGAATTACTTACTAATATATGATCAAGAAGCGTTTCTGATTTGGAAGTTATACGAGTAGGTTCCTTAATTAATTGAGTGAATCCAAAACTGTCTAACATAGATAAATATTGTTCAGATTCAGTGCTATCAGGTTCCAAAAGGTCAATATTAAAGTCACCTACACATAATACAGTATCGTATGAAGGAAGCAGATTACTGCATATTACTTCAAAGTGATCAATAAATGCCCGATATGTACTTCGATGCGGTAAGTAAATTGTACCTAGTAAGTATTTATGCTTGTGAACAACGAACTCAATCCATAATTGTTCAAATTCTAAAATATCTGTTACATGAACCTGTTTAATTTCAATAGATGATTTCGAATACAATGCAATACCACCACCAAAGGTAGGTCGATCTTTTCGTATTACACTGTAACCAGGAATTTCAAGTATATTGCTAAGTATATTTTCATGTAAAAATGTTTCCGTTACAGTAATTAAATCATATTCGTAATGTAAAACATGTTCTCGGAGCAACTGAAATTTATTCGTTATCGATTGTGCATTTATATGTGCAACCGCAAAACCACTCATAAGCAACAAATACCTATGCTAAAAAATTAAAACAGAGCTTAACAATTAAGATTCTATAGTTGACACAAAAATAGACTAAAATATAAATTTAAGAAAAAACACAAACCTAAGTTTACGCAAGGCCAAACAATGTAAATAAAATAAGTTTGTTCTTTTCTATTAAATTTAAGCACTGCCACTCCTGATAGCCAATACTGGCCGTTTGCGGTGACAGGTTATTTCAATAAACTGAAGTACATATTAAAAAAAATGCATAGCTAATTATAAGCAGGTTAGCTACCTGCATATTAGATTAAACGGTAAGCTGATTTTAAGAATGAGGTGGTTGTACTTTTTGCACGACACCTTCCAAATCTTTTAGATTAGTGACGGAATAAATTGTATTATTTGCTTTAATTTTTATCACCCCGTCGATTGTCCACACACATTTGAAGCCAAAGCTGTTGCAAGCTGCCTTGAAAACTTGTAATCGGCATCTGGACAGGTCTTCCTTTATTGTAATACCAGTGTTTTTAAAGAATCTTTTGTTTTTGAAAACAATATCTCGGTATTTGTAACTAACAAATTTTATAATTACGGCACGAGGTTTTTTGTTAACCGTTTGAGCACCAAGTCTATGACAACGGTCAATATGATCAGCACAAATGTCGACGTTCGCTTTTTGTTTCACGATAGAAATAACTTTAGCTTCTAAGTTCTCACCAGCACTTTCCTGGAGCCCAAAGACGCGGATGCAATTTCTTCTGGAATACTGCTGCAGATGATCCAGCTGCATAGACAGGTCTTCATTTTCTCTTTGGAGATTTGTTACAGTTGTTTCCAGTGTTTTATTCATCTCCTCTAACTTCGCCTCGAATTTTGTCCACATGTTGTCCATTATTCTTTTGATAAAATTATCATCCATCAATAAAGCTGTAACGGTTTCTTTAATTACGTCTGCAATCTCGGCTTTCTGTTCCCGCGTAAAAGGCATTTTACAACGATTTCTGTAGGCTATCAGAGTAACAAGCACACGCGTCTACACTGCTTGCATGCCAACCTAGTGGTTGTGGCAGTCGTTATTTTAACATCCTTTCCGTCGATGGGCCAGGAAAGATTACCAATACCTCTGTTAGTGTAGAAGCACATTTTTCTGTTAGGCGATTATCAGGCTTTCCTGGCTCCTTGCTTCGGGCTGAGATCATCCCAAAGTCGATGGCTGTAGTTCTTCGCACACCCCTCGGAGAGATTTGAGGCAGAGTCCTGTTTGTGGTGGCTCACAGCTTCCCGTAGGAGCAGCCCCCTGGTGTTTGGAGTGACCTCTTGATGCCGAGTTTGGTTTGAAACCTACCTCGATTATTTTGCATTTTGTTATACGAACTCTCAAAACGATTTAGTTGTGCGGCATAGTATTATGTTCGTTAACTGCTAGGATGCACTGGAATTTTCAATTGCCTGCGTTATCTTGTTTAGCAATTCATATAGGGTTCTGTTATTAGCGGCTTCACCGCAAGTAATTGTTGTAATCAAGGGTCACACGAAGTGCGAGCTTACGCTGTGCTTATTTTAAAGTAATCTTGCCGAAGCTCATTTTGGACTGAAATTTCGCTGAGCGAGTGGCAAACCTAGTTGCGATAGTTCCATGCTCCTTTGGATTAATTAAAATAGCTGGAACAGTATTCAGCCAGCAGTGCTTATTTCCATAGGGCAGACAGATCTGATTGCTTACGTGGGTATCCGTAAATTATTAACTTGATACATACAAAAAAAATGGAACGCAGTACAACGGTGACATTCTCTTAGCCTTCGGGTTGCTATTAATTAATGTGTTTTGGCCAAATTTAGTGCTGAAAGTAAGTCCATTTAGAAATTAGTTACGAGGCCGTCAGCCTAGCTGCGATTTCGGATGCACCCGATTGAATTTGTGAAATAAGTAATAATGTGATATATATTTGCCTACTGTGATATATATTTATTTTGTGCTAGTCTTGTCTGTGTACTTTATGCCAGTAATTACAAAACAATTTCATGCCTCCCTGTTATCCGATACATTAAATATTAGAATATTATACGATTTATCACTCTGTGGGTTTTGTTTTATTGTTTACGTTGCATTGCTATCTTGAGCGAGTTTAGTGGTTTTTTTGCTTAAACGAACGAGTGGAACATAAGGCTGCAAACCCCTTGGCGCCCTGATCCGTTCGATCTGTAGTTTTTTTGGAAGGTAAGTTGCCCACGACCCTTCTCCTGAGTTAGTGCGAGCATGTTCCGATTTACCATCGGCAATTGTTGATGTAACAAAATCGTTGTATTAACGATTCGTACATTATATCAATTAAATGACCCTCAACAAACACCGTTTATTGATATCACAGATTTCCTTGTGAAATGGTATAAAAGTGTTATAAAGCTGAAAATAAAAAATCACAATTAAATGAAAATATGTAGGAATTGTTCTATTTAAAAAAAACTCCGATGACGCCACTATTCAGCAACAAATGAAGGTAGTAAAAATCTAAAACCAGCATCGCTGTAAATTTTTACTTCCATTTACAATAAAGGAAGTATTGGATTCACCCCAAAAATTCGAAATTGAGTTTTCAACAGATCTTCACGTTTTAGAGTCCCCTGAACCCAAAAATAGTAGTTTATATATCAAGGGCGCAAGGTAAGCGATTTCAGTCCGCGATGATAGTTTGTAAATCATCAAGGGATGAAATCGCCCTTGCGCCAGAGATATATATACATAATTTTATCCTCAACCGAAAAGACGTGGTGCGATGTATTTTTATACGTAAAGATTTTCCAACTATTAACATTAAAAATCATAATACCAGGATCTAATAAAAGCAAGCTGCATTTCCGTAGCAACTACGTAAACATGGGTCAGAAAAATTTACTTTTCCGCCCTCGGGCGAGAATGGTTTACTTTGCGCCCTCGGGCTAGAATAGGCTACTTTGCACCCGGTTGAGGATAAACATATTTCTTTTCATTCGTCTGTCTGTGTGTCTGTGAACAGAATATCTCAAAAACGAAAAGAGGTATGGCGTTGAAACTTCATATATAAGTTTTGTGTACTATGTAGATGCGACAGCAAGCTTTTGAAGAACTCGCATAACCGGAAGTAGGTGTTTACTCTTGTGATTTTTCAGTTTTCTTTTCGATTTTTTCAAAAACGGCTCCAACGATTTTTTTCAAACTTCACATTTTTATTACATGTTTAATGTGTATTGATGTGACATAAGTGATTTTCCAGTCGAATACTTCTAATATGGGTTTCTTTTGTTTTTTTTTCAATTTTTTTTATTAACTCCTATTTAAAATAGAACAGCCTGTATGTTATTACATTTTTGAATGCAGCTTAAAATACTATTTTGTACCGTTTTTGCAGAATTTGTAATTTTTGAAAATTTTTACAAAATGCTTAAAAATTAAAAATCAAATTTTGGGCTAATGATAATATCACTGTAAAAGGAAGTTGTGTGCGTTTATCACACCAGATTTTTTGTTAAAGAAGTAATATAATTTTCACATTAAGAAAGTGATAGTGATATTATATTGTTGGTTTATTCGTAGCTACAGAATTGCGGAACTGGTGTATAATGCTTTAAAATATAGAAGGTCCAACAAATTCTGTCAAACAGGTAACACTATACTCTAATTTATTCAAAATGTATCTACGGCATAGAAAAAAATGAATGCGTGGGGTAGGTAAAATCATATTAAGCCCTGACGTAGCTACAGATGAGTCGACGTTATGGGCACGGTCGACGTTGCGTCCCTCAAGACGAGTCGACGATATGGGCACGGTCGACGTTGCGTCTCTCAAGACGAGTCGACGATATGGGCACGGTCGACGTTGTGTCCCTTAAGGCGGGTCGACGTTATGGGCACGGTCGACGTTGCGTCCCTCAAGACGAGTCGACGTTATGGGCACGGTCGACGTTGTGTCCCTTAAGGCGGGTCGACGTTATGGGCATGGTCAACGTTGCGTCCCTCGTTCCATATATGTGTTCTGGAGTCGACGATGCGGCGCTGCAAAGTCTTAAATTTTACGGGCAATGTCGCCCGCGACGCTACCGCCACGATGTACGTAGCGTCATTTTATACGAGTCGACGTAGTGGGCACCACGGCCTCCTGGATTAGTGCGAGACTGACGTCTCTACGCGGCCCGCCGCATTTTTAGTTCAAGGCGTTTTTTCTGGTTTGTAGAGGCGCTACAGTACGTTGCGCTTGTGCCTTTGGTATTGGTTGCATACGTCCACGGCCTCCTGGATTAAAATTAATCTAGAAAGTCACGCCTACGTTACGGATAATTTATCAAAAACCCAACAGATGGCGCCAAAGTACGTTGGCCTCAGAATCACAAAAATTATGCAAATGTGGCGGGCCGCGTAGAGACGTCAGTCTCGCACTAATCCAGGAGGCCGTGGTGGGCACGGTCGACGTTGTGTCTCTGAAGACAGGTCGACGTTATGGGCACGGTCGACGCTGTGGCCAACAAACCTCCGTCGACGTTGTGGGCACGGTCGACGTTGTGGGCGTTCAAAATACCCGGTCGACGTTGTGGGCAGTCGACGTTGTGTCCAGGTCCGTTCGGCGGGACCTCCTGGTGCACGTTTCTCGGCTTCGGAGATGCCAAGTTACTCCAGACGTAATTAACAGGTTTAATTACGTCTGCGTCGATGTCCTGGTGCCGGGAAACTTGCTTCACGGACGGAGTCGTCACCGGCGAGCTCGACTTGGCATCCCGGGTGTCCAAACTCTGGAGGATGTCGTCGGCGAGTTCGGCAAAGCTCTCCTTGTAACTAGGTGTTCGACGTCGTCGTCGTCGGACCTGAGAAGACTTTCTAGGTCACTGGGTGCTCGGAGAATGACACTGAAGAGTCTGACGACAATCCTAGTGTCCAGGTGTTTGGATAACGACGCTGAAGAGTCTGACGACAATCCTAGCGTCCAGGTGCTTGGGGAGCGACACTGAAGAGTCTGACGACAATTCTAGTGTCCAGGTGTTTGGATAACGACGCTGAAGAGTCTGACGACAATCCTAGAGTCCAGGAGCTCGGGTAACTGGTCGCGGTCCTCTCGAAGAGTCCGGAGACACTCCTGAGAGAGCGTAAGCAAGGAGAGAGGACTGGGAAAATTCTAGGAAATTCTCGAAGATGCTAGAAGAGCCCGGAGGCTCTCCTGAGCGGAATCAAGTCTGGAAGAGGTTCGGGAAAAATACTAGGAAATTCTGTCTTGTTGGGGCTTCGATTTCTCCTTTTATACCTGGTGCGGGCGTAATCAGAGGTTTGTACCAGGTCGCTGGAGCGGGGATTCGTGATCTAGGTGCGCAATGGAGTTACTGCGATTGTTCGCGGTGACGTCACGTCGTGCTTTCTGCGCGGTGCTCCTGTACCTAATGTGGTGCAAGACAAGGGGAAACGCGCAAATTAATTTTTAATTTATAAAATTGCGTTCGCGCTGGGCGAAACGTTACACCTTATTATATAAAGCCATAGTAAATATCATTTGTTAAACTATATTTTTGTTTATTTGAGTGTAAGATTTCTCTCTTGGGCGTCTTCAGGCGCTCTAAATTCAAAAGTTGTGTTTAGCCGTTGATTGGACAATTGTTAAGGAAGTGTAAATAAAAGTTGCACCAGAGCCCTCTGATTCGACAGTGGACAGAGCAGAATCATACAGCTACGGGTTAAATTTTCACGGTAGAGGCCTGGCAATCATCGAAGTGTTTACTGGCCGGACTTCACAAGTAACGTGAACTTCGGCCTCCCAGCGAGCTAGCCGCGGACGATTGAAGGTGTAATATCGCTGTCCCCCAACGCCAACCAACCTGTGGTAAGTACGATCCGGTGCTGTTGTAAAATGCAGATTATGCCGTAGAATAATCTTCGGGCAGATTTAGCTAACAGTCGAAAACGCACTTACCTTTTGTATCTGCTCGCTTAACAAACTAAACCTAAAAAACAAGCAGGTTCGTTGGGGGCAAATAAAAATAATATACCATTAGTAGGGATAAAAGAGGCTTTAGTCACATATAATATTATTACAATCAATAACAACAAAAAAATTAGACCAGATGCTACGAACATCTAGGAACTATTTTAGGCTCCAAATTAAATACCAAGGCAAATATATACTTAATTTGGTGTTAACCAAGAAAATGAATTGAAGCTCTGACGTGACGACGCCCAGAGGTTCATTTCAAACAAGCCAAAAAAACTATGTTGGATCCTAAGTTAAAGTTTAGAAAAACAATCCTAATTAAAACTGTCTGAAGTTAACATTGCAGCTTTATGTGAAGGAAACGTATGATTGTTACAAGCTCTGGTGCACGCTATAACCAATATTGCAGAGAAATTATTTGACAGGCAGCTATGAGCTGCGCGAAAAACTGAAAAGGTAACGCGCGTTTGTATCGAAGACCTTCAACGTCGTGCTAGCAAATCGCAAGCTGATGCTCCTAATTGGAAATTAAAAATTTTGCTGATATATGAGCAGAAAAAGAAGCTTGTGCTAGTACTTGCAGTATTTCATGGCATAAAAAGGGTCTTTAGCTACAACACCGCGAGGGGCTCGCGGCTGCTTCGTAAAATTGCGGAGCTGTCGTAGCTGGACACCAAAATCTCTTGCCTCAAACCGGAATGTCTTCGACATTTAATCGGAAAAGGACGTCGTCACCAAGGTGGACAGCACTAGACGAAAGGGTATCAGAGCGTGGGCCTAAGCTAGATGATGGCCCGGGGTTAGCATACCGCAAAAGAGCGATTAAATCGAACACGCTTGATAAATTGGTGTGAAGGAAATTCGCCATGCTCTTCCACATGTGGTAGAAATTTGGTGGAATCACATGGGAAACAAATCCCCAGAAAGGCCCAGCAATTGAACTCACTGCGTGTTCGCTGAAAGCGAGACAGGAAAGACCGTGATTTCAAATTTTATTCTGCGTTGCTTAAAACGCAGCGTAAAGTTAGCTTTACTGCCACCAAAATTATGTTGAAGTAGAACTAATACAATTAATCGAAGAAAGAGCGGGATTATTTGCCTCACAATGAGTGATTAAACTTCTAACGTCGAAATTATAAAGGGCCGTTACAGTGCTTATGTTTATTGTTCGACATATTTAGTTAATTTATCGATAATCATTTTCTTGAATATTTTCATTTGTTGCATCGTTTCTTACATTAATTTTTCGTCATATTTTTCTAAAATTTCTTTATTGAATCATTGTTCTACATTTAGTTTCTCGCATTTTTTATTTCTTGTTTTTCAGATCTGCAAAATTTAAATGGTCCTATCAACAACATTTGGTCATTATGTTCAGCTCCCCTGTACACTCTCACGTTTTTAACTTCCTATCGTGTATTTGTACTATACAGGATTTTTTCTCTTTTCTATACATACGAGCTGTGTATACTTCTTAGTGCTAATCAATACATATATAAAGGAAAGTCACAACCCTGACTAACCAATGCAGAGCCGAAACCACTGGTACTAGAAACTTGAAATTTGGGTGGAAGGTTCAATTTGTTACGTAAGGTAGTGCTAAGAAGGGATTTTTTTAAAATCAACCTCTAAGGGGGTGAAAAGGGGTAAAATGTGTTTTCACGAATTCCTCAATATCTCTTACACCCGATAAGATATCGATTTGGTGTTTGCTTGCAAAGATTATCAGTGCCAATGCCTAGAAACGTATTTTAGGATTTTGCCCTAATCAACCCCTAAAGGTGCAAATCTGGATTGGGGGTCAATTAAAGAACCCTGCGTATCTCCTATGTTTATTCCGTTAGAAGATTATTTTTTGGCATATAGATGTATTTTTAAATTATTTAAAAAGGGGTGTAAGGGAATTTGAAAATTTTAACCCTAAAGGGGTAAAAGGAGGAAAAACTGAAAAGGGGTACGGGGATTAAAATTATTAATTTGGTTCGCTGGGAATTTCATTTCACAATAAAATGTGTTAAAAGGGATATTTTGAAATTCAACCCCTACGGGGGTAAAAAGAGGTAAAATGTATTTTCACGAGTTCCTCAATACCTCTTACACCCCATAAGATCTCAATTTGGTATTTGCTTGCAAAGATTATCAATGCAAATACCTAGAAAGGTATTTTAGGATTTTGCCCTAATCAACCCCTAAAGGTGCAAATCTGGATTGGGGGTCAACTAATAAATCCTACGTATCTTCTATGTTTATTGAGTTAGAACATTATTTTTGGCATATTGATGTATTTTTAAAATATTTAGAAAGGGGTGCAAGGAAACTTGTAAATTTTAACCCTAAAGGGGTAAAAGGGGGGAAAACTGAAAAGGGGTAGGAGGGTTCAAATTATTCTTTTTTTTCGCTGTGAGTTCCATTTCACAATAAAATGATTTAAAAGGGATGTTTTGAAATGGGTGAAAACTGGTAAAATGTGTTTTGACGAGTTCCTCAATATCTCTAAGACCCGATGAGATAGCGACTTGGTGTTTACTTCCAAAGATTGTGAATGCAAATAACTAGAAACGTATTTCAGGATTTTGCCCTAATCAACCGCTAAAGGTGCAAATCTGGATTCGGCGTGAATTAAAGGACCATTCGTATGTCCTTAGAACATTCTTTTTTTGCATAAAGATGTATTTTTAAAATCCTTTGAAAGCCGTTTAAGGATTTTTTATGTATTACCCCTAAAGGGGCAAAAAAGAGGCAAAACTGAAAAGGGGTAGGTGTTTAAATTGTTGTTTTTTTTATTGGTGCATTTTAGACTAAAATGAAGTAGAAAAGGTTTTTAGAAATTTCACCCACAAGGGGATGAAACGGGTATTCCGCTATAATCTATATGTATAAATGATAAAGCACCAACTCTACAATGTGGATCTGTAGTAATCCTTGGTACCAAGAACTTAACATTTGGCAAGAAGAGTTCTTTAGCTAAGTAGCGAAGTGCTAGGAAAGGCGTTTTCGAAATTCCACCCCCAAAGGGAAGAAAAGAGGTAAAATATCTTTTCACGAATTTCTCAATATCTTTTAAGGTCCTGTAATGTATCAATTTGGTTTTTACTTAGAAATGTTACTTATACAAGTGTAGCAGTACATATCGTAGCTTCTACAGGAATATCGTTCAATATTAATTAATCCTAATAGATAGGCAACTTTAAGCGCAAGACCAGTAGGAGGGGTTGCCTACCCTTTTTGAAATTTAATTTAGAAGGCCCATGGTTACGTTAATAAAAGAACAATAAATAACAAAAATTATTACTTCCTGTTTAATTGAGAAAGCAAAAGGGCGCTTCTCTATGCAGAAGCGAAGCAAATTGAAAATCCTAGCTTAGAAAGGATACAAGCAGACAATAGTAAGCCTTTATTTAACTCATACAGCATAGTATTAAAACATAATAATTTTTCAGGCAGATAGGATAAATTCCACAAACATTTTCTTTCTGAAAAGGGCAGTTATTATATAACTGGTAGGTAGACGGCAAACTAATACATACAAATAGTAATAGAGGGTTTTCCTTGATTCAGCTCTTAGTGTCACCTCTTTGACCACCAGCTCTTAGGGCTTCCTCTTTGACTACCAACTCGTCGGTCTTTTTCATTTGACGCCAGTTCTGGTCAGTTGTATATTCGCCATGGAGAAGTGTGTCGATAAGTTACGAGCGATAAGGAAAAGAGAGGACGCAATTAGAAATCTATAACCAGTTAGGAGATCACTCACCAGTCAAGGGCAACTTCTTTGGTTCGATGAGGAGTTCTTCATAGTAAATGTTGGCAGATGGAGAGGTCCAGGTTCAAGGGTTCTCTGCATTAACCGTATGTTAGTCCTGAAAGGGTTTAATATCTTTAGTTAGACTTAAACCCGCGTCATAGCTTAAATATAATTAAATTAGGGCGTAAGTCTTAAGAATATTCAATAACAGATTAGTTTCAAGTAAAAACAATAGTTACTTACCAGGTGATGTGGCCTGAAGTGAGATTAAATCGTTCTGTGACTGTCAAGTTGGTTTTTGGGTCACTTGTCAAATAATAAGTTTTTTTTTTATAAAGGACCTTTCTTATACTACATGGAATGATACCAATTAAACGAAATACCGATCATTAATCGTAATTAAGACCTAGGAAAGAGAAATACGAGGGTATAGAGAGCTCTTTATATTTTCAACTTACGAACCGGAGGTTATTAATAAAATAGGTATAAGAAATCTCCTAGATACTGATAGATTCATTAATCCTAACGTTTTATTAGAACAAATTCTAACTTGTCAGAGAAGAATAAAACTTGCTAAATAATTACATAATGTGTATTAAAATTAGAAAGGTATAAGCCTCTAATGCATAACAATTGATTTGTGGACTGTTAGAAAGAATACGTAACCTTTGTAAACTTATTGAATTTAAAACTTTTTAAATAAAGTTATGGCGCCCAATTCTTCTGATTAATGAACTTTTACCTTTATATGAAAGTGAAACAAACTAAAAATCCCACAATTGTTAAACCCTGATAAGAAACCGTATCTTGAGCTAGTCGGTGAAGTGTAAGCCTTCAAAGGTAAGTAAGGATGAGGGGAACACGAAGTGACGACGCAACGTGGAGGCTCGAGTAAAAGGGACCATTTCAATTAAAAGAAAATTTAACGCTTCACTATCATAAAAGGTATAGTTCCGGAATTTAACAATTACTAATAGGTTGCATTGTATTCGATCATACAGTTCATTGATTGCATTGTAATTACATCAGTATGATAAAAGTAAATTACTTAACCTCAGATGAATTAGACTGGGAGTTGATTACTAGTAACGCAAACCTGGAAGTAAAGGTGAGCGTAAAAAATGGCTTTGTTTGTTGATATGACGCTGAGATTTTATTTATACATTTTAGTATAGGACATTTATTCCATGCTAATTTTATTTTTACCTGACTAATTGGTAAAATTTTGAGTCTTTAACTGTTTGAGTTAATCAATAGAAATTGAACCTAGGGATATTAAGAATTATGGGTCGTTTCGATTAATTACATTGGATTAGTAATGGTTTTAACAAGTACAATATTTGTGGTACTTAGCTACTTAGCTTAGGTGCGTTGTACGTTTTTCAAATGTCATGAGGAATTTCTTTTGGAGTTCAATGAATATTGAAGTCATGATGGTTTGATGAGCTTGAGATTTTTTTATTCAAGTCATTTTGTTGTAATATATGTGTAAAGTACTAAATTGAACTTTCTGTTCTTTACATTTAATTGTTTCATCACAATTAGGTTGAGAGTCTGAGTGAATCACTAGAATGGTAAATGATAATTTCTTTCCATACTCTGGATTTTTCATAAGTAATTTTTCTCATCTGTACTTTTGATCCCTCAGGAGTTCGAGACAATTTTTTTCATTGGTCGGAGTTGTTTAACTGTGTGTTGTTGTTATGCATTGTCAACGCGATAGAAATAATGGTTCCTCTTCTTTAAGCGTGTCTATGTTGCCGTAAACCCGGACCACAGCGTAGAATGGTAGACCTAACCAGTCGAAGCTTGGGTGAGAGAATGTGGTTAAAAATGTGTTTTCCAGAATGTCAATTTTACTTGATTGAGTTTGCCTGTATCCTATGTGGTGCAGACTTAAAAGGCTTCTGTTCGATATAACAGAAGGTCTATTTCTTTAGTAGTGTCCAATGAGGTGCTACATATAGGTTGTATAGCTGTGTCCTATGCGGCGCAGTCTAATAAGACTTCCGTTCGATATAACGGAGGGTCTAATTTTTTTGGTAGTGTCCAATGTGATACTGCATACTTGTAATAAAGCTAATGTTTAGTGGATACTTCAGCATGTTAAAAACAATAAGAATACTTTCGATGGTTATTATTTATTACGATTTACAGTGGTTAGCATACATCTTGTTAAACGATGTCAATACACATATCCTAGAAGGTATATATATTTCGTACTACCAACATAACAGTAATACTAAAACTAAAAGGGTGCGTTCCGTAATGAACTACTTTGAACACCTTCCCCTTTTGGATTATTTATAGGTTAAGTCTTTGGACGGGTTTAATGGGGCGTCCACAACGAGATCTATAACTATTGGAGGTGCCTGGGTTGGAGCCCGCTTCTCGAGACACTGATGCATTGTTTTCATTTACAGGGCTAAACATAAAACTTACATCACTAAGAGCATCATTCTCAAATAGTTCTTCATGAATAGTATTGGTTGGATTTTCTACATGAATAATTTGTTCTTGTTGAGTGGGATACAACTCAGGTTCCAATATGAAATCACTATAATCTGATTTGGTGAAAGATGGTTTCATTTGGCTTGAATTTCGCCTTACGATTCTGTTATTGCTTTCTTTCTGTAGCCAATAGGATCTTGGTTCATTGGCTTTTTCCAACACAACAGCTTTATACCAATGATTGTCTTTACTGCTTTTTACTACTACCTTATCCCCCTTTTTATACTCTATTACAACTTTGCGGCTCGTTTTATCATAGTGCTTTTTCATTTTGTCCTTTTGTACGCATAACTGTTTGTATATATGGCTTTGCACTTCAGGTTCTAGTTTACTATGTGTCATAGGTAATTGTGTTCTAAGAGTTCTACTCTGAAGGATCTGAGCCGGAGATGCATTTAGATTAATAATAGGGGTGTTGTTATATTCTAGCAATAAATCTCTAAAATCACTTTTTTCAGCTAAGCTTTTACGCAAGATTTGTTTACCTGTATTAACAGCTTTTTCTGATAAACCATTGCTTTGATGATGGTGTGGTGTGCATGTTTGAATTGTGATGTCTTTATCCCTATAGTAATTTTTACATTTCATTGATAGAAAAGGTAAGTTATCAGCAATTATGTGTTGTGGGTAACCAAATTTTGTGAAAATGCTTTGCATGGCATTTATGACACTTTCAGAAGTTTTATTGGGTAATATGCAAATATCGATCCAATGCGAGAAATGATCTACTAGTACTAAGTAAGACTTTGAACCAAATTCTAAAATATCTGCACCTACTTTATTATACCTAAGTTTTGGCACGGAGTGGGGTAACAGCGGTTCTTTGAAATTACTAGGCATATATTTTTCACAAATTCTGCAAGATTTGCTATAGGTTATAATATCGGATGTTAACTTTGGCCAAAAAAATAATTTTCTCGCTTTATGTAAGGTTTTGTTAATCCCTATATGGCCCTTATGTAACAATTTCAGAATATAAGATCTAAGATTCTGTGGCACTACTATTTTATCTCTTATAAAAACTAAACCGGCTTCAACATATAGGTCATCTTTTAAATTGAAATAGGGTTTACACTTTAAAGGGATATCGTTGAGTTTTGGCCAACCATTGTAATAATAATCAGAGACGATTTTCAAAATTTCGTCGTTCGAAGTTTCCCTTCTAAATTCAGATTTTTTTACATCGGTCATTGGTAGATGTTTAGATACCGAATGCACTACGTCAAACATATCGAAATCGAGTGTGTTGGACTTTAAACTAGCCCTAGAGAGCATATCAGCAAAATGAATATTTTTGCCAGGAACGTAGTACACATTAAGGTTGTATTTTAATAATTTTAATCTTAAACGCTGTAATCTTACCGAACCAATCTTGCAAATGGGTTTATTCATAATCGATATTATTGGTTTATGGTCAGTCTGTACATCTACATTGTAACGATAAATGAATTCATGGAACTTCTGAGTACTAAAGTATATTGCCAATAATTCTTTCTCAGTTTGACTATAATTTATTTCGTGGTCATTCATTGTTCGAGATGCACAGGCTACCAATTTTAACATACTATCATGCTCTTGAAACATACAACAGCCTAACCCATTTTTTGACGCATCACACTGTACTACAATTTTCCTTTTCTGGTCAAATGGTACTAAGGAAGGGGATTTGCTAATTCTTTTCTTTATTTTCTCAAACGTTTCTTGATGCCTAGGGAGCCACTGCCATTCTACATTTGATTTTAATAATTCACATAAGGGATTCATATATTCAGCCATATTTGGAACATAACGCCTCACATAATTAAAGGAACCTATTATTCTCTGTAACTCTACTTTACTTTTAGGACTTTCTAATTTACAAAGTGCTTCCACACGGTCTGGATCTACCTGCATTCCAATTTCGGAGAATATTTGACCCATAAACTTGACTTGTTTTTGACAAAATTGAAATTTTTCTTTATTAAATTTAGCATTTACCTCTCTAGCACGTTCTACAACTAGTTTTACAGCCCTATCGTGTTCCTGTTTTGTGGCCCCAGCTATTATCATATCATCATGGCAAATGATGACGTTTTCAATATCGCCAAAATTTTTTTCAACCTCTTCCTCAAACAAATCTTGAGAGTCAGACAGGCCATATGGCAATACTGTATACCTATATACTCCAAATGGGGTGCTAAAACAACATTTCCAAGACGAGTTTTCATCTAACCTCAAATGGTGGTACCCTTCAGATAAATCAAATACAGTAAATATTTTTTTACCACTTAATTTTGCGCAAATTTCTTCAATGTTTGGGATTAATCGCGGTTTCCTTACTATGTGCTTGTTTAGATCTGCTGGATCTAGACATAATCTAATTTTACCGTTAGATTTTTCTACCACAACAACTCTATTAATACTTGCCCTAGCATCAATTTCCTCTACCTTAACAATAGCTTTCCTTTTAACTAATCTTTCTAGTTCATCTTTAAATGCACTACGTATTGCAATGGGTATTTTGGTTGGGGGGTGGCTAACTGGCTCAAACACTTCAGATGTAGTAATCCGACACATACCTGGAAACACACCTGAGCCTGAAAAAATATCTGTATTATGTTTTATGAACGATTCTTTGATGCTATCTGATCTACACTTATCAGTATTATTAATTCTTTTTACCAAATTTAAATGCAAACATGCTTGGCCTCCCAAAAGAACCTGGTTTGCCCCCTCAACAATGACAAAATCTTCGTACATATGTGTATCCCTAAATTTGCAATACAAATTTACAATTCCAATAGGCTTTGATATTGTTCCCTCAAAGGCTTTTAACATGTAATCAGCAGGTCTTATTCTAAATTGTTTGTTAACTAACTTAAACATATTTAGTGGCATAACATTTACATCTGCCCCAGTGTCTAGTTTTACTTTAAGTTTCCGGTTTTCAATTTCAATGACCTCCTCCCAGATACCTTTCTTATGACAACAGTTTAGGTAATTACATTTACAGCTTTTTTTAACTAGATTAATACTACCTACAAAATTTTCACTAGACGTATCACTTTCTTGGTTTTGTTCAACATTTTTAACAAACTTCACTCTACACGACTTTGCGAAATGATTTAGTGTGCCACACTTCGTGCAACTTTTCCCGTAAGCTGGGCATTCACGAGGCCCATGTATAGTTTGGCACCTCTTGCATTGAAATGTTTTGTCAGATTTTTTGTATCTATAATCCAATTTCCTACCTGACGATGTTTGCAGGTTATTTCCAGATTTATAGTTACTACCGTTACCTACATACCTCTTGTTCTTCTTAACCATATTTATGTCGAGGTCGCTACTCCTTTCACCTTGCTGGAACTGTTGACTTTGGGACCTACTTTGTTCGCTTGTCCTACAGTGCTGGATCGCTTTCTCCAATGTAAGCTTGTCAATTCTGAGTAGAGCCTCTCTGGTGGTTGGATTACGTATGCCCATAACTATTATGTCCCGTAGAGCCTTGTCTTCCGCTGATTCATCTGGGTCGACCACATTATAGTTGCAGGATTTCACCAGGTGCTTGCAGTCGGTCAAAAAATGCTCGAAGGTTTCACCCTCCTTCTGGGCCCTCTTCAAAAAGTTGTAACGTTCAAAACACTCGTTTACTCGAGGATTTACATAATTGGCTATTAAACCTAATGCGTATGCATAATTATCCACTTGATCATCAGGAACTTTAAATGTTGCCATAATTCTAGCCGATTCTGTTCCCATAATGTTTCTTAAAATCGACAGTTTTACCTTGTCGGCAGCTTCATTCTGCCCTGTTGCCATTAGGTAATCTTCGAAGGCCGTTTTCCAGAACTTCCACTCTGTGGCGGCATTCTGTCCTTGTAAATCGAAATCAGGTGGTAATTTAACTGGACCGAGGCCTAGATTAGCCATTTTTACTGCTTGATAAATCGAAGATGTACACTTAACCTCGTTTATCGGAATCACACCGCTATATTTCGGTTGATACCTTCTCCTCACCGGAAATTTATTTTTATTTACGCAGCGCCATGTTTAGTGGATACTTCAGCATGTTAAAAACAATAAGAATACTTTCGATGGTTATTATTTATTACGATTTACAGTGGTTAGCATACATCTTGTTAAACGATGTCAATACACATATCCTAGAAGGTATATATATTTCGTACTACCAACATAACAGTAATACTAAAACTAAAAGGGTGCGTTCCGTAATGAACTACTTTGAACAGCTAATTTATAAGGACTGTATTCCTGAGCTAATTCCAAACTTGTGCAAGGATTTCCTAGAACGTTTCGTTTCTTGGTAGTAGGAAAAATTCGTTGATGGCAATGCATAAAAATGATTCATAGTTGGTACTGTAGATAGAATTTTGGAGACAAAGATTCTATTTGACCATGTATATAGTTAGGTTAAAGTAGTTTTATTTTTTTTTATTGCCAAAGATATTATTTTAAAAGGATTAGGTTGTATAACCGAACGACTTTTCTAACTTGATGTCATTGAGTTGTGGCATAGCACTCCTCAGCGAAACTGTGTCCTATGAGGTGCGGTTTATTATTTTAAAGACTCCAGTCTCGCATGACTGAAGATCTTGAATTTTAGGTAGTGTCCTATGAGGTGCTGTCCTTAGTTATCTATTAAATTACTTTACTCAAAGTGTAAAGTTAATAATTAGCTGTTAGATGCAAGAGGTTAACAATTACTTTTGCAGAAAAACAGACAAAGTAAAAAGTAGCTTTATAGAATGGACTATGCCTCCAAAGCTAATTCCTTTTCTTAAAAAGAATTTACAGAAATGTTTCATATCTGGAAAGGAAATAAATGATGGAATTCTAGATGCATTGGATTTCGTTATGGACAATTAAGATTAGAAAAGTAACTTGAAGTAACTTCAGTGGTAATAGTTAGAGTTCATAGATTGTAATAACTTAGTTTAAAAGATAGGGTATTAGTGTACATAGATAATGAATAATCAATGTTATTAAGAAAGATTGTTTAAAGTTAATGTATTAGCAAATATTAAAAAGGGTGTTATAATAACTTTAGCCAACTGTCTAAAGGGGAGGATTTCAATTTTCTTATTAATTCTAGAAGGGAGATAGTGTAGCAGTACATATCGTAGCTTCTACAGGAATATCGTTCAATATTAATTAATCCTAATAGATAGGCAACTTTAAGCGCAAGACAAGTAGGAGGGGTTGCCTACCCTTTTTGAAATTTAATTTAGAGGGCCCATGGTTACGTTAATAAAAGAACAATAAATAACAAAAATTATTACTTCCTGTTTAATTGAGAAAGCAAAAGGGCGCTTCTCTATGCAGAAGCGAAGCAAATTGAAAATCCTAGCTTAGAAAGGATACAAGCAGACAATAGTAAGCCTTTATTTAACTCATACAGCATAGTATTAAAACATAATAATTTTTCAGGCAGATAGGATAAATTCCACAAACATTTTCTTTCTGAAAAGGGCAGTTATTATATAACTGGTAGGTAGACGGCAAACTAATACATACAAATAGTAATAGAGGGTTTTCCTTGATTCAGCTCTTAGTGTCACCTCTTTGACCACCAGCTCTTAGGGCTTCCTCTTTGACTACCAGCTCGTCGGTCTTTTTCATTTGACGCCAGTTCTGGTCAGTTGTATATTCGCCATGGAGAAGTGTGTCGATAAGTTACGAGCTATAAGGAAAAGAGAGGACGCAATTAGAAATCTATAACCAGTTAGGAGATCACTCACCAGTCAAGGGCAACTTCTTTGGTTCGATGAGGAGTTCTTCATAGTAAATGTTGGCAGATGGAGAGGTCCAGGTTCAAGGGTTCTCTGCATTAACCGTATGTTAGTCCTGAAAGGGTTTAATATCTTTAGTTAGACTTAAACCCGCGTCATAGCTTAAATATAATTAAATTAGGGCGTAAGCCTTAAGAATATTCAATAACAGATTAGTTTCAAGTAAAAACAATAGTTACTTACCAGGTGATGTAGCCTGAAGTGAGATTAAATCGTTCTGTGACTGTCAAGTTGGTTTTTGGGTCACTTGTCAAATAATAAGTTTTTTTTTATAAAGGACCTTTCTTATACTACATGGAATGATACCAATTAAACTAAATACCGATCATTAATCGTAATTAAGACCTAGGAAAGAGAAATACGAGGGTATAGAGAGCTCTTTATATTTTCAACTTACGAACCGGAGGTTATTAATAAAATATGTATAAGAAATCTCCTAGATACTGATAGATTCATTAATCCTAACGTTTTATTAGAACAAATTCTAACTTGTCAGAGAAGAATAAAACTTGCTAAATAATTACATAATGTGTATTAAAATTAGAAAGGTATAAGCCTCTAATGCATAACAATTGATTTGTGGACTGTTAGAAAGAATACGTAACCTTTGTAAACTTATTGAATTTAAAACTTTTTAAATAAAGTTATGGCGCCCAATTCTTCTGATTAATGAACTTTTACCTTTATATGAAAGTGAAACGAACTAAAAATCCCACAATTGTTAAACCCTGATAAGAAACCGTATCTTGAGCTAGTCGGTGAAGTGTAAGCCTTCAAAGGTAAGTAAGGATGAGGGGTACACAAGTTCCTAAAAACGTAATTCAGGATTATGCACAGATCAACTCCTAAAGGTGGGAATTTGGATTCAGGGGTGAATTATAGAAGTTTTCGTATTTTCTGTAGTTCCTGATGACCATGGTTTTTGGGCATATGTGTATTTTCTTTAAATCTTTAAAAAGTGGTTTAAAATTTTTATTCCAAATTTCATTGTGAAAGGAGTAAAAATGGGGTAAAAGTAAATTCCCGAAATTCCACCTCCAAGTGGTGGAAACTGGTATGTTGCTACAATTTATGAATACAACATTTAGTTTTATCAATCTATACAAGGAGAACGACAATTACATAGGTACACATTTCTAGGGTATACGTGAAGCATAAAAAGCTTATGGAGAACTTTTTTCGGAAGAATATTGTTTCCTTTTTACCTACAATATTGTTTTGCAGTGTTTGTTAGTTTAGCGTATTGAGTGAGGGAGGAGGGGAGGAGCATTCTAGAATTCGTTTAAGATTTAGAAGGAAAAACATTAGTAGTCCGTACGAAGAACGGGCATCTTGCTAGTTATTTATAAATGGCTGTAGGCAACCAATATTATACACCATAAAAGAATAGGAAGGTTATTCATCATAGCGAGCAATTAAGTAGTAAGTATCATAAGTATGTTTGGGAATATTACGCAAAATTATTTGAATATATTTTTTTTAATTAATCGATTATCTTAAAAACAAAATATCGACAATACACAACACAAAAAATTAATCCGTTACATGTGTACAAAATGACCATCTTCTACTTCTTAACAATAACCTAAACGATCTCGAAAAGCACGCACGGCTTTTCTGAGAGTCGGGATTTAATTTATTGCATTGACATGTTTTTTATAAAAGTATACAGAGATAGTATGTAAACAAAAAAGAAAAATTCCTTTTATGTCATATACCTATACAAATAGACTAGTCAACTTTATATCACAGTCTATATACAGATATATATAGACTGTGTTTATATCGAGAGATAAAAAAACTGTTCCTCAGCAGGCTGTGGAATGAAAAATCACGTCTTTACTTGTGTCAGCTGGAATCCACTACATAAAATCGTTGGTCTCTTTGTATCTTTGTTTGCTAGCTCCTCCGACGATACTAGACGGATTAAGTTGTATGATGGCTTATAATGTCGCTAATTGTTAGACTTAGATCGTAGGCCGGTTTTTATTTTTTTTTAAGTTTTAATTGGATTGTTTAATTAGCAAAACTAAATATAGTTCAAGTGATTTATTATATAGCACTACAGCTAGCAGCGCTTCATTCAACAAAGTTCCGTGGCTCGGTGGTAGAATGCTCGCCTGCCACGCTGGCGGCCCGGGTACGATTCCCGGCCGGTGCATCTTTTTTTTAAATTTATATTTAAGAATCTTTCCTAAATTTGCAAACCGAAGCGTAACTCGGGTGATTCACTAGTTAAATAATAATGAAACGTCATTTTTAGGAGCAGAAATCTTTTAACGATCTGCCAGATTCGTAGAGAAATTGACAACTAATTATTATCTGACACAAGTAAAGACGTGACTTTTCATTTCACAGCCTGCTGAGGAACAGTTTCTTTTTATCTCTCGATACTATTTTGTAAAATATAATTTTATGAATCAAAGACCCTCCTATAGGTCCAGCTTAACAGTTATCAACTTGTCATTTAATTTTCGTACTTCATAAATTTATGAGATAAGAAATGGCTTTAAGCGAATATAAGTGTCGAAATAGTCATAAGATATAACTTCCTTGTTTTCTTTTCTTATAATTAACATTAAACAAATATATGACATTAATCGAACTGTCATAAAACAACCTAACTTCATGACACATGTTTTTTATGCCTTTATGGATTGCATTCGTTAAAAACAAAATGGTCGATTCTAGATTATATTTGAGTTGCATAACTTTGTGCGCGGCATTAAAAAATAGTAAGTAGAGTCGATTATACTTTTAACGTGTTTGTTTTAATTGTTTCAAGAGTGTATGTATTTGCTTATTATATCTTTTCTCGTTATTGCCTATTCGAGTATTCCGCTCTCCCATTATTATCACTCGTTCTTTTTTCCTCTTCCATTTTTACTATTTCTTGTATTTATCAGAAAACTAATTTTTCTCTTCTTCAGTATCAACTTCTATGAATATGTGAATTTGTATTACATTTATGCTTTGCTGTATTATTGGTTTTATAGTTATTGTTCTTGAATTAATTTCTCCATAATTTGTTATTATTTTCTCAAACAACTTTTTTAGCTGGACTTGATTTTTCTACTCCTGAATACCTTAATATATAACCCCAATCTAGTATTTTAATACCCTTTCCTTTCTTTCTCGTTTTACTAATTCCTAAAATGTCTAAGTCTTATTTTTTCATTTCTTTTATTACTTTCGGTTTCTTTCCAGGTATCGTCTTTATATTCCAAATACTAGGTATATACTTATCTCTTTTCAATTTTCTATTTAATTATTCGTCATAGGTATAATAGTTGTTGCGTTCAACTTTTAAGTGTTTTTTACTTTTGCGATTTTATTGAATCAACTAGAACTATCTTTTCTTCCTTATTATTCCATTTATACAATATATCATTAATCCAAGGTTATTGGTAGCCTATCTTAACTTTGTTTCCTCCTCCATTTTTGTTTGTTTTCTTATGTGAATTTGTATTTTTTTCTTTTTTGGTCATATTATTTATAAATATCTCTTCCCCTTTTAGTTGACATCTGTTTTTAACATCTTGATGTTTTCCTTCATATTTTATAATTTTTGTGCACAGATATTTATCAGGCGCGTGCTGGCCCGCCGCGCCGGGCTACCGGGCATTTCCCGGTAGACCCTGAGTTGCTGGGCCGTAGGACTATTCTTACAATAATCTGTTCTTTAAAAAAATATAAATGATCAAAATGGAGATCACATTCTTTTGACGACGTTAATAATGTTGTGAGGAACCAAATTATAGTCAGTATAGACACCAGATTTGTGTATCATTGCTTATTTTATGGTGATTTAGAATACTTGAATCGTCCTAGATTTCCTGAAATTAATCAAAGTATGCCAATGAACTCCTTCAATAGAATTTGTGAAGTTATTCCAGCCTTCTAAAAAGCAAAAAAAAAATAAGGAAAAGTCAATGACGTTTGCCAAACTGTAACCTCAGTTTCCAAAAAGAAATGTTGAAAACATTTATGAGACAGATAAAGCTAAAAACATGATCAAGATGAACAAGGGCAAGAAAATGAAGAAAGTCTTGACACTGACTTTGAAGATGAAATTCCCTTGACAAATGTAGTCCCCTCTTATAGCTATCATTGTAGACACTGTTTTCGCAATGTGAAGTGCATTTGTTGTGTATCGTATGGATTTGTGGTTACATGTAAGTATAATTTATGTTCTACTGTATTCGATGTGTATGATACTCAGATGCCAAATTGGCCCAATTACCGAAATTATTTTGGCCAATACTGCAACTGAGCAAGAATTTGGCAATTTGTAACGGCCCGCCTTTGTTTAGAAATATTTTAATTGGCCTTATTGCCTCAGGTATGCTCTAAGCCGGAGAATACGTTCAAATTGCTCTGATATAGCGTAGATCAATAAATAACACAAGATAAATAATAAAAATAAAATATACTGTCTTTAACTATGTACAATGAAAGCGAACTTAATAGAACACACTGTATATTACGAACAGGGGGGTAGTTGCGTCAACGGGGGGGGGGTTGCTCGGGCTCGACAGCGGCGCCGCAATCCAAATTGTCCAGAAGAAGGGCAAGCACGTCGAATACGCCTTCGAAGCGCGCGTCGATGTCCCCGCAGGTGTCGCTGAGCCGGCTGTCCGCGCAGCGGCTTCTTATCGGTCAGAGGAGGTCGTTGGTCGCATGCCCCAGGTGATATTTGTTTACAATGGCTAGCTGCTGCGAACACTTCGGATTAGAAATGGTGTTTCAAGAACATACCTGCCGGCGTAGGAAGCTGCAGGAGTTCGCGTTCGGTGAGCCAAACTGGACCGGGGGCTGCTATACGATTTGCCGGCTTTCGCGGCTCGAAACGGTGCAGCGGTCGGACTTTCGGGAAATTCGCTATTCAAGCGAATTTGCGGCTTCGACTGGATTGCGGCGGTGTGGATATCCTTTTCGGAGGGCTTCAGAAATGCTCGTAGGATGCTGGTGGTGACTCTTACAGGCAGGTCCCTTATCGCATAATCTCTGTATGCGTCCAGCCTGGCGGCGGCGGGCTGTTGATTACTTCCTGGTGCCTCACAATTCGGGCGAGTTAATACGGTTGAAATACGGTTTTCGAAAACGCAAATGGAATACGCCTCGGAACTCGGATGATCATGGACGGGACGGCGGCGGTGATCTCGTTCAGCGGATTACAGGAATGTTAGTTACAAATTCCGCGGTTTCGGCCTTTAACTAACATCGGTTCGGTTACAAGGGATACGGGGAAAGCTAATTAGTAGCCACGGTTTCGGCCTTTAAATTAATGACGGTGAACGGGTTCGATAAGGACCTCCAGGTTATCGGTATGTTCTCACGGACTGACAGTAACCATACCAGCACCGTAAGAACCTTTTAGCCGATTTCCCCTTTGCTTAGACAGTAACCTGCACAGGGCAAAAGAGTAATCGTCTCAGGTGGATTGGGAGAAGGCTTAGGGGAGAACCCCAGGATGGGATCTGACTCAGGAGCTGCCATGTGTTCCTTTTTATACGTTCAGTGGCTCCCGGTCGGCGGTCGTGCTCCCCACTCTGGCGGCGGGGGAAACACTCCTGCGCGCAAACGTAGCTTCCTGCGCATCGGCTACCGGCCCGCGCTATCGCTTCTTAGCGCGGTCTTGAGATGCAAACGTTTGATAAGGCGGCGAATTAAACTCCCAATACGTTTCAAGTATCTTTAGAATTTAGATTCACAAGCGAAACGTTACAAATTAATTCGGCAATTGAGCGAATTTAGGTTTTATCCAATTCTCGTACTGAGTATTCTATTTGGGCATTTGAGCGAATTCGGCATCTGAGTCTAACCTATACAGGTTTCTCATCCAACTTAAGCAAATATCTTGTGCAAATTTATTTTCTAAACTAAAATTATTAATTACTCGTTTACGCAGCTGTAAGAACATTTGATAACTCTGCGCTGCTTGTCAAGATCCACCAAGCCACTCTAATGTCAAATTTCTTTCTGTTACAGAATAGACGTCAAACGTATAAACTCGATTTTTTTCAGTTTTAGCAGTTGAATATAGACCTTTTTATACATAATTTTATTTTAAAACCATAATCCTGTTTTATTTTCCACTGATTTTTTGTTTATATCTGTGATAAGAGGTATATAAAGTAGTCTATAACGCCCTAAGGCGTAAAGAGAGTGCGTAATGATAAACGCCCGCTCATTATGCCCTCTCGGGCGGACAAGCTTTTCAAGTTATTTGCGTATTCAAAGTGGAAAATAAAACAGCCTTACTTTATGTTTATAGCCCTCAGGCGACATAAACCTTCGGGCCAGAGCCCTGAGGCTTGCAAACTTGTCGCCCTCGAAAATGCATAAACATCTTCATAATGCCCTCGGTACATACATAAGTATGCTGGCTCTTAATAGCGGGCGTAATGTGACTGTTATGGCCTGAGGGTCTATAAAGTTGCTAGGCAGTATAATAAAGATTAACAATATAGTATAGCAACACCAACAATCTGCATAGAAACCATAGCATACCAAATATTCACAGCTCCACCACAACGATGACGCAGTAGTCTGTAGCCAAAATAAAATAAAATGTTGTATGTGCCACGTACATAATAACATTATTTATAACCATCGAAAAATTTAAAGCCCTCCGCTTTGCGTCGCCCTTTAAACATTTCATCGACTATAATTAATCTATTACGCCCTTAATACATTAATAACTACTAGCAGTCCAGTAAGACAAATGTCTCCTTTAATAAAACAAAATAGACCGTTTTGCAAATAGAACGCGTATTCACCACACGTACGTATATGACGTCATTGTTGGTAGCAAACTACCAGTCGCATTCGCCTTGATAAAATTTGCCTAGAATCTAACCTAAAAAGTTAGGATTAGGATAATTGATAATAATTAGTGTTAGAGACTGAAATTCGGTTCATGACCTGACATGACCATTCCAAACATATAACTTTCATAACTTTTTTCTTTATCTCTTACGGTTTGGCTGCTGAAACAGCGTCCCGGGCGGACAGGTGTATTTTATATATATAAATGGATTATTGACCTAGCTTACAAAACTATCTCGGTCATAAAATAGACTCCTCAAATTATGTAGGTACTTGCTATATAAATAGCTATTATCCAACACCTTCTCAAACTAAAAATATTAGTTATTTCAAATAAAACAAGTTCATCATTAGTCAGTCACTAGTGAGGGAAAAATAGAAAAGTCGGGGAGAAATAATTATTAGGGATACATAACAACTAATGAAAGGCTTGCTTGTAATTTTTAATGTTAGTGTAAACAAATTCAGAAGAAAAATAAGTTAAAGAGATTTAATAGACGTAATGGATAAAAATGTTTATTGAACGACCCACATGGGCGTCGTGGTTAAAGTTTTTCTTTCGTGACTAATTAATTTATTTTATTTTATTTTATTTTGTACTCAGCCGTACGTGGACGCTTGTTCAAGCTACATTCGACACTGATACATTCAGTAACTATTATTTTTGAGTAAATTTTATTTACTAAGTTTTGAGTTTTGTAACTTTACCTAATTCCACGACACCAATTACTGTTTATACTATATGTTTATAAAGGGTCTTTCATTAAAAACGATATGATTTTAATTTTAAATAAAACAACAACGGTTTGACATATCAATTTAGTTTTTGCTTTACTTTGAAGCTTGGGCAATGCAGTTATGTTTGGAAGAAGATATCGGTCAAATGTCCTCCACAACTTTGTGTACACTGACGCATCCGATGGCTCCAATTTTTGATCACCTTGTCCAACATTTGCGGCTATATGCCGGCGATAGCTTGGCGAATGTTGGCTTCCAAATGATCCAAAGTCTGTGGATTGTCGGCCTAGACTTGTGCTTTGACGTAGCCCCAAAGAAAATAATCTAGCGGTGTCAAATCACATGATCGCGGCGTCCAATTCACAAATCCTCGTCGTGAGATGATCCAATCGCCAAACTTATCTCTCAGCAAATCAAGCGTAGCATTAGCTGTATGGCACGTAGCGCCGTCTTGTTGGAACCACATCTCTTCAATATCGATGTTTTCAAGTTCTGGCCACAGATATTCTAGTAACATGGCTCTATAGCGGTTGCCATTGACGGTTACGGCTCTTCCCTCCTTATTTCGGAAGAAATAGGGTCCGATGACGCCACCATGCCATAAACCGCACCACACAGTAAGTTTTTCGGGATGCAACGCCATTTAATGTAACTCTTGTGGGTTGTTATCGCACCAATAACGGCAATTTTGCTTATTAACAAAACCATTCATCTAAAAATGCGCCTCGTCTAAGAAGATGATTTTTTGGTCGATATCAGGATCATCTTCCAAGTGCTCAACGGCCTAATCAGCAAACTCCCGTCGCAATGTGTGATAGTTTGGCTTTAGCTCTTGAGTCAATACGACTTTGCACGGATGTAGGCTCAAATCTTTTCGCATAATTCTCCAAGTTGACGTCCGAGAAAGCCCCAATTGTTGCGATCGTAGTGAAATCGACCAATTTGGCTCATTGGAAATACTGGCCGCTGCACCTACGATATTCTCCTCACTTCGAGCTTTTCGTTGTCTTCTTAGTGGATTATCGTCCTTTAAAGTGAACTCACGCTCCAAATTTTCCACAGTGCGGCGTTTAGCCTGCGAAGAGTAACGGTGATGGCGACCCAATTCTCTGGTGAACAAACGTTGAGCACCCACAATTGAGCTCGAACTTTGGTAATATTTTTTAATTATTTCTAAACAGTCGGGAATCGTCAAACGCTGCATGATGAAACTGCAGACTATACTGAATATTTTGACACTTGGAAGTAAAAGCAAAATATATCAGGAACCGAGAAATCCAGATTGAAAAAACTATCACCCTTATTGAAAGACCCTTTATTAAGGTCCCGGGTGGTGTTGCTTGAACAAGCGTCCACGTTCGATCAGCAGAGTTAAGCAACGCTCTTTCTGGTCAGAATTGAGAATTCCACGGCTGCTTCTCCCGGCGCCTCGTGGTACGGCTGCCACGGAGATAGGTGGTCCGGGATGTCATAATAACATCGTGACAGTTGTTAGTGGGGTTGGAAGTCTCCATAAAATGTACAGCGACGCCTATAATTGGCCTAACGGCTGTTGGCTGAGTACTCAATAAAATAAAATAAAATAAAAATTCTGGCTTTAAAGTTCTACCAAAGAGCAATGCTCTTTGGTTCTACCGTTTTATATCCTACTACCTTGAAAAAATTAAAATTTTGCCACGGGTATTTTTTAGGGTCTTTTCCCAAAATTTCAATGCCCGGGCCCTCTGTAGAGTCCCAGCACGCGCTTGAATATTTTCCTTGGACCATAAACAACGTGTAACATGTCTCAATTTTTTTCCTAGCATATAGGACTTTGTGATATATTCGTATGAATTGTTTTTCACAAAATTACTTTTATGGACACTAATTAGAAAGCACCTCGTATCGAGAATAAAGGGCGGACGTTTGGACGTCTAGACATAGCTCTGAATAAAACATTTGATTTTAGGCTCAAAATCTGCATAAAAATTTATTTTTAATATTTTTTAATAATTTAAAGGCAAGCTCTAGTTACTAAACCATTTTTGATCACAAGTTCGCTTAGCCATTGAAAGATGGTCAGTAAAAAACTGAAAACGTTCCTGACAGTGCCGCCTGAGATTCCAAAATTCCCGCCGAACTTTATAAGGTTGTGTTACGCAGTCGGTAAAGCAGCACACTTCGCATGCTAGTGGTTCAGTATGGTGCGTAAAAGTAAAAACAGCCTCTGCCATTTTGCAAAAGTGGTTTAACATTTTATTTTTGTAGTGTTTTATGTTTGGAAGGGCAGTGTATAGCACTAAACAAAAGACGGCATAAACAAATGTTTAAATGGACGCATCGTCCATTATCACACAAGTGTCACGGGATGACGAACAATTGAACAGTTATCCACCCGAAAAAGGTAAATAACAAGTGACAGATTCCATCGGGCACATCGCGCCCGCACCTGTTAAGCGCCGTGGGGAAACGGGGGCCTGCATGAACCCTCTCTGGCGCAGTACGCCGGCCGCTCGGCGGGGCTCTTTAAATATCATAAGAATGCGACCACCCAAAGTCGCGCCGCAAAGTAGGCGTGTATCATATGCAAAGGTAAACACGGTAAACAAGCTGTCAGGACCAGCTAACCTTGAGCCCGACCATGGGATTGGGCGAAGTCGCCAAATTCTTCCCTAATAATTGACGGCTTCCAGCAGCCGCCCGGGCCGACTATGCAAATCACCACACCTGCGTGACCTCTTTACGCCTAGTGTGTTTTGTTTACAGGGTGCTTTCACCTCCTTATGCAACGCTATATCTCTGCTTTCATTTGTTATCAGTGACCTTAGATTTGGGTTTGTTCGGCAGGATCGCTCACTCGAACCGACAATGACATATCAGAAGTCAGGACGGCCCAGCCGGGGAACAACAAGAAGGCCAAGCGCGGGTTCCTCCGCACCCTCCTCTGCTGCCTCGGCCGCAACCGCAGCAAGACACAGAGCCCTAACCAGTATGTGTTCGGCCGAGGCTCGCCCACGAGCCCGTCGGACTCGCCCAGGTTCCTCCTGCCGCCCGTACGACACCAGGACATGCACAAGATGTGCATGGTCATAGACTTAGATGAAACGCTCGTTCATAGCAGTTTTAAGGTGTGTTGTGTGTACGTGCACTGTGTTAAGTTTCCGTGAGGAGCAGACGGGTGCTTTTGGTCAACCGAAATCTAAGTTATTTAAATTTAAACCCTGAATCGATATGAACAGTTTGGTTGCAAGAAATTTATGTAAGAATATCGTTGGTCTGTTTTTCAAATTATTTGTGAGTGAAGAGTACAAGAAAACGGAGAAAGTTTGACCTTAATCTGTAACGAAGTTCAATTGTTAGCTAAAAGTTTCGATATTTAAATTATCTTGTAAATTTTTTTTAAGATTCTTAAAATTTTGTTCATCTTTGATTAGCAAAAGTTGGCAGTGTAAACTTGACTTTAATGACTTGCCATCTGGTATCATTTTTATGAAATTTAATAGAGTTGAACCAAATTAATAGACATTATAAGTATAACTATGGTGGAATAAATAATCCAAGATATGCGATTTAAAAATATCGAGAAATAAAATTTAGCAAGTTGACAGTAAAAAGGGATGGGCAAAAATAATTGTATTTTTAAAATTACCGATAATTAATTTTCTAATTCAGAAAGACGTTAAAATAACATTTGCATTGATCAAATATTTAATACCTAGTTATCATTTGTTTAAAAAGATAAGTTGTTTTGCATTATAAGTGCACCTTATCAGTTGATTCATATAAGCGTAGATTATATTTGAACTAATATTTTGTTTTTAGAATTGTATATTAAAACTTGATAATTTTAACTTATCTTGAAAATTTTAAGAACACTTACATGAAATATCTGCTTTTGCAAATAATCAAGAAAAATAACGAACAATTTCTTTTACGACTAATAATTCAGTCTATGGCAAATAAATTTTAATTAGCTCTCAGCAGTGATGATTGTTGTTGCCTGTTACGAACAAGCTCTTAACTGTGGAGAGTACCGGTAAACAACAGCTGCCATAGTCATACGGTCAAAGTTCTACTGGAATTTTGCCAATTTATGGTGTTGCAACCATACCAAGAGATCTTTAATAGGCTGCACATTGTAGTAACATGGGGCCCACGATTAAACATCACTTCCCTACCAATGCCCTTATGTTTTAACTATTGTGGCTCCTGATTTTGTTCAGGCCAATTGTCGTGTTTTCCCAAATAATCTTGGAAATTTCAGTGTTACAGAATGCATTAATTTACCGAGTTACTGCTCATAATAATTTTGCTAACTGATGTGCTGCACGATTCTCTTTTCCAATAGGTCCTTGTTTAGTTTGAATTCACATGTATACGAGGTTTATTCAAAAAATTCCTGGATTATTTAAAAAACTATCAATAGTGATATGGTCCGCTTCAAAGTAGTCCCAACACTTTGACATAGCCTTCAGCTCGTTCATCAATTTTGCCTTTATCTCCTATATAGTTGCAAAACGTTATCCTCTCATGATTCTCCTCATCTTTGGAAACAGGAAAAAGTTGTAGGGATCCATGTGTGGCGATTACGCTCTCAGGCACCGTATTTGCTGGACATGGCATCACTACTGTGTTGTTTTTGACAAAATACAGGAATACGTAGTAAAGTGTGGACAGGTGCATTATCATGGTGTAGTTCCCAGGAGTTCTTTTTCCACTATTCTGGTAGTTTTTTCAGATTCTTCAGCAATCTTCCTAATAATGATTTGGCGATTATCAAGAACAATTTTTCTTAATTTTTGCTACATTTTCATTGGTAGTTGATGTGCTCATGATATCCACACAAAATGATATGTGCAATTGCACATTTCATCAACATGATAAAATATTTGAGTTTCGCCTCGGTTGTTAGTTGGTGGTAGTTCAGATTATCAGCAAGACCAGCGCCATCTTCGTCTCCAGAGTCTTCATCAGTTAGAATATTGGTCTTGGAGGGGTTTTATGAATATTTCGTCAACATCTGCATCATCATTATAGATCATCTGTAATGCTTCTTCAAGTGTGAGTCCGGGTCCGCAATAATAATTTTAACTAACTGGACTAGGTAGTGTTGTAACTACAGGCAGACCTCGCCGTTCGCGGCGGTTACGTTCCAGAAGAATGCCGCGGGGCGCAAAACCGGTATGCGAGGGGTTAGGTTCCATTAACTATATTTATTTATACTATGCAACCTCAGAAAAAGAAACCTTTTCTGCGTTTTTTGTCTGGCAAATCTGAAGCAGAAACTGTACGCTTTGACGACATGGTTTTCCGTGTTTTAAAAATTAAATTCAATTGAATTTTCGGCAGAAACGCTCGAGAAGACAGTAAAGCTTGAACTAAAATTCCATACGTAACATAAATTTGCCACTTGAATCTAGAGCTCGAATGCCCATTTGTATATTCAAGTTATAATTTTACAATTTATTTCAGGTCCAATTTGGTAATAAGAGATTCAAAGGAATAGGCGCGATAAGTGTGTTTACAAGTTTGTGATAAATAATGTTATTTAGGTGTTCATGACATAAACCGCATACGTCTGCTTGATTTATTTACGGCCGGTCTTATAAAGGTCACTAATCTGACGTTAACTTTAAATCGCTGTTAAAATAAACAAAAGCTCATCAAAACGTTGGTGCTTGTGACATATTATTCATTAGTAAACAAATTTTGATGCGCTTTTGTTTATTTTAACAGCGAATTAAAGTTAACGTCAGATTAGTGGCTTTTACAAGACTGGCCGTTAGTGTGTGAAAGTTGAAACAGTTGGCAATTCTATCCGCGAACGGCAAAGAAAAGGGTGCATAAAGGTGCCCCGCGTAAAATCAAATTAACGAACCGCAAAGCCGCGAACGGCGAGGTCTGCCTGTACTTCACTGCTTTAGTAAGATTTTGAAGATATGATTATTGTTACATTTCAAACAAACTATTTTGCCAAATTTTCATTCACAAAAACGAAATAGTAACTTTGATGATACTAACAGTAGCTTGAAATTTGCAATTTTTAGCAATCACATCGAGAAAACGGAGATCACAGATACACAACATACTTCATTTTTTATAGAAAATCAAGCAAATTACACTAATACGTAAAATTTGTAAAGTCAATACATTTGGAAAGCACTGTCACAGGTGGCGCTGTTTAGAACAAACCTCAACAGCATTGCCATATGGACACGCACCCGTTATAGAATATAAAGGTTATTTATTAAGCGAACGCATACTAAAAGCCTGCATAGCTCTACATAACAAAGGTTTGGATATTGTCTTAATGATGGAGCACCTTTTTCTTTATCGAACCCACTTGATTCAATAATTTTTTTGTTCCGCTCTGACCAATAAGTCAGCGTAGTATTCCCTAGTTGTTGCTCCAGCTTTTTGCTTTCCTCGAAGACGGATAAATTTAGTTTTCAATTGTTTTTCACTGCAGGTGTGTAATATAATAAAAACTCTTCACATAAAATTGCTTTGATTCGTCAAGTCCAGACACTCCTGGAAAATTTGGTGTCCATAGTATGGTAATGCAGCATCCATCTTGTTCAGATCTTACTCATTTCCTGTACATACCTGTTCAGTTCAACTACTATTCACGGTCCCAGCTACCTGACATACCTTTACTCAACGGTATGCCAACAGTTGATGGTCATATGCCATGTTTGAAAAGCATTCTCCATTTCTTAACCATACGACCATAGTAACCGTATTTTCATGAATTAGCCGCTATAGACCTTGCTGGCTCGGAGCTTTAGTTATTATTCTTCCCCATTACCTCCTGTCCGTTGTTTTACACCTCCAATCTCTTGCCTTTGGTTTCTTCAAATCCTGCTCAACCATTTCCAGCCATAGCTGTTTTGGATGACTTCTTCGTGTTCCGATTAGACCTCTGTGTAGCACTCTTCGTGATTCTGTTTCTTGGACACCTCTCCACGTGTCCCAGCCATCTTAACCATACGAAGGTGCAGATCCCTCAAAAGTAATGATCTTATTTTCATGAATTGTTTTAGGATTTAAATATAACCGTTATAGACCTTGCTGGCCCAGAGCTTTAGTTATTATTCTTCCCCATTACCTCCTGTCTGTTGTTTTACACCTCCAATCTCTTGCCTGTAGTTTCTTCAGATCCTGCTCAACCATTTCCAGCCATATCTGTTTTGGATGACCTCTTCTTCGTGTTCCGAGTAGACCTCTGTGTAGCACTCTTCGTGATTCTGTTTCTTGTACACCTCTCCACATGTCCCAGCCATCTTAACCATACGAAGGTGCAGATCCCTCAAAAGCAATAATCTTATTTTCATGAATTGTTTTAGGATTTAAATACAACCGTTATAGACCTTGCTAGCCCAGAGCTTTAGTTATTATTCTTCCCCATTACCTCCTGTCCGTGGTTTTACTTCTCCAATCTCTTGCCTTTAGTTTCTTCAGATCCTGCTCAACTATTTCCAGCCATAGCTGTTTTGGATGACCTCTTCTTCGTGTTCCGATTAGACCTCCGTGTAGCACTCTTCGTAATTCTGTTTCTTGGACATCTTTTCACATGTCCCAGCCATCTTAACTATACGAAGGTGCAGATCCCTCAAAAGTAGTAACCTTATTTTCATGAATTGTTTTAGGATTTAAATATAACCGTTATAGACCTTGCTGGCCCAGAGCTTTAGTTATTATTCTTCCCCATTACCTCCTGCCCGTTGTTTTACTCCTCCAATCTCTTGCCTTTAGTTTCTTCAGATCCTGCTCAACCATTTCCAGCCATAGCTGTTTTGGATGACCTCTTCTTCGTGTTCCGAGTAGACCTCCGTGTAGCACTCTTTGTGATTCTGTTTCTTGGACACCTCTCCACATGGCCCAGCCATCTTAACCATACGAAGGTGCAGATCCCTCAAAAGTAGTAACCTTATTTTCATGAATTGTTTTAGGATTTAAATAAAACCGTTATAGACCTTGCTGGCCCAGAGCTTTAGTTATTATTCTTCCCCATTACCTCCTGTCCGTGGTTTTACTTCTTCAATCTCTTGCCTTTAGTTTTTTCAGATCCTGCTCAACCATTTCCAGCCATAGCTGTTTTGGACGACCTCTTTTTCGTGTTCCGATTAGACCTCCATGTAGCACTCTTCGTGATTCTGTTTCTTGGACATCTCTCCACATGTCCCAGCTTTTTTAACCATACGAAGGTGCAGATTCCTCGAAAGTAGTAACTGTATTTTCATGAATTGTTTTAGGGTTTAATTTAAATATAGCCGTTGTAGACCTTGCTGGCCCAGAGCTTTAGTTATTATTCTTCCCCATTACCTCCTGTCCGTGGTTTTACTTCTTCAATCTCTTGCCTTTAGTTTTTTCAGATCCTGCTCAACCATTTCCAGCCATAGCTGTTTTGGACGACCTCTTTTTCGTGTTCCGATTAGACCTCCATGTAGCACTCTTCGTGATTCTGTTTCTTGGACATCTCTCCACATGTCCCAGCTTTTTTAACCATACGAAGGTGCAGATTCCTCGAAAGTAGTAACTGTATTTTCATGAATTGTTTTAGGGTTTAATTTAAATATAGCCGTTGTAGACCTTGCTGGCCCAGAGCTTTAGTTATTATTCTTCCCCATTACCTCCTGCCCGTTGTTTTACTCCTCCAATCTCTTGCCTTTAGTTTCTTCAGATCCTGCTCAACCATTTCCAGCCATAGCTGTTTTGGATGACCTCTTCTTCGTGTTCCGAGTAGACCTCCGTGTAGCACTCTTTGTGATTCTGTTTCTTGGACACCTCTCCACATGGCCCAGCCATCTTAACCATACGAAGGTGCAGATCCCTCAAAAGTAGTAACCTTATTTTCATGAATTGTTTTAGGATTTAAATAAAACCGTTATAGACCTTGCTGGCCCAGAGCTTTAGTTATTATTCTTCCCCATTACCTCCTGTCCGTGGTTTTACTTCTTCAATCTCTTGCCTTTAGTTTTTTCAGATCCTGCTCAACCATTTCCAGCCATAGCTGTTTTGGACGACCTCTTTTTCGTGTTCCGATTAGACCTCCATGTAGCACTCTTCGTGATTCTGTTTCTTGGACATCTCTCTACATGTCCCAGCTTTTTTAACCATACGAAGGTGCAGATTCCTCGAAAGTAGTAACTGTATTTTCATGAATTGTTTTAGGGTTTAATTTAAATATAGCCGTTGTAGACCTTGCTGGCCCAGAGCTTTAGTTATTATTCTTCCCCATTACCTCCTGTCCGTTGTTTTACACCTCCAATCTCTTGCCTTTGGTTTCTTCAAATCCTGCTCAACCATTTCCAGCCATATCTGTTTTGGATGACCTCTTCTTCGTGTTCCGAGTAGACCTCTGTGTAGCACTCTTCGTGATTCTGTTTCTTGTACACCTCTCCACATGTCCCAGCCATCTTAACCATACGAAGGTGCAGATCCCTCAAAAGTAATAATCTTATTTTCATGAATTGTTTTAGGATTTAAATACAACCGTTATAGACCTTGCTACCCCAGAGCTTTAGTTATTATTCTTCCCCATTACCTCCTGTCCGTGGTTTTACTTCTCCAATCTCTTGCCTTTAGTTTCTTCAGATCCTGCTCATCTATTTCCAGCCATAGCTGTTTTGGATGACCTCTTCTTCGTGTTCCGATTAGACCTCCGTGTAGCACTCTTCGTAATTCTGTTTCTTGGACATCTTTTCACATGTCCCAGCCATCTTAACTATACGAAGGTGCAGATCCCTCAAAAGTAGTAACCTTATTTTCATGAATTGTTTTAGGATTTAAATATAACCGTTATAGACCTTGCTGGCCCAGAGCTTTAGTTATTATTCTTCCCCATTACCTCCTGCCCGTTGTTTTACTCCTCCAATCTCTTGCCTTTAGTTTCTTCAGATCCTGCTCAACCATTTCCAGCCATAGCTGTTTTGGATGACCTCTTCTTCGTGTTCCGATTAGACCTCCGTGTAGCACTCTTTGTGATTCTGTTTCTTGGACACCTCTCCACATGGCCCAGCCATCTTAACCATACGAAGGTGCAGATCCCTCAAAAGTAGTAACCTTATTTTCATGAATTGTTTTAGGATTTAAATAAAACCGTTATAGACCTTGCTGGCCCAGAGCTTTAGTTATTATTCTTCCCCATTACCTCCTGTCCGTGGTTTTACTTCTTCAATCTCTTGCCTTTAGTTTTTTCAGATCCTGCTCAACCATTTCCAGCCATAGCTGTTTTGGACGACCTCTTTTTCGTGTTCCGATTAGACCTCCATGTAGCACTCTTCGTGATTCTGTTTCTTGGACATCTCTCCACATGTCCCAGCTTTTTTAACCATACGAAGGTGCAGATTCCTCGAAAGTAGTAACTGTATTTTCATGAATTGTTTTAGGGTTTAATTTAAATATAGCCGTTGTAGACCTTGCTGGCCCAGAGCTTTAGTTATTATTCTTCCCCATTCCCTCCTCTCACTGGTTTTACTCCTCCAATCTATTGTCTTTCGTTTCTTCAGATCCTGCTCAACCATTTCCAGCTATAGCTGTTTTGGACGACTTCTTCTTCGTGATTCTGTTCCCTGGACACCTCTCCACATGTCACAGCCATCTTAACCATTGAGATTTCGCCATATTTATTATGCTGGGTTCCGCATACAGTCTCATTATTTCTTGTTATGTTTTCTTCAACCATCTTCCCTCCATATATCCTTTGTTAATATTTTTCTCTCCCATATCACTAGCTTGTTCTATATATATTCATTCACTCTTCATGGCTCAAATACATATATTACACTTACTCTAATTAATGTTTTGTATACCCTAATTTTAGCCCCCCGAGTGTTCTGTGTTCTGTACTTCTATCAACCTCGCACTTATTTCGTCTTTTTCATCTCGGTTTTCATTAATCTGTATTCCTAGATAAACTGCACTTTTCTCTCTTTCACATACTATTTCTTTGTTGTTTTCTCTGATAATTTTTAGTTCTTAGTCTTGTGGGAGTTCTTCTATGTGCTTCATTATCATGTACTCTTCAGAGCCACATATGAGTGTGTTCTATTCATTGAGTTGTATGCCGGTCTAAAGTCGGCAAAGCATACATCTAAAGGTACTTTGTGTTTGTAGCAGATACTTTGTATTTGTTTTAGTGTATCTTAAGTATTTGGTCTGTCACTGATGTATTATGCGTGTTTACTGATTTGAGTCCATATCAGTGTAGTTTGCACAGCTTTGTGTCTCCCTTTTTATGAATTGGAATGATCATCACTCGTGTCAATTTCTCTAGTATACTTTCTTTTTTTCAGATGTCTGTTATTAGTTCAATTCTTTTATTAGTAGCTTTTCACCCTAATTGACTTGCTCTGCTGTTATAATAGTTTCCCCATGGGTCTTGTTATTTTTCTTCTCTGGATTATTCTCTCTACTTCCTCTTGTTTCTTCTTCTTTTTGATAGAGTTCTGTCTCTTCCACTTCCTCCTCCTGGTTCTGTCCTTTGTTCAACAGTTTTTGAAAATATTCTTGCTTTTGCTACAATTTGTACCGCATCTCCTATTAGATCTTCTTTCTTGTCTCTCATATATATATTATCTTGGGTTCTTGTGTCTCCTTTTGCCTTTTTCACGTTCTGATAAAAATTCTTATTTCTTTTACTTTATACTTTTCCTCTAATTGTCATATCTCTTTATCTTTATGGCTTTTCGTGGTGTCCATTATCTTTTTAGTCCTTCTCCTTTGTTCTTGATTATTCTTGTGTATTTTCCTCTGTTGTTATTCTGAACATGTTCACTCTTGCTTCTATTATATTTTACACAAGTTTTATTATATCTGCCTGTACATTAAAACCATCATTTTATAATTCCTTTAACTCTATGGTAATATGAACAACCTACTGGATCTATATCTTACAGCTATGTTTCTCTTTTAAAGTGCGTTTTCAGTTTTGATCAAACCATCTACCTCCTGTAGAAAATCTTTTACTATTTGGTTCTATTTTTCTTCTGTATCGCTTTCCTTCTTTTGTTCTCTACAATCGGCAGATCTGCTACCGTGTACCTTTTTCCTGATCTTCTGATAGTCTTTCTCGCCTCTATACAGTCTTGTTTGAAGTGAGTGTTAACCATAAAATGGTCTTGAGTAGGCATGTGCCCCTCAACAGCTGCTGACATTGGTAGTATATTGGTCTTACCCTTTTTCACTAAGTACATGATCGACCTGGTTCACTGTGTTTCCATCTGGTGGGACCTCCAGGTTCCTTGTTATATGTCCTTCATTAGATATTGTGTTCCTTTTATTACAATTTTATTTTCAGCTGCAAAACCAATTATCTTTTACCGTTATCATTACTCATTTCATGTTTGCTATGTTTTCCTGCAGTTGCTGCAATTTCTTCTTTTACCATCTTTTAGCATCTTCACATCGTATCTAGGCATATTTTGGTAAACACGCTCAATTTTTTCATAGAATTAATCTTTTATGTCATCTTGCTGTACTTCTGTAGGTGCATGTATATTTAGTAAACTTAGTTTTCTTCCTCTAATTTTAATTATCAGCCAACACAGTCTGAGACTGGTACAAAATGTACCATTATTTATTTAAAGTCGTTGCTAATCAGGAACCCTGTCCCGAGCATTCTGCTTTCATTCCTGCTCTTTAGAAATGTATAATCATCCATTATCTCCTTGTCTTTTTGCTTTTGTTTCCTATATTGCCACTATATTCACTTGATATTGTTTTAGAATTCGTGTTAAGAGTATTAAGGCCCCTTTATGCTTATCGTGTTCTGTATGTTCTAATTCTTAACTCCACGGCTCTTTTTGTCTTTAGCTTTTCTTTTCCTTTTCACTGTTTTTACCTCCATCGTCTAAAAGACGAATAGAAGGGCATATTCTGGACCCAACATATACAGGGTGTTGAAAAAAAGGGTAAAATATTTTACCCACTTATAGATCTCATCAATACAAACAAAAAAGTCCTAATAAACATGGGTCCGGAAATGCTTTGTTTCTGAGATATAGAGTGTTAAAGTTTTCAAGTTTTTGTCTTAATAGGTTCAGAGTGCAAAAATATGGACTTTATTTTTTTTCTTGAAAACGAAGCGAGATCTGAAAAAATCTCAGGAGACAAAAAAGTTGCATTTTGAGTTACATTATTAAAAATATATATAAAAATTGCAAAAAATCTCGTGGGTGTTATTTTTTTGTGCAAAAACCTAATCGTTCTGCCTCCTAGGCACGCCCCTGGATATACTACATCAATTGTAATAGGTCCAAAAGATACCTCATAAAGTTATAAACAAACTCGAAAAATTTCATTAAAATCGCTCAAAGCGTTTATAGATAACATAAAAAAAAACGAATTAAAAAAACTTTTAACACCCTGTATCTCCGAAACGAAGCGTTTCCGGACCCATGTTTATTAGTACATTTTTGTTTGTATTGATGAGATTTATAAGTGAGCACTTTTAAAAATAAAATTGTTTATTTTTGCTTTAACTAAGAAATACATAAAAGTAAGCATTGCAGTTGCACATAGCTCAGGCTTTATTCTTCACGACGTGGGACCCAACAAATACAGGATAAATGTTGTAAGAGACAAAAAGGAGCAACAAATAAGTGTGTTGTGTTAAATGTAGCTGCATTGCAGAAATATGAAGGGCCACAGCAGTGCACGCCTGCTTTATTTGTGGGCTACCACCGATCATTGAAATCGCATTCGCGGTTTGTTATCAGGCGCTGTTCGAATCCCGTTGCCGGTAATGTTATTTTATTTGAAAATTGATCTAATTGGCATCAGTGTTTCAGTATTATTACGAACCTGAAAATATTTTCACTTCTAATTTCCTTTTTATTTTTAAAATTGTTTAGTGTCACAACGTCCACTTGCGAGGGAAGTTCTGAGTAAAGCCCTTTACAGATTTTTTTACTCTTAGTAGCTGTAATAGTTGGTCTGCGGAGTACTTCAGTTGTGCCTTAGGTTTTAAACCATTCTTAAATTGATATTTCATGACAACTCACTGTTTAGTGTGTTTCATTTTTACGTAAATCACTCTATACACTCGATTTCACCAGTTATAGTTCGAAAGCTATACAGATTGTCCGAAATCCGTTTGGAACATAGGAAATTAATCAGTGTGACAAAGAAGACATAAACAAAATGAGTAGCAAGACAAAGATAGAATGTAATCATGGCTAGGTAAATGTTTAAAGTAAAATTAAGTCAATGAAACAAACAAACGCTTCTGTCAAATATTTTATCTGTCATAGACACCCGTATGCATAGTCGTTCACCGGGGTTTCATTATGAATAGTATGTTGGCAGTCCATCTGGCAACAATATTATGTTCTGTCAAGTGACAGTAAATTTGTTGGAGGTTATGCAGGTTATACAACAAAATAAAAATCACAGTTCTGTTCATGGGCAACTTAACAACAAAAATCCAAGGCCAAACTTCATGCAAAAAAGGAGTGAATGAATTATAAATGCTTAACATTTAGGTAATTTTGTTTCAGCCCATAAGCAATGCGGACTTTGTAGTACCAGTAGAAATTGATGGCACGGTGCACCAGGTGTACGTGCTCAAAAGGCCGCACGTGGACGACTTCCTGAAGCGGATGGGGGAACTGTACGAGTGCGTGCTGTTCACAGCATCGCTGGCCAAGTATGCGGATCCCGTCGCGGACCTGCTAGACAAGTGGGGGGTGTTCCGGGCTCGCCTGTTCCGTGAGAGCTGTGTCTTCCATAGGGGTAACTACGTCAAGGACCTCAATAAGTTAGGGAGGGAGTTGCAGCAGATTGTTATTGTTGACAACTCGCCTGCGTCTTACATATTCCATCCAGATAATGCGGTAAGTTTGAGATTAATCAACAGGGGTTATGTCAATTCGGTTATCAGTGCCATAAAACTATTTCCTTCTTCTTATCACTTTGGCACGAGTACGGTTTATTTTGAGGAAGCGTCACAGAGGTGACCCTGGCTTGATTTGCTAACACAACAAATTATGCTGCTTTAATTTTTCTGAAAAGTTAGTGTGGAATGACGAAGGATAATAATTTCTGTGTTGGGTTGCTTTTATTTAGTTGTTTGTCTCTATTTGCATCAGTTGTTTTGTGATTGTCATTTGTTTACACACCAAGGTCTACCTAGTATTGTAGTTGCATAATAGGATATGTTTAATTCGTGTTTATTGCTAACAATTAATATTGTGATGATAGTTATTATTACCGTGGACTATTTTCAAGGAGTACATATTTAAATTGTTCTAAAAATTAACCTAAACGTTTATTATGGTGTCATCGTTAAGTGAGCTGCAATTAATGGAATTCTGTTTTGATTTTTCTAACTTAAGGGATTTAGGGAAAACTGGAGAAACTTTGACCGTAATATTGATTTATTAATGCACCAATGAAGTTCAGTAGTTTTTGTTCAAATTTTCTTTATTTAAATTTGTTGCAATGTAAGCTTTTGGGAAACTTAGGGCCGGTTGCAGAAAGCAATGTTAAGTCTGGTGTTAGGTAACATCGCGTCAAAGTGAACAAAATCGCATCAAATTTTGTTTACTAATGTATTAGTTACCATAAGCATTTGAGATTTGATTCGTTTTTGTTCACTTTGACGTTGCGTTAGCTAACACCAGACTTAACATTGCTTTCTGCAACCGGCCCTAAGTAATCTTAAAATATTGTTCTTCTGTTATCTAATTATTTAAGATGAAGCTTAGTTAAAACAGAATGAAATATGCAACATGTTTAATACGATTTTATAGCTGCTATAGACTTGTTCCAGAAAGTATTGGTTTAAATCATTCTAAAACGTAGTAAAAACGTTTATTAGTATCGTGTTTATTGCTAAAGGTAATGAAAGACATATTGTTAAAATTGCCATTTAAAAAATTGCTGTGGCATTACGTACAGACAAACATTTGCATATGGATTTATTTCAGTGTTTATTCCTTTGTTTTGTCCACAAGTTGTTTACACATTATAAAATGGATAAGGATCGGTTACGTAATATCATAATTTATATATATAATATGGGTTTTACACAGCTGCTAGCTGTCTTCCTTCCCTTTCTGTCTAATGGATCTTCTAGATCTTCCTTTTCTATTTCGTCCAGGTGATGTTCTTGTGCATTCATTTTTCTTCAAATCTCTTGTTTACGAACATGCTTTAGTATTGACACTCTTGCAGTTCTTCGTAAGTAGTTCATTTCTGTAGCTTCAAGCTTCTTGTTAGTTCTGCCGTTAATATCCATAATTGCAAGCGTGGCCGAGCGATTAGGGAGCTCGGTTGCGGTGCCACGGTACAGGGTTCAATTCTAACATCTGGCAACTGGCGGGCCGCCATTGGATACCGAAACGATGGTTGTGGAAGTAGGGAAAGTAAGGCAGTCTTCGAAGGCGTGATGCTAACCACATTATCCAGTACGGTGTGCCAGATGACTGGGTTTCGGAAAGATATTTCAGCGGCCTTGACCTGTCAAATCTCAGGCCAGATTCCTATGTGAAGCGTCCTGAACTTTACTTTAATGTTCATAGTTCTACTGTAGCATATTATCGACTACTATTGTCTTTCCAATGCATTTTTTATTATTCTGTGAAATGTGTTCTGTTTAAACATCCGATTATTCTGTGACCTTGTTAAATTTTATTAACTATTTCTGTTCGACCTAATCCATCTTTTGTCAATAGCACACCCAGATATTTAAACTGTTGTCTTCTATGTCTATTTTCATCAATTAAAATTTGAAACTGCACTTCGGTGTTAATTGCGAGATTTTTCTACTATTCATATTCATTCCTACTTCTTAGTAACTTTTACGCAGATGTTTAAGCATAAATTCAAGATCATAATCATCCTAAGCTAGGACTATTTAATCGTCTTATGAAATTGAGCGTAAACAGGTACTTATTTCCATTTTTTTAAATACATGCTGTAGTTATACAGATTGTCTGCAGGTAGTAGGTACATATTCGATTAATATATGATTTCAAATGTAATTCTCCAATAAACTTGACTTATTATTTTATTCCATTTATTCACATTTGTAGATTAATTCTCCTTTTCCATTAGTTTTTTTACTACATACTTGTAAGCTTCTTTAGTGTTATATCTTTACTTGTTCTTCGATATAACAGGGGGGAATAAGAGACGAATGAGGTAATAAGAGACCGGCATATTAAATATCTCACAACTTATTAATGATATATTTTTCAAACTAACACAAAATGTGTGTTATATTGAAGGTATTTCATGTTTAAATGATATTTGCTTTTTTCCTAAATAATAAGAATAGTATATCTAGGATATTTTTTTGAAATTTTTGCCTCTTATTACACCAATGGGGTAATAAGAGACCAAGTGCGCAACTTTCCTTTGATAGCACTTACAACAAGTCTGGGGTAATAAGGAAACTTAAACATAATGTGAAATAACTGTCCAAATCCGACCGCTGTAACTTAATTAGGTCAGAAATGGGAGACATTTAAATTTAAAAACCTGTGAAGTCAATGAGAAATTCAAAAACATAAGACAACAGAATTTAAATACAAAGCTTTATTAATCTACTAATAACAAAAATCAGTACAGGAACATAAAAATTCGTAAATTTCTCAAAATTTTAACAAAAACTAAATTTTTCTAAATCTTAATACCTATCTACTAAACATGTACAGGGTGGCCAGATAAGAATGCAAAGTGCTGTATCTCGGAAACTATTCGTCGTAGAGACTTCTACAAAATTTAATGACTAAAGTGGCCAAAAGAAGACCGTGGAAAATATTTTCAGATTTCCAAAATGGTCACGAGGGGGCGTAACCGCCATCTTAAACCTTTAAAGTGATTTTTCACTGAAATCCACCTAGTAAATGTTACCAAAAGATATATGCTTATTAAAGCTAAGCTTTACTCGAGTAATTTTTGTTTAACACTTTTTGACTTATCTATTAAAATAAAGTGGTGGGGGGTAATTCAATGTTTTTTTAAATAAACAGCTGTAACTCTTAAACCACTGAACGGATTTTAACAAACTTGGTCTTGTTGGAAAAAGCATTTATTGTTCCATGAAACCCATCTTACCTGTGATATGTCTAATTCTTAGTGATGCCGCTAGAGCGCGTTTTTTTGATGTAATAACATAAAATTGCAAAATTCTCTAAAAAATTAAATGCAATATGACTTTTTTTTTCATAAAAATGTAGTGAAATGATACCTAAATAGGCTAGTGAAAACCGTATCTCGATATCTTATTCGTAGCCTGAAATATCGAAGAAAGAAAATTTAGTTATCATCTAATTTTAAAAAGATGTTATTACACCGATATTTATTGTTATTTATTTGTCGTTTTTCAAGATTCAATGATAAAATTTCATAATTTAATAATTTTTAAATAATAAAAGTATTCTTTGTTCAAATAATTTAAAAAAACGTGTAGGGGCATAATAAGAAAAAAGGGCTGATTTTGAAATAAAACTAATGCCTCCTTAAATGCTCGAACTGTCTTCCATCACACTCAATGCATTGTTGGAGCCGCTCATGCGTGGACATTACAGCAGCTTCAATTTCTGCTCTTGAAAGGCTACGAATGGCCTCCTATATTCGGATTTTCATGTCGTCTCTCGTTGTTTGTGGAATTTGATAAACAATATCTTTCAACCGACCCCATAGATAGAAGTCCAAACAGGTGAGGTCTGGGGATCGGGGTGGCCAAAGAAATAGACTTCCTCGCCCAATCCACTTCTGGTGATATGTTAGATCTAAATGCTCTCGCACAACCGTCTAGTTGCAAAAACATATTTTGCCGTAATTGCAAGGGCACATCTTCTAATAAAATAAGCAATTGGTTTACCAGAATATCAAGGAACACGGCACCATTTAGTGGTTGATCAAAGAAATAGGGACCTATAATAGTTCCGCCCAGGATGCCACACCACACATTGAGACTCCAATGGCCTTGATGTTGGACCTCGCGCAACCAGTGAGGATTGCTGTCAGACCAATAATCATATTATGCAAATTAATGTTTCCATCACTTCTAAAAGTGGCCACATCCGTCCAAAGAATTTCAGATAAAAATTCTCTATTTTCCCTAATCATGCCCAACATCCAATGACAATGATCTATCCGTCGGTCAAAGTCTTCGTGATTTAAGGCTTGATGTAAAACCATATGATATGGGTGCAGTCTAAAAATTTGAAATAACAAACACATTGTGAAACATGTAAGGTAGTATTTTTAGTGACATAAAAACTTACCTGTGATCCTTTAAAATGTTTAGAATAGTAGTACGTGATATACCCAACGCGCGAGACATTGCTCTTGTACTAACGTGGGGATTCAATTCCACGTCTGCTAAGACATTAAAAATATTGTCTTCCATTGTTCTAGCAGAGTGTCTTTGCAACTGAGGTCGAAAGCTGCCAGTATTACGCAAATTTTGCACTAAACGCGGAAAAATTCTCGCATCGCGTAAACGCCGATTTGGATATCGAGCTCTGTATACTCTTTGAGCCAATGCCGCATTTTGAAGACATTCAAAATATACCGCAATCATATCGACAGCTTCATCATTTGTAAAAGGCATTTTAATAGTTTTAAGGCCTTACTTGTGTGTGCAACGAACACAAATTACACTGTCTCTATAAGTATAATTTTAATATTTGTTGACAAGTTGATTTTAGGCATTTATTTTTCCTCTATGGCCTACTCTTCATATTCTGCCTACCTTGCACTTGCATACTAGCTGCATTGATTATTATGCCCCTACACGTTTTTTTTTTAAATTTTTTGAACTAAGAATACTTTTATTATTTAAAAATTATTAAATTATGAAATTTTGTCATTGAATCTTGAAAAAAGACAAATAAATCACAATAAATACCGGTGTAATAGCGTCTTTTTAAAATTAGATGATAACTAAATTTTCTGTCTTCGATATTTCAGGCTACGAATAAGATATCGAGATATGGTTTTTACTAGCCTATTTAGGTATCATTTCACTACATTTTTATGAAAAAAAAGTCATATTATTGCATTTAATTTTTTTGAGAATTTTGCAATAAATGCTTTTTCCAACGATACTAAGTTTGTTAAAATCCGTTCAGTGGTTTAGGAGTTACAGCTGTTTATTTAAAAAAACATTGAATTACCCCCCACCACTTTATTTTAATAGATAAGTCAAAAAGTGTTAAACAAAAATTACTCGAGTAAAGCTTAGCTTTAATAAGCATATCTTTTGGTAACATTTACTAGGTGGATTTCAGTGATGAAAAATCACTTTAAAGGTTTAAGATGGCGGTTACGCCCCCTGGTGACCATTTTGGAAATCTGAAAATATTTTCCACGGTCTTCTTTTGGCCACTTTAGTCTTAAAATTTTTTACCGAAACTCTCTACGACGAATAGTTTCCGAGATACAGCACTTTGCATTCTTATCTGGCCACCCTGTACATAGTGGGCACTTTTTTAATACCCCATGATGACTATTTACACTAGTTGGTTGATGCATTTTGGAGTGAAATTTAAAATGCCTCAAATGTGAAATTTTTTTATGACATACGGCACATTTAAAATTAAATAACTTTTCACAGGTAAGAGTGCTCTTTTATCTCAAAAAATCGTTAAGTATTAATATTAGCTTCGAAATGTAAACTGCATTTTGATTATACAATTTCTATTAATATTGGTTATCATATTTACCATTATGAAACCTATTGACGTGTCTTATATAATTTGCATACTTTGAAAACATCTTGGAACATTCCTTGCAAAATGGGGTGACTCTAAATTGTTTTTTAGGCGCAATTTCAGCTGCTTTATCTAATAGATTATTATAGAAATGTAAAAAGATCTATTTGAAACGAAAACTTGAAAAATACATACCTGGATGAAATTTTTTTGCGTGTGCTCTTAATTTTGATACTTTTGAAAAGCTCTTTTCGAACAATTCACAATAATTATTTTGCGGCATAATTATCAATACGAAATACCACATACAAAATAAGGTTAAGTAAACACGATTGAACACGACTACAGCAGTGCCAAGTTCACTATGCGCATGCAGAAGCTCGGGAGACAAAGTGGACGCTGGCCCTCTAGACTCTAGTTGTTGATTTTCTCTTCTTTCCACTATTTATCTGCATTGTCCACTTCTAGCTACTCAGTTCTCTCCCATCTCTGTACTCTTTCCTTTTTATTCCTGTCCTGCTCTCTTCATATCTCTTATTAGCACCTTTCCTTCCTCATATCTTATTTTACTTCCATTAATTTTCCCATTAGCATTTCTCTTCTTTCTTCATAGCATATTCCGTATCGCATTTCCCTCTAATTCAATTTTTTTTTTCAATTAGGAGCCTTAATTATGTAATAAAAAACAAAGCTAATAATAATTAGCTTTGCTTTTTCTCTTCCCTTTTCTATATTTGTATTCAGTATAGTCAACTTCTTCACTGATTTCTAGCATCTGCTTCTTGGCACAATTCACTTTCAAGTTTTTATATTTTCTCTTTTTAACCACTTTTGCCAGCACACAAAAAACAAACTTCTAAAGATTTCTCTCAAGAAAAGCAATGTTATACTAATAATTACATACATAGCAAAGCTTATCATTGAATGTTTTTTATCCCTTTTTATAGTAGTTTGCTGCAAGCTACTTGCGAAGTAGCGAATTTTGTGATAGTCAGCAATGTGTGTATTAGGAGTCATCTTTCATCTAATTCTTATGACATTAGTATGTTGTATAATTTTTTTTTTATTTAAAGCGTTACAAAAGGCGTCTCTATGTTGGCAGGTACCAGTAGCATCGTGGTTCGACGATATGACAGATTCGGAACTGCTAGACCTTATACCTTTCTTTGAAAAACTGAGTAAAATGGATAACGTGTATACAGTGCTGTGCAATTCAAACCACCCGTACAATAATGGTGTGCCCCAGCTGAAGGGCCCCTCGCCCTCCTCCGCCGCCCAGTCGCCGAGGGAGCCACCTGCATCGTAGCATTACGCCACACTCGGAAGAATTAATAAGGTGATTGTGTTCGTCATGCGAGCCTTCATCTTGGGAGACTTCGACTTGCACTCCACCTGGTAACGTAATTACTGCGTTGACTCGCTCTGCTGTATGTATGTAGTACATAACCTAGCATTTACATTGTGTTGTCGGAATTTCGAGTTTATTTAATACTGTAACGTCGTCCTAAGTCTATGTGTTTTGACATCATTTAATCGTCTTTTGGTTCGATTCAATGCGATCTGTGAAACTGCAAGCTAAATCGTCGACATTCGTGTTTTATGTATGGTTATAACATTTTAAATAGTTAAGAATTCGGTATGTGTGGAAATGCATAGTAATTAATGCCAGATGGTACCTTCCTGTGCACACTTCACTGGGCGGAACGAAAACCTTCATATCCATTCGCGAGCAAGCTGTGGGAGTTTTGTTGTAAAAGCGGCACAGCTGTAGGTGCAGGACTTCATTTTGCGCTTCTTATCTGTTCTCGACGCTCCTGTGCGAGCCGTAGAAAATTAGTATTCTAATGAAGGTCATTCATAAACGAAGCGAGAGCCTCTAAATTTTTATCTGATTGTGCTTGCACTCCACTGACGAATATGCAAACATGGTCACGTAAAAATTTTCAGGTAGCCTTTCTGTGATAAACTATTTATTTTGCAAAACCGAACTGCCCGTTTATGAACGCCTTTGTGCTACAGCCACAGTACCAGCACAACTTCAGTTGGAAAAATAAAAAAAAATATTCGTTGTAACCGCCATCAGCAGGCTATTTTATCACAGCCATAGCTCAGTTTCGAGGTTTGCAACTCGCTTGCGACACTTAACAATCATATCTCATTCGAGGTGATCATTTGATATGGGAACAACAGTTCCAATACAACCGTGGCCTTAAAATTAATATCACTGACGTTTTTAAACTTTTGATTGGGAAAATTTACTGTAGATATGGCAAGGATACCATACGTACGAGCAGAGGTATTTTGGAGGAACTTTGCCGTTAGTAATACCTTGTTAAGAAATTTATTAAGATGAGGAAACAGGTCGTGGCCAGATTCTATGTGTATGTTGCCAATACTTGCTTTCGGATATTTTTTTTATATGTTCACGATGCAGTATTGCATCACATATCAAAGCTGCAATGGAATAATTTAATAAAGTTGTGGTTATAGTGTGAATTTATTAGCATAGAAGCTTAAATTGTTGGAGACCTTGGAATTTGTGTTAAAGCGTTTTGAAGTTCACTTGCTACCACTGCAAACCTAAGCCTCGAGATTAGTCTGAATCGGTTTTTTTTATACAGAGGTAGATTTTGCTAACCTTACGTTTGATTATTATTATTCAAGTGTTTGGTAGGAAAAACATAATTCTCATTCGTAACAACCAATTTACTACTAGCAACATACTGTTTTATCTAGAATTTATAAATCTGGATAAAGTAAAAATTGATTTTCGTTTGTCTCCTAACCTAATTCTGTTTTGGTTACGCACTGAGAAGAATGTTCTTCGTTGATAATGCAATAAAAGCTTGTGATATAACATTGTCGTCATATTATAACTTTATAAAGCTCATGATAGAAATAATTTGCATACATTGATACCACTATACAAAAATATCCTAAAAGTTCTAACCTTACTTTTTAATGATTAAAAATGTTGGTAGTTTAAACGTTGACTAAAAAACAAGCCAGGCCACTAATTTTCTATATTTAATATAAGGTAAAAAAGTTATTTTGTCTTAATTATGCTTTTAAAGATATTTTTTAACTTAATCCTCAATTTGATATGGTGACAATAAGTTTTAACATTGCCTTATAGTAGCGTAGCTTGCTAAAGCTTGTATAAATAATTGTCATTAATCTATTGTAAGATCAAAGTTTAATAAAGTACAAACCTCGAGATTCAGAAAAACTTACTATGCTACACAACGCAAGTGCCATAAAAAAATTAACCTCACTTTTTTATCGCTCAGGTATTGAATTTGAAGAACAATAATTTTTTACGTTTCAATGCGACTTAAGTGTTAATACAGTAAAAATTCATGTAGAATCTTAGGTTATCATGCGTTTGTAAAAAAACTGGGTAGAAGAATTCCAATTTTAATATAATTTTGTAGTGTAATTATAGCAATATTTTGCAATACACATGATTTTATTTTTCCAATTATGGATAATTAATTATAAAGTTGTAGAGCAACAATAGCTCTTATATAAAAATGTCTCTTGAAGTTAGCGTTGGTAGTACAATCAGGCTATTGCCTGAAAAGCAAGTATTGGCAATGTTAGCTACATGAATCTGTTCACGACCCCGAAACGGTAATGACAGTTGCCGTCATGCAGTACAACGCACTTGAATTATTGTGAACCTTTAAGCCTTAATAATTTGAGAGCTGTGCAAAGGAAACTGCATGAGGACCAGCTCTCGTTGTTCACTAGCTATTGTCATCGTACTGTGCACTTTTTTATGTTATACTATGTTGTAATTTGTAACATTCTAATGTTTATCCCTCTATTTATTGTTTTTAAAGTTTTTAAGGCATAAAGGTATGCAATTTTAGTAGATTTAATTTATAGATGTTTTATGTACAGATAACCCCTAAGAAATTTTATTCAGGATCAGGTTTAGTTAGGTGTATTTTTCTTGTATCACTATTTATAATTGTATTTTTTATTTTAGTACAAATATTTTAATACCCTGCAGAAGTTATTTTATAGGTTCTACACGTTGTACAGTTATTGACATCCTTTATGATTTTAAATTGATGGAAAGTGTACACAATTTATTTTATATATCTGCGCACTGTTGGAAACTAACAGAAGTATATGTACCTCACATTTTAAAAGAATTACTAAATGTGCGACCGCTACGAGCCAATTCGTAACAAGCCACGGGTGATCGTCGTCGCCCAGGGCTCGTAAAGATACTTAACCTCAAATTTTTAATATCGATCACTAACCTTGAGTGCAGAATTAACAATAAAATAATTGCCATATAGAGCAAAAACAATTCTTCCTAGTCTGTATGTAAACTCAATTTCATAAAATGCAGGTTCATAAGCGAATTCAACACAATTTTACGTAGACGAGTGCCTGTAGTATTAAACGAGAAAAAGCAAGCTGAATTCGTTCGTGAAAATGCCCAAAAAGGATGTACTTTTTATATATTACAGTGTATTTTGTAATAATTGTATACCTCCTTCTGCAAGTAACATATATGAAAAGTTTGCAGGGTTGAAATGACGGAGCTGTATCGATTTTTTAAATACATATACAAGACTAAAACGAGCTTTATTCGTTTGTACTCGATATTTTGTAAAGTAGTTTTGTATGAGCTAGCGGCACATTCTGATTTTGGGCCCATTTCCAAATTCGTTTCCTTGCATGTACTGTATGTTTGCTGTCTCAATTCATATGGCAAGGCGTAAGTAATAAAGGTGAGAGCATCTGCCATAATTGTAGTTTTTTAAATTTGAGTTAGGAGTTAACCATGCTTACATTGTAGATCTTATGACTGGATGCAGTCACGGGCCATCCCTTCCCTCGGGGGGATGGCACGTGAGTGCGAAAATGTCGGTAGGTTTAACTTACGTTACTGGTACAGAAACATTTGTAGCGGGGAAGTTCAAATTTTTTCACATGTATTATTAGAGTTGCAATATTTTATGTGGGGTGAAATGATGTAAATTAACTTAGGTTAGTTAATATAATTTTATGAATTAACTCCTTTTGTTGTTATAGAGTAATATATAATTGTTTATGTTGAGAGATTAGAAGTACTGTACATTTGAAACTTGTACAAATTCACTGTTTCATAATTGTCATGTGAATACATAATATGCCTTGATTTGTAAATAAAAGCCTGTCTTTATACATAAGTTTGCTTTTATTTGTGTATCCAAAACACGCTACATTTGTAATTTAATAGACTTGAGCATAAAGCTTAAAGCAAGCTCTCCGTCATAGTTTTGTGTCGTGCAAAGAGCAATTTCTGGTAAGTGGTGCACGTGGAGTGGAATCCGACCCACTGGTATGATAGAGCAAAAAAAAATCTTAAAATTAACAGGAAGCACATCAGCTCTTGTCTCCTAACCTAATTCTGTTTTGGTTACGCACTGAGAAGAATGTCTTCGTTGATAATGCAATAAAAGCTTGTGATATAACAATGTCGTCATATTATAACTTTATAAAGCTCATTATAGAAATAATTTGCATACATTGATACCACTATACAAAAATATCCTAAAAGCTCTAATCTTACTTTCTGATGATTAAAAATATTGGTAGTTTAAATGTTTACTAAAAAAAAAAGCCAGGCCACTAATTTGCGATATTTAATATATAAGGTAAAGAAGCTATTTTGTCTTAATTATGCATTTAAAGATATTTTTTAACTTATTCCTCAATTTGATATGGTGACAATTAAGTTTTAACATCGTCTTATAGTAGCGTAGTTTGCTAAAGCTTGTATAAATAATTGTCATTTATCTATTGTAAGATCAAAGTTTAATAAAGTACACACCTCGAGATTCAGAAAAAACTCACTATGCTACGCAAGTGCCATAAAAAAATTTAACCTCACTTTTTTATCGCTCAGGTATTGAAGTAAAGCTCTCCGTCATAGTTTTGTGTCGTGCAAAGAGCAATTTCTGGTAAGTGGTGCACGTCGGAGGGAATCCGACCACTGGTATGATAGAGCAAAAAAATCTTAAAATTAGCAGGAAGCACATCAGCTCGTGTCGAGCTGTGTAATAGCAACTTTTATCACTTTAATCATCTACGAAACCTCCACGCCACTCTTCCATTAACCCTTGCTCCCCTTACAACTCCTTTTAATTCTGATTGGGGCTCAGAAGGAGAATAGGTACGGCGTGATAATCGTGAACACTGGTCGGTTTACTAGAGGTGTAAACAAGCGATTTTCTATTGCAGAGTTATCGGGTATTAGGTATTGTTGATAAAGTGACAAATTTAGGTGCTTAGAAAGAGGGTGAAGAGATTATAGTGTTGTTAATGAAGTTTTTAAAGTTTGCGTAGTGGACTTAATAAATTAAGTTGAAATTGTATACAGCCATACAGGTGTCTCGCAAAGTTCTCCGGCACTTAAGGAGCATGTTCTTGATATCATTTCAAGCAGTAAAGTTCATATGAACATTGTGTCCTATCTCAGTACTGGATTGGCGAGGTGGGCCATACAATTGGCCGGCCAGATCTCCAGATCTAAATCCGCTAGATCAGTGCTTCTCAAACTATTTGGTGTGGAGGACCGGTATTATTTTTACTAATCTGTGATGGACCACTACATTTATTAACAAATGTACAACGTTGCCTTAATTAAGGTTGCCAACACTGTCATTTTGACCTAAAGACTTCGGGTTTGGCAATCATTCTTCGCGCTTCGTGTTTTCAATAAAATTCTTCGGGTTAAGTACATACATGGATTGTTAAAATGTTAGTCCTATTTGAAGGCTTCAGAGCAGAAGTCATTGGTCAAAGAGATAAAAATATAGTTTTAGTAAATATCTTAAATTTTCTTCAGAAAAATGTAGTTTCTTAATCGTTTACTTAACTTCTAAGATGGATTTTGAACGTTTTTATGGAATGTCAAAATAGTTTTCTTCTTTAATTCCTATGATTTACAAAGGCCGAGAATTATTCTAGGTCTAACGGGCCAGCTGGATCCCTTACCGATATGGTTATTTTCATGCTTAAATGTAGAAGCTAAGTTGTATTTCCTATGTTTAATATGTGTTTTATGTAAGTAAATGCTCGCAAAGCCGGGTCCTACACTGGACGTGTATTATGAATTTTTGTTTTCATGTGTAGCAAGAAACTCACGCTTTACGCGGAATGCGGAGATTTTCAATTCATGCAAATTTAACAAATACGGCAGCAGTCGCACGCAGCTTCTTCTAAGAGCTGCATGGGATTGTTAGATTGGAAAGTATGGTACGTGAATTTGCCCATGGAGGTATGAGTTAATTTGAAGCGACTAAAAAAGCATGGCAGCCAACGTTTGCTGCAAACAGAGAGAGTTAAAGTGCAGCGAACCAGCATTTGCAAATTCCACAAACGCATTTTCTGAGTGTACATGTAAGTACACTCATTGTGCTATATTTAAAGGCTTATTTGAAGCGTCAATTTTGAGAGGCGCCAATTCAATTGCCCTTACGAGACCTGTATGCGATCAGTGGTTCCCAGCATAATGTCCGCCAGGAGCGGGTGATGAAATTAAGGCGTGCCGTTTCCAAGGGTATTCAGTAGTCAATTCCAGGTAAAATGTTTGCAGAGAGGAATAAGGTTGCGTTTAACTGCAAGTTTTTGCAAACGCGCAGGAATATGTTTTATCAGCGACTCAAATAAGTACCGGCTTTAGCTAAGTTTGACATTTGCATTCTTTTAAAAGATAATTATTTCAATACTATTTTTGGTGATGTTTTACGCTGTCTATGTATGTTTGCAATACGCTTACGAGTAGCCTCAATCTATATCGCACGTAGATTGTTTCAGAACCTAATTTTATTTCCTTTTATTTCTTTTGTATTTTTACGCGTGTTTTTTGAGTTTTATGTTTCTATATGTGTTTTGAAGTCAATAGATAATGTAAACAATTCGGCTTCTTTGTGGATTGTTTAAAGTTAAGTTTCTGTCCAACCAACATTAACATAGGAAACCAGATTTCGGTTTTGGCCGATAGTGATTTTGCATAAGCGACTAACTGAGATATTACGAGAGTTTCATATTCACTGAGCTAGCTACGGGATAAAATGGGCAAATAATTATTTAAATATTAAGGCGTACGAGACGTCTTGTTCAAATTTTATGTATCCACGAAGGGATAAAGAAATTCCGCATTTCATATGATTATTTTAGGAATTATACCTTTATAATGTAAAAACGGTTTCACCTTGCACTTTTTACTTCCTTTTACTACTATAAAGGAAGTATTGGATTCACCCCAAAAATTCGAAATTGAGTTTTCAACAGATCTTCACGTTTTAGAGTCCCCTGATCCCAAAAAACATATTTTTTTTCATTGGTCTGTCTGTCTGTGTGTCTGTCTGTCTGTGTGTGTGTCTGTGAACAGAATATCTCAAAAACGAAAAGAGGTATGGCATTGAAACTTCATATGTAAGTTTTGTGTACTATGTAGATGAGACAGCAAGCTTTTGAAGAAAATCGCATAACCGGAAGTAGGTGTTTACTCTTGTGATTTTTCAGTTTTTTTCGATTTTTTCAAAAACGGCTCTAACGATTTTTTTTTAATTGTACATTTTTCTTACATTTTTAATGTGTATTGATGTGAGATAGGTGATTTTCCAGTTGAATACTTCTAAAGTGGGTTTCTTTTGTTTTTTTTCTATTTTTTTTATTAACTCCTATTTTAAATAAAACACCCGGTATATTATTACATTTTTGAATTCACCTTAAAATTCTAGAGAAAATGTGTCTCTTCAACTAACACTCGATTTTGTACCGTTTTTGTAGAATTTGTAATTTTTGGAAATTTTTAACAAATGGTTAAAAATTAAAAATGAAATTTTTGACTAATTATAAGATCACTGTAAAAGGAAGTTGTGTGAGTGTATCACACCAGATTTTTTTTCATTGGTCTGTCTGTGTGTCTGTCTGTCTGTGTGTGTGTCTGTGAACAGAATATCTCAAAAACGAAAAGAGGTATGGCGTTGAAACTTCATATATAAGTTTTGTGTACTATGTAGATGAGACAGCAAGCTTTTGAAGAAAATCGCATAACCGGAAGTAGGTGTTTACTCTTGTGATTTTTTAGTTTTTTTCGATTTTTTCAAAAACGGCTCTAACGATTTTTTTTAAACTTTACATTTTTTTTACATTTTTAATGTGTATTGATGTGAGATAGGTGATTTTCCAGTTGAATACTTCTAAAGTGGGTTTCTTTTGTTTTTTTTCTATTTTTTTTATTAACTCCTATTTTAAATAAAACACCCGGTATATTATTACATTTTTGAATTCACCTTAAAATTCTAGAGAAAATTTGTCTCTTCAACTAACACTCGATTTTGTACCGTTTTTGTAGAATTTGTAATTTTTGAAAATTTTTAACAAATGCATAAAAATTAAAAATGAAATTTTTGACTAATTATAAGATCACTGTAAAAGGAAGTTGTGTGAGTGTATCACACCAGATTTTTATTAATTTTATCTCACTTTTCTTCTCACCCAAAAATTATTTTCTTCGGGTCAGCATCGACTCAATGTTGGTAAACCTAGCCTTAATGTAATAAGTGGGCTTGCTTATGGTAGTAGTAGTAACAGTTTATTAGCAAGTCTCTGCTACATATTTTCAACAACATATAACAAAATACACAATAAACAAAAACAGAAGCCTATCCAAAAAGAACAAAAAAAATAAATTCTATCAGGTACATTTAGAAACTACTTTTAACATATTGCACAATATTTCTCCTAAACTCCTTAATATTATTAATAGCACGCATATGTAGTGGCAGGTCATTGTACAGAACTAAACCATCATGAAAAAGCGATTGCTTGGTTACTGCTTTCTTTACAGAAGGTACGTAAATATTGGTTGCTGTTCTAGTATTATAACTATGTACATCATTTACAAACTTAATTTTATTTGACATATACGTTGGTAGCATCTTATGTATCATTTTAAATATAAATATCATATTATTGAAAATTAGTCTTTGTTTAATACTCATAAACTGTAAACATTCCAACATATTATTAATCCGTGTATATTTATTTACCTTTAAAATAATTCTCATTGCCCTATTTTGTTGTTTTTGGAGAGCTCTCTTTTCTGTCTCATTACAATAATATAAAATGGTCGAACAATATTCAAAATGTGGGGCTATAATTGACTTATACACAGTTAATCTTGAGAACATAGATAAGCTATCCCTAATTCTATAGAAGTAATTTACACGTTTACTAATTTTGTCTATCACATATTCAATATGCTTATTAAACTTCAATTTGTTGTCTATAATTAAACCTAGATATTTACAATCCAAAACATAATCTAATTCATTGTTCAGAAGTTTTAATTTATTTATAAGTTCTACATTTACATTAGTTCCAAATACCATAACATTAGTTTTTTTTGTATTTACAAACAGAAAGTTGTTTCTTAACCACTCCTCAAAATGACTTAATTGTCTTTGCATCTTAGCCAGTACATCCTCAATTGACTTTCCATAAACAGAGATCACTGTATCATCCGCAAACAAATTAATTATTGTGTCTTCTTCAAAACACGATGCTATGTCGTTTATATATCATATAAACAGAAGAGGACCTAAGACGGATCCCTGAGGCACACCGAATTTCACTTCTAGTTTACTTGACACATAACTGTCCACTTTCACTTGCTGATGTCTGTCATGTAGTCTTCAAACCATTTATTTGCTTCCTCAACCACTCCATATTTTTTTAGTTTTTGTATCATAACATCTCTGATGATGGTTTCAAACGCCCTTTTAAAATCTACAAAGACAGCCAATACAATTTCATTTTGTTCTATCAACTCTCTCCATTTAGAAATGACTAACTGAATAGATGTTTCACATGAATGGTGATCCCGGAATCCTGATTGGTTTTCTATCAGTATATTATTATCTGCTAAATGCTGTAACAACTGCTTTTTTACGTGCTTTCCATAATTTTTTCGGGTAAAGGTGAAGTGTTTATTGGCCTATATTCTTCACATTTTTTCGTATTTTTTACTTTAGGTACTGGGGTTATAACTGAATTTTTCCACAGACTGGGGACTTTAGATTCTTCTATAGATTCATTAATAACCTTAACGATCTCTTTCTTAATTTACATCCACCAGGCTTTATAATATTTTATTAATTATATCCGCAGACCCATCCTTTTTTATTTCATTTACTATATTCATAAAAGCTGGTCATTCATTTTAGTAAATTTTTTTAGTAGCACAGTATTATTCGGGACATTACAACTAATATGCGTCTGTGGTAACTCATCTACTTCTATTATATTTTCTACGCTTTTTGTAAAACAGATATTAAATTTTTCTGCAATTTCGCTATCTGTTTGTACATTAACATTATCAAAATAAACATTATTGAGTTGCGTTGTGATTTCCCATCATTCAATACTTCCTTAATGCCTTTCCACATTCTCTTTCCATCACTCTTGCAGTTTTCAATTACGCCCTTGTAATACAAGTACTTCTTTTTCTTATTAGGTTCGTGGCTTCATTTCTCTGAGATCTATAGTCATTCCAGTTTTCCATGGTTTTCTGCAACAGATACTTCTTATACAATCTATCTCTTCTATTTGATGCCTCTCGAATCTCTTCATCAAACCATTTACTGCCGTTCGGATATTTAATGTTTCTATTGGAGCTACTTTATCCAAAGATTCTGTAACGTTATCGTAGAGAACTTGCACTAAGTGATCAGTATTCCCCTCACTCCAGTTACAATTATTCAGGTGATGTTGAAGATCAGCTTTCTCAATCTTCTTTTTACTTCTGCACTTAATTTGTTTATATTTATCATTTAACTGGGTTACGTTATGCCTCGTAGTAATTTGCACTATATCATGATCGGAAAATTTTGGCTTATTCTTCGGCAATTACTCTATCCGTGGTTCATGACAGCGCCACACGAAATCGGAGATAAATCTCCATACTATTCCCATATTTTGACGTGATAGACTGACTGACAACATAATCCAGTAGATTATCGAAATCAATAACTGACTTCGCGGACCGGCACCGTCTTGTTCACGGACCGGCACCGGTACGCGGATCACCACTTTGAGAAACACTGCCCTAGATTGCAACATATGGGTTGGATGAAGGAGTTGGTGTACGAAGAGAAAGTAGAAACATGTGAGGTTAAATCCAGCAAATTTTGAACGCTGCAGCACAAATAAAAGATGGCCATTCTAAGGTAATGAATGGAATGCGTGGTATTCACAGGCGTGCAGCTAAATGCATTGAAGTAGGAGGTGGCATTTTGAACATCTATGACTAAGTTCTTTGAAATTAGTCTGCAGTCATTCTTTTGATATTTTTGATGTCATAGAAATAAAAATTATTTAAGATTAATTTAGTTTGAAATGTGTATAGCCACTGCCTCCTACACTTAAGGTATGATTCCGATGGGACCGCAGCAACCGTATGCAACTGCAGGTTGCAGCCGCAGACCGCAGTGCCTTTGCCGTCTGTGGTCTGATCTTTATTAACCAGGCAAGCTTATCCCACTAGATTTTGTGTCACAGGGATTTTAGCGCCAAGCCGTTGGCTGCGCTGACCGGTAACCGTGCGTTCTGTCGTCTGTCAACCAAGCAAGACTAGAAACCGTTGGAGCACGTACTACTTGATTCAGACGAACACTGCATGCTGATTTAAATCTTGGTGTATTCCATTACGATACTAATTTATTATAATTACAGTCTTAATCCAAGTGTGGTTATTTAAATCTATATACAGTGTGTAGGTGTTGTCTTGCTGTCAACTGTATCTGTCAGTTCTATTGAGTTCTGTCACTCGTCACTCTTGTTTGAACTAAGGTACTATTAAAGTTCTCCAGTTGCAACCACGTGCGTGTTAGTTAACAGTGTTTTCGTTCCGATTTTTTCTGCTTTCTTTTTATTTGTTTAAAAACCAATCTTGTTTAAGACGGATAAAATTAAATGACATGATCCTTGTTTTCCCGACTTACCGTATGCTATTTGGAAAGTAACTAGAATTTGAATTTGCCGCCACTTTCAGTAACTCAAAATGGCGGACGATCTTGCTCGTATAAATATACCGGGTGACTATAAATGATTGAAATTTTTTTTCTTAGGTTGGCACTGTTTATGTTGGTGACAGTGAGAGTCTATGTCAAATTCGAGGTTAGCAGGTTAGGTTTTGCGTCAGTTTTGACACAGAATGACGCAAAACCTAACCTGCAAACATTGAATTTGACATAGACTTACAGTGACACCATCATAAACAGTGCCAACTTAAGAAAAAAAATCTCAATCATTTATAGTCACCCGGTAGTATCTTAGTCTGATCAATGTTCCTCACGGCGACAAGTTGGTCTTGCAGTTTCATGGCAAGACGCTGCTATTGACTGCGGAATGTGAAGAATTGAATAATTATATCCACAAAATGTAGTTACTAATACAAATAAAATGATATAAATGTCAACAATAGCACCTATACATCAGTTTGTATCATTAGACAAAATTATTTATGAATAAAATCCTATGCTTTTCCAAACATTTTCTTTTACTAGATTATTCCTATAACTACCGTGTCCTTCGTCATAAATAACTGGATGTTTTGCTAAAATGTTTATTAATTTGTCATCCTCTGCTTTTGAAAAACTCATTTTTATTTTTTAAACGATTAAAAACACGTATTGTCGCTCTGCTGTCAGCGTCAGAACTGGTTCTGGATCGGTAGTGCGGTCTGCAGTGACGGCGAGGTGCGACCGTAAGCGACAGTGACGCTATGTTCAGAATGCATTTCATATAAAATAGTCAAAAAAGTACTGTCGCTGGCGGTCTGCCGCTGCAGTCTGCAGTTTGCAGTCTGCCATTTGAAGTCTGCAGTCACCATCGGAATCATACCTTTACAAGCCATGCTGTTAGACTTGGCAACATTGCATCTCTGGTAGTTGGTGGTCCTAAATTACAATACTCCCATTTGAAATAATTTTGCTTTAAAGAGCACAGTTTTACTCTTTATCAAATTTTACTCTGTAATTAACTAAAGATGTGAGGTTAATGTGTGTCAATAACACAAAATTATATCTTAGTAAAAAGTTGAATTAATAAGAGTAATATATAATCAAAACTGTCTTATCATGTAAATAAAGGACAATTATAGTGAAAGTAATAATAAATGGGAAAATAAATAAACTTTTACAAAAATTGCAAAATATAACCTATAAAATGAGCACATGCTCCAAATGTCTGGAAACCAGTGAAGAAACAGCAAAATGCGATTTATGTGGAGAAGCATCATGTCTTCAATGCAGTGGTCTCTCAGCTACCGAACAAAGAGTTCTTCCCTGAAGAAAAGGGTTGCTTTATTGTTGTGATAACTGTAAGTAACAATAACAAACGCACATAAAAATTCCAACATAAACAGCCCCAACCTGAAATTGGGAAATGCAGCAGCACCTACTCACGTAGAAGAAATACTTCTTTTAAAGAATACCATTAAAGATAAGCAAACAATAATCGAGGACAGAACCAAAATCATAACTATCTTAGAAGATAAAATAAGCTATATGAATAACATACAATATGAAACCAAAAATCAAAACCTGAATGTAGCAAAACAGGAAGGCCTAAATTGCTACCAACAAATTTGAGCTCTGAAAAAACCCCAAAGCCAGTAGAAAAACCAAAGCGCTCAGAACAAACAGAGGAACATGCAGAAGATGAAGAAACATTCAAAGAAGTAATACATAGAAGACGTAAAAAAAGTTCACGTGATGTGAAAGAAGAACCAAAAAGAAAACCAATAAATATAGGAAAAGCTGAAACATCAGAAGAGGATAAAAAAACAGATTTGCAGGAAGAGAAAAGAAAATCAACAAAGACCGAAAAATTTGGTTATTCTTATCCAGGGCAAAAGAGCATGTTACTGAGTAAATAGTCAAAGATTATGTAATAAAAAATTGGAAAATGAGAAAGTTATTGTGAAGACAGTGGATACTTTTGATAAACGGAGAGATAACAAGTGCTTCATAGTAGCAGTAGAACCTGAATTTCTGGACAAGGTGTATGATAAAAATTTCTGGCCAAAAGGAATGGCCATGATCGATTCAATTTTGCAGAGGAAGGCATTTTTTAGGTCAAAACCAAATCAAGAACAGTGGACGTCGGGAACTTAAATAATCCATCGTCTCCAAATACAAAAAGAAATAACCAAACTAAAATAATCCTATTAAATTACAACGTACAATTCATAAACAAAAAAGTGAATGTCTTGAGCAAACACTAGATCAACATAACATCAATATAGCTTGTATCCAGGAACACTGGATGAATAGTGATAATTAAAGTTTGTGACATTTAAAAACTACGAGATAGCATCCAATTATTCACGAGCATCAAATTATGGTGGAGCTTTAATTGTAACGAAATAATTTAAAAACCGTAGAAATAGTGGAACTAAAAAATTGTTGCGTGGAAAAACTGTTTGAAGTGACTGGTATAGAAATAAAAAAATACAACAGTATCATAATAAATATATATAGACCACCCAAAAATGATAAAGCTTCAATGGAAACTTTTATAAATAAACTCACAGCGTGCTTAGACATAGTATCTGATAAAGCTAAAAACGATACAAAAATATATCTGGTAGGCGATTTTAACATAGACATTAGCGCAGATAAAAAAACCGTGAACGTTTTCTTAAATACCTTACAAGAATACGGTTTGTATCCAACACAAACAGTACCATCAAGAATAACAACAAAAAGTTCTACGTGCATAGACAATATATTCTGTAACATCCCCCCACACAGTGGACATGCAAAACAGTTAATCCTCATCTCTCTGATCATCTTGCGCAGATACTAACAGTGAATTGTAACTACCAGCGTACAACAGAAAAGAAACAAACAAGAATGAGAAGAATCATAGAGGAAACATCAAAATATTACAAACAACACTTCAGGACACAGATTGGTCAATATTGTACAATTCGTCAAACTCAGCAGATAAAGATTTTGAAAATTTCCTCAGCATCCTAAATAACAATTTCAATGAAATATGCCCGGAAAGATACGTTTGGACAAAGAAGCAAAAGGTAACAAGAACACAACCACACCTATTAATATAAAAAATAAACTCGATGCACTAGATACAATACGTCGAGTACAAAAACAGACGAATCAAAAATGCATATAAATATTACAAAAACATATACACAGAAGAATTATAAAAGCAATACAATAAAAAAATACTGACACTATTACAAAATCGAATAATAAAACTAAAACCATATGGAAAATAATTAACGAAGAAATAAAAAAGCCAAAAATTACAAACATTGCGTCATCCAAGCAGAAGATCTTAACAACTTCTTTGTGAATGTGGAAACGAAACTTCAAAAACAATTCCCAAAACTGACAAAAATCCTATAGATTACCTAAATAATGTAAACAAAATTACTTCATCCTTTATTTGTTCAGTGTAACCCCAGAAGAAATAATAAAATCTGTGCAAAGCTAAAAAACAAAAACTCCAAAGACATATATGGATTTTCAACTGTGCTTCTGAAAAAATTATATATCAAATAGTCGCACCATTAACTCACCTCATAAATAAATGTTTTAAAGAGAGTGTCTTTCCAAACTGTTTAAAAAAAGCTAAAGTAGTACCTATTTTCAAATCTGAAGATGCAACTTTACCAAAAAACTACAGGCCAATATCCATTCTTCCAATATTATCCAAAATAATTGAATCTCTACTGAAAAAACGATTAATAAACTTCTTGAATAAATTCAGAGCATTATCAAAAAATCAACATGGGTACCTCGACTCTAAATCAACAATAACAGCAATGATAAATGTAGTGGAACAACTCTCAAACGCGTTTAACGCCAAACAAATTGCAACGGTGGCTTGCTGTGACCTAAGTAAAGCCTTTGACACTATAGATCATGAGATTTTACTAAAAAAACTGGAGCTTACGGTGTCAGAGGGCACCCACTAAAATATTTGAAAGTTATCTACAGAACAGACAACAGAAAGTAGCGTATAACAACAAAGAGTCCAGTTGGAAATCAGTAACACACGGCATACCGCAAGGGTCTGTCTTGGGTCCTGCCCTATTTGTAATTTACATCAACGATCTGCCAACCAACTTAGAAGCAGATGAAGTAGCCATATTTGCAGATGACACGACTATAATAAACTCCAGTGATAACACAGAATATCTCAAGACTAAAACAGAAAACTGTCTCAAGCAAGCCGAAGAATGGTTCTGTGCGAACGTAATGAAACTGAATGTAAACAAAACTCGGTTACAAGACTTTAACACCAAACCATCAACGAGAACCGAATATGTTAAACTGCTAGGTCTCTATTTAGATCCCAGTCTGAAATTTGACATTCACACTGAAAATATTACGAAGAAATTATCCTCCTACATATACGCCCTTCGTAAACTTCAGCGAGTGGCAGGTTATTGTGCAGCCAGGGAGGCCTATTTTGCTTTCATCCATAGTACCATCTCATATGGGCTCATAATCTGGGGAAGTTCTTCTGGAGCACATGATGTCTTTCTGCAACAAAAAGAAGCCATTCGAATACTATGTAACGCAGAATACAGAAGCAGCTGTAAACAACTATTTATCAAAGAGAAAGTACTTACTTTGTATTCTTTGTATATACTTACTTGTTTAGTTTACGTCCACAAACACCAGCATCAGTTTCAAATACCTAGCGACATACATAACCACAACACGAGAAACAAAAACCATCTGATAATACCCTACCACAGGGTTAACTGTGCCCAATTGGGAACAAACTATGTATGTATCAAAATGTTCAACAAGTTGCCTCAACATGTAAAAGACCTTCAAGCGAACAAATTCAAAATAGTGCTGAGAAACTACCTTGTGGAAAAATGTTTCTACAACTTTACAGACTTTTTAAATTCACCTCTGCATGATCTCTAAAATAACCTTTATTTATAATAACTATGTGTACTTAATATTTATTCTTTTAATTGTAAAATGTTATATTAGTTTCATATTTTATTACACATTGCTAGATGTATTTGTTTGACTTGTCATGTGATATGTTGATGATAAATAAAATGAATTGAATTGAAAGATAGCTTCTGTAATGGTGACATTTATTTACATAGTCAAGTAATACAAACATGTAACAGTATATTTATAAAAATAAAACAACCTAACCTATGTAACATATGTATAAAAGAACATTTCTGTAATTATTTTAAAGTTTGTAACTTTCTATACACCACTGCTGATTGAGAGTACAACTTATATGCAAAAACTATGGTGCTACTGCTGTAAATAATCTTATTTGAACATAATAAACTTATCTGCTTGGTAACATCTAAATTTGTGTGACGCAAATTGTTCCATAAACTTAAAAAAACTGCTGGTGTCATCACTTAAAAACACTTTCACTGTTTGTGCATGTCTTTCCAATATTTGTCTTCTTCTACATTCAGGATGTGTCCTTTCTTGAGGCGCTTTCGACGACAATATGTTGGTAAATTTGGAAATACGCTTGGGACAGCTTTGTCAGCTAATTGAGGGTAATGCATCAACAGTTCTGCATTTCCCCACTCTAATTTCTAACGTTTTCAAATGTATTTTCCATTAAAATGTATTTCACACACGACAGAACTTTTTGTTAGGGTCCAACGTTCTCGTGCTGTTGCACGAAGCCATGCTTTCTTTCGGATCTCGTTCATTTGAAAAGAAAATGTTGTTAGCGTTTGCATACGATGTTCTTTTAAGGTACTGTTGGTACACAGCGTCTTCGTGGCATTCTAAATATAAAATTAAAAGTTACAAGAAATGCTCTAAAAATGAGGTTAGGTTGTTACTTACCTCAGTGAAATACTTAATAAACCCCATGAATTCTAGCAGCAATTTTACTTGCACTTATCACGAACAGTACAGTAATATAAATAAATGTATTTCGTCAAACTTAGAGCAGTCCAACATATTAATATTTAATCACACGCCACATTTCAACAGACATTTTTATAAATAAACAGTACAAAAATTGGTCTACGATCAGCGTTGCCAAATCTCGAACAGCATGGCTTGTAAGTGTAGGAGGCAGTGGTATAGCTCAATAAATACTGAGAATAGGACACATGTTCATCTGAACTTTTTTGCTTGAAATGATCTCAAGAACATGCTCCTGAAGTGCCGGGAGAACTTCGCCAGACACCCTGTATACAGTTAAATGAAACAAATAATTTAAATAAAAGTGATGTAAACAGCGGTAAAGAAGTACCGTGAGATTATTTAAAAACAGGACAGAAAGAAGTACCGTGAGATTATTTAAAAACAGGACAGAGTGCCATGGAATTTCTGTTTTAGATTCGAACTTTGGTTAACAGCCATTTGTCAATTTATTAACTTAACTTCAAACAAGACATAAGCTCTGTTTGCACTCTGTTTGAACATTTACTGTAATTTTTGACTTTTTAATAACTCTTATGTCCTGTTTGAGGTTAAGTTAATAAATTGACAAATGGCTGTTAAGGGGATTGGACTCGCTGTTGGGTCAATATGGCGGATATGTGTTTCCGCTTGACATTGACCAGTGGCGTCTTGAGACAATGAGGTAGCAAAACTGTTAAGTTTAAGTAGAGAAGTTCACCCTTTTTCAAACATACTTAACCATGCCACTGGTGAAAGTTTGTTAGGTTATGTCATTGTACCAGTGTTGCCAACAACGGCGAAAAGTCGCTAAATCTAGGGTATTTAACAAGTGGTTTACCTACAAAAAATAGGAGCTTGCGATTAGCGACTTTTCTAGCGTTTTTAATATATTTTAGTTTGAAATTCTAGGGTATTATTTGTAATTTAAAAAAATATGTAAAAATCTATTAATTTCAATATTTCTAAAGCTACATATACATTAATCCTCAAACATTTTCATATACAAAAGAATTTCAAAATATTATTTGCAAATACGCGAGGTTATACTGGTATGATTAACGCCTGAAATTATATTATGTTTACTTAATAATAAATGAAGGACTTGAAGTCTTCCCCACGAATTTATTTGTTTTCTAAAAAACGGTTGACAAGATTTTTTATGTGTGTACGTGACTAGTTTCGACAAATTGCCATCATCAGATGTAAAAATTGTTAACAAAGGCTAAAAATGATTAATGTTAGAGATACCTTAACAACGGCTGCATCAAAGTTTATTACTGATAATCTAGGTGTGGAGGTAAAAATTAAAGACATGAAAAAAATTAAGGACAGACAAGGCAAAGCAGTGGTAACAATACTAACTATAGACAGCTTAGAGGAAAAGGAAATGGTAATGAAAAACAAGAACAAACTGAAAGGATCACAATGCTATATTGAACATGATTTAACCGAAAATGAGGCTAAGCTGCAAAAACAATTACGGGATATGATGAAAGCAGAGAAAGCAAAAGGCAACACGGCAAGGGTTGGATACCAAAAAATATGTGTGAACAACAACTGGTGGAAATGGAACCGAAACAAGGGAGAATTGGAGAAGATGAAGGAAGGAAATCCTCCCCAACAAAAAAACTCGTAATAAAAACAAACCAAGGACCGAACATAAAGATGACGAACAAGGCAAAGAGAAGGACAAGAGCAGCTGAAATTAAGAATAATAAAGGGAACGATACTCGAACTGTTTTGAAACAAAAATTAAACTTAATTAGGATAGCTACGTGGAATGTGTTGGGTACATTTGAAAGTGGGAAAATGAAACAACTACTAAAAGAACTGGAAGCATATAACATTGATATAGCAGCAATACAAGAAACTAAACAGAAGGGCAACTGGATCCAAGATATAGGCGAATTCACATTCTTTAACAGCGGGGCCACCAATCGACTACTAGGCACGGGGTTCATTGTAAATAAAAAGATAAAGCAACTAGTGCAGGAATTCAGGCCTATTAATGATCGGATGTGCTACCTGAGAATAAAAGGAAAACAACGCAAACTAAGCCTACTAAATATACACGCGCCAACAGAAGTAGCGGAGGAAAATAAAAAGGACAACTACTATGAGCTTTTGGAAAGAGAAATGGGCAAGATCGCACGGTACGACATTAAAATAGTGCTAGGGGATGCAAATGCCAAGATAGGAAAGGAGAGAAGATTTTTTCCCACGATAGGCGTACATAGCAAACATGAGAATACAAATAACAACGGAGAACGTTTAATAGACTTTGCAACTGGGAGAGGGATGAAAATTTGTAGCACGTATTTCCAGCGTAAAGAAATTCACAAAGTCACTTGGGTTGGGCACAACCGACAAGCAACCAATCAAGTAGACCACGTATTAGTAGATAGTGAACATATGAAAAGAATCAAGAATGTTAAGTCGTGCAGAGGAGCAGAGATAGGATCGGATCACTATCTGGTAAAAATCGAGGTGCAGGAAGAAATCCAAAATGGCCATGCTTTGGAAAGCAAGAAAAAGAAAACAAAGCGGCTGAACTACGAGAGCTTACAAGATGACAAAATACAGGAGAAATTTATCGAGAAAGCAGAAGAACAACTAGCTAAAATAGATCAAAACGCAAGTGAAATAGATGAAAGATGGAATCAAATAGCAAAGGCCCTTAAGAATGCAGCAATAGAAGCGCTACCAGGTAAAACAGAAGACGCTTACAAGAAAGACTGGATGGACGAAGAATGCTGGAAAGCAGTGGAACAAAAAAAAAGAGCTAGGCAAAGACTGTTAAATCAAGACACAGAAGATAACAGAGAACAGTATAGAGAAAGGACTAAGAAGGCCAAACAGGTATGCAGAAGGAGAAAGAGAGTTATGCTCGAGAAGAAAATGCAAGAAATGGAAACTCATTATAATAAGAAAGCAACGAGATCATTCTACCAGTCAATCACCAACACAAAGAGGGGACTACAATCGAAAACAGTATATTGTAAAGATAAGGAAGGGCAGCTCATAGGTCAAATGGATAAAATACTACAGAGATGGGCGGAATACTTCGAGGAGCTCCTTAATGTAAACGAACAGCTGGAAACAGAAATAGAAGGAAGTATACCCGGAGAACAGACCGAAATTGAACCCCCCACAATCGAAGAAGTCCGTAAGGTAATAGCTCAAATGAAAAATAATAAAGCAGCAGGGGAAGATCAAATACCAGCCGAGCTACTAAAGTATGGAGGAGACCGAGTATTACAAGCAGTGCACAACACTATCACAGAAATATGGCGAGAAGAGAAGATACCTGAAAAATGGACAGAAGCAGTTATCACTCCCATTTTCAAAAAAGGAGACAAAACGTGCTGTTCAAATTATAGAGGCATTGCTTTGCTAGATACTGCCTATAAAGTATTAGCGAGCCTACTTAAAACAAAATTGGACATGTTCATGGAGCAAGAAGTAGGTGAATACCAAGCAGGGTTCAGGCACGGTAGGTCAACAATAGACCATATCTTTACTCTAAAACAAATAGGGGCCTTAAGTGAGGAATACCAGATACCTATGCATCTCCTGTTTATAGACCTCAGACAGGCGTACGATGCGGCAAACAGAAGCCAACTTTACAAGACTATGCAGGAAATGGGAGTTCCAGACAAGTTAATACGGCTAGTAAGTCTAACCCTAACAAATACAACAAACCGAGTAAAAATGCATGGGAAAGTATCGGAACAATTTGTTACCAATAATGGACTGCGTCAAGGTGACCCCCTATCCACGCTGCTTTTTAACCTCATACTAGAAGGGATTATCAGAAAAAGTAAATTGACAGATGGGACCATAACAACTAAACTATACCAGTTTACAGCCTATGCGGATGATCTGGTTATCATAGCTAGAACAAAAACAGCAATGGAAGAAGTTTTTCTGAAAATAGAAACGGAGGCCAGAGGATATGGTTTATCAATAAACGAACAAAAAACTAAGTATATGCGAACGGGAGAAAAGAAGGAGCAAAATGGGGGTGGTCACATAGCAATCAGGGGTGACACAAAACAGTACCACTTCGAGAAGGTAAAAGAATATGTATACCTAGGAACTACAATTTCAACGACGTTTAACCAGGAAGCGGAGATTCAGGCTAGAATACAGTGTGGAAACAAAAGTGCAAACGCCCTCTACAGTGTGCTTACTTCAAAGCATTTATCAAACAATGTAAAACTGAGAGTTTTCAAAACAGTGATAAGGCCCACAGTTCTATACGTGTGTGAAACATGGACTTTGACTCAAAACTTATTAAATCAGCTGTGCACCTGGGAGCGCAAAATAGTGAGGCGAATACTAGGCGGGATTCAAGAAAATGGAACGTGGAGGAGACGGACAAATAGAGAAGTGCTTGACGGTTTAAAAGGGAAAGATATAGCAGGAGCAGTGAAATCTCAAAGGATCAGATGGTGGGGGCATGTGCAAAGGATGCCGGACAACAGGATTCCCAAGAAAATGATGCAGGCAAGATTACTCGATACCCGAAGGCAAGGAAGACCTAAGATAAAATGGGCAGATCAAGTCATGGACGATTTAAGAAACCTGCAAGTAAAGTGCTGGTGGCAGAAAGTTCAGAACAGGGAACAATGGAGAAAGATATCATACCAAGCCACAGGCCTTAATGGCCTATAGTGCTCAATATATATATATGGTGCTACTGCTGTAAATAATCTTATTTGAACATAATAAACTTATCTGCTTGGTAACATCTAAATTTGTGTGACGCAAATTGTTCCATAAACTTAAAAAAACTGCTGGTGTCATCACTTAAAAACACTTTCACTGTTTGTGCATGTCTTTCCAATATTTGTCTTCTTCTACATTCAGGATGTGTCCTTTCTTGAGGCGCTTTCGACGACAATATGTTGGTAAATTTGGAAATACGCTTGGGACAGCTTTGTCAGCTAATTGAGGGTAATGCATCAACAGTTCTGCATTTCCCCACTCTAATTTCTAACGTTTTCAAATGTATTTTCCATTAAAATGTATTTCACACACAACAGAACTTTTTGTTAGGGTCCAACGTTCTCGTGCTGTTGCACGAAGCCATGCTTTCTTTCGGATCTCGTTCATTTGAAAAGAAAATGTTGTTAGCGTTTGCATACGATGTTCTTTTAAGGTACTGTTGGTACACAGCGTCTTCGTGGCATTCTAAATATAAAATTAAAAGTTACAAGAAATGCTCTAAAAATGAGGTTAGGTTGTTACTTACCTCAGTGAAATACTTAATAAACCCCATGAATTCTAGCAGCAATTTTACTTGCACTTATCACGAACAGTACAGTAATATAAATAAATGTATTTCGTCAAACTTAGAGCAGTCCAACATATTAATATTTAATCACACGCCACATTTCAACAGACATTTTTATAAATAAACAGTACAAAAATTGGTCTACGATCAGCGTTGCCAAATCTCGAACAGCATGGCTTGTAAGTGTAGGAGGCAGTGGTAGAGCTCAATAAATACTGAGAATAGGACACATGTTCATCTGAACTTTTTTGCTTGAAATGATCTCAAGAACATGCTCCTGAAGTGCCGGGAGAACTTCGCCAGACACCCTGTATACAGTTAAATGAAACAAATAATTTAAATAAAAGTGATGTAAACAGCGGTAAAGAAGTACCGTGAGATTATTTAAAAACAGGACAGAGTGCCATGGAATTTCTGTTTTAGATTCGAACTTTGGTTAACAGCCATTTGTCAATTTATTAACTTAACTTCAAACAAGACATAAGCTCTGTTTGCACTCTGTTTGAACATTTACTGTAATTTTTGACTTTTTAATAACTCTTATGTCCTGTTTGAGGTTAAGTTAATAAATTGACAAATGGCTGTTAAGGGGATTGGACTCGCTGTTGGGTCAATATGGCGGATATGTGTTTCCGCTTGACATTGACCAATGGCGTCTTGAGACAATGAGGTAGCAAAACTGTTAAGTTTAAGTAGAGAAGTTCACCCTTTTTCAAACATACTTAACCATGCCACTGGTGAAAGTTTGTTAGGTTATGTCATTGTACCAGTGTTGCCAACAACGGCGAAAAGTCGCTAAATCTAGGGTATTTAACAAGTGGTTTACCTACAAAAAAAAAAAAAATCTGGTGTGCTACACTCACACAACTTCCTTTTACAGTGATCTTATAATTAGTCAAAAATTTAATTTTTAATTTTTAAGCATTTGTCAAAAATTTTCAAAAATTACGAATTCTACAAAAACGGTACAAAATAGAGCTTTAGTTGAAGAGACAAATTTTCTCTAAAATCTTAAGCAGAATTCAAAAATGTAGTAATATACCGGGTGTTTTATTTAAAATAGGAGTTAATAAAAAAAATAGAAACAAAAACAAAAGAAACCCACTTTAGAAGTTTTCAACTGGAAAATCACTTATCTCACGTCAATGCACATTAAAAATGTAATAAAAATGTAAAGTTTGAAAAAAATCGTTAGAGCCGTTTTTGAAAAAATCGAAAAAAACTGAAAAATCACAAGAGTAAACACCTACTTCCGGTTATGCGATTTTCTTCAAAAACTTGCTGTCTCATCTACATAGTACACAAAACTTATATATGAAGTTTCAACGCCATACCTCTTTTCGTTTTTGAGATATTCTGTTCACAGACAGACACACAGACAGACAGACACACAGACAGACAGACACACAGACCAATGAAAAAAAATATGTTTTTTGGGATCAGGGGACTCTAAAACGTGAAGATCTGTTGAAAACTCAATTTCGAGTTTTTGGGGTGAATCCAATACTTCCTTTATCGTAAAAGGAAGTAATAGGAGCTTGCGATTAGCGACTTTTCTAGCGTTTTTAATATATTTTAGTTTGAAATTCTAGGGTATTATTTGTAATTTAAAAAAATATGTAAAAATCTATTAATTTCAATATTTCTAAAGCTACATATACATTAATCCTCAAACATTTTCATATACAAAAGAATTTCAAAATATTATTTGCAAATACGCGAGGTTATACTGGTATGATTAACGCCTGAAATTATATTATGTTTACTTAATAATAAATGAAGGACTTGAAGTCTTCCCCACGAATTTATTTGTTTTCTAAAAAACGGTTGACAAGATTTTTTATGTGTGTACGTGACTAGTTTCGACAAATTGCCATCATCAGATGTAAAAATTGTTAACAAAGGCTAAAAATGATTAATGTTAGAGATACCTTAACAATAAAGCGAACGACTTACGTAAGAGATAGCTTAGATTATCATTAAAAGTAACATTTGGTGCCTGAGGGGCAAGTTACAATTTTAAACCTAAGGAAAAATTTCCGTAGGCATGTAACAACATCATGAATGAAAAACAGCTAGGAATTTGACCCAGACTCTAGGAGAACCATTACAAAATTATTATATTAAAACATGGCTTAAACAAAAATTGCGAGAATTAAAAACTGACAAGTTAAATCGAAAAATATGTACTTACTGGGGAAGAAAATATGCAAAACTACAGTTTAAAGTTGAAATTTAAATTTACATTTCCCTTTTGAGGGCGATGAACATTAATTTATTGAATAAACGAGCCAAAGGCCCACTTCTTGAAAACGACTCCATTGAAAAGGAAGTAAACAAATAATTAATCTCTCCTAGAGCAGAAATTGTTAAAAACAGCGCCAACTATAAAATCCCTGACAAAGCAACTGAAGGCCTTACATATGTGTGAGAATGGTTGCCTATATAGCAGAATACAGAACATTTCTAGCAAAAAGCCCAAAAACCATATTAAATAATTAGACCTAAGTAAAACTAATTAGGAAATCTCAATGGTTACATAACAAAGTGTAAAATACACATTGGCGTAACTAGGATTTTTGTCTGGGGAGGGCCAGGCCTCCTAACCAACCATCGTCAATACCTATGTATACCTATGAAGACATGAATTTACGTACATACATAACTTTTTCGCATAAATTTGTTCTTTGATGCCGTTATACGAGGGCAGTCCCGATAATTTCTGCAGTCTAATAAAACAAAGTTCAGTAACCAAAATTTGTTTTTATTATTTTCTCAAAATATTCCCCCTTAAACTCAACATTTACGCATTCGGTAAAACCAATTTTCAAAACATAAATTCCACAATTTTTGAGTCACTTGAGAAACAAGATTTTTGAAGCTTTCCACAGCATCTTCGGGATTTACAAATCGCACACCATGCATTTTATTGTTTAATGAAGGAACTAGAAAGTAATCGGAAGGTGCTAGGTCGGAACTGAATGGGGGATAAGTTAGCAATTTTAACTTGAAAGTCTCTAAAAATTATTTTATTTGATGTGCGGTATGACTAGAAGCATTTTCATGGTGCAGAACGATCTCACCCATTGGGCGCCATTAGCCGAGATTTTTCCTGCAGTAACGCTACGTTTATTTTTAAGCACGACAGTTGTAGTAGTTCCTGATTTTGAAAAGAAACAAGCAATTATTTTTTTACCAACTCTTCAAGATCGCTTCACTTTAACTGGATTAGGATTTGTTGGAAACTTCCATTGTGCTGACTACCGCTTAGAATCGGGTTGAAATGCATATATCCAGCTTTCGTCACCAGTTATTATGTAAACTGCTTTAGATCTACCTTCATCATATTTCTTATACTGTTCCACATGCTTTTGTTGTGTTTTTGTGTGTCTGTTAAACTGTGTGGTATCCACCCAAGACAGACTTCTCTTACACCCAAATGAGTCTGTAAAATCTTGTGTATTGCAGTCATGCCAATGTCCAAGATGCTTTTAATAATTCTGCAAGTGACTCGATTGTCCTACTGAAGCATTCTTCGCACAGCGTCTACGTTCGTATCAGTAACTGCTGAAATTTGTTTTCGCAAAAATTGTCGCTGACTGAAACTCGTTCAAATTTAAATTCATTAAACCAGAAATATGCGCCTGACCACCAAAATCAGCACGAAGTCATCTTTCTTTCAGAGATAGGGAACTTTTAAAGTCATAGTAAATCATGGCTCTAAAATTTTCTCCTGTTATGTCCATTTTTGATGCACAACACTTGTTTCAAAACTAACTGTATAGTAACTAAATTTGAACTGTTAAACTAGAAAACAACAAACATTTGTTTATGGCAAGTTACATTTCCATGATACACTTGATCTATTGGTTTGCAGAAATTATGGGTGCTACCTACTCTCGTAATACTACGTGTCTAAGGAGCATATCAATAAATTATTTTTCGGTTCATAAACACCATAAAAATCTATAGATTACCTCTTGCAACTCAATGAGGTTGACGATAAAAAATATTATTCCAGGAGAAATATCACTTGGTTTCCACTTGCACGTTTTTGAGCCACAATTTTTATTTTTTTCTCTGTATCCTCGAAGCAAATACTTTCTGGAAAACATCAGTATCCTTTTAATTGTTATTGTGATATCTTTTTATTCTATCTTGGGCTAGCAACTGTGGAAATTCAAGCACCACAAAATGTTCTTTGCGGTACATAAAACACTATTCAACATAAAATCCTGAATCGTACTCTTTAAAGCTATAAACTCAATTCTTACGGCAACGCAAACATCTAAATAAATTAGCAAGTCACCTTAAGTCTGAACTGGACGATCCTATAATAGGCAGCTAGCTATATGTGCCCAGCGAGTAGATGCACTCAAGTTTTCATCTCATTTACTTACCCGCATATGAAATAATTGCAATTTTATTTACACATAAATTGATCCTTGATTTGTATAAAACTTGAGAGAAACTAACAAAAATGGTGTAAATTTAACTAAAAAAGGTATTCAGACGAAAGCAGTGTTTTCAAAGTAATTATTAGCTAACTAAGAACGTTTTCTCTTGTATATTATTATTCAATAGAGTCATCGGTCCAACATATGGTATTTATACTATAATGTTTTTAAGCCAAAAAAGGTAATAAAACCAGAAAATGTAAGAATGTGTGAGTGTCGATAACCAACCCCTTAGTTTAAATGGGTTAATAAAAAAAGCAGATTTTTAAATTTATTTAACTTCTATTTTTCTGGGGTGGGCCAGACGGCACTCTGGGGAGGGCTTGGCCCCCCTGGCCCCCCGCTAGTTACGCCAATGTTCATACACTCACTGAAGTTCCCCGTTAAAATCCCCATATATGTAATACTTACTATATTGCTAGCGGCTATGATGGGAAACTCACGGAGGAAGTGAGACAGACAACCAACTCTTCAATGTATAATGGTAAGTTGTGCGCAAGCGCGTCGTCCGCGCGGTGGGGAAGTGAACCAACCAAGTTTAAAATTCGCTTCTAAAGGCGGAGTTCGAATTCTCACGCATGAGCACGAGACGCGTTATACTCTAATAAGTAAAACTTTGTCGGCGCCGTAATGTTTTCGGGCGTTCCGAGGCCCTACTAGCAATATATGTGTATTATATATATTATATATGTGAAAATTCCCATATATATAATACACATATATTGCTAGTAGGGCCTGGAAACGTCCGAAAACATTACAGCGCCGACATAGTCTCACTTAGAGTATAACGCGTCTCATGCGCATGCGTGAGAATTTGAACTCCCGCCTTTAAAAGCGAATTTTAAACTTGACCACTTCCCCATTGGGCGGATGACGCCGCCGCGCTTACACACAGCTCACCATTATACATTGAAAAGTTGGTTGTCTGTCTCACTTCCTTCGTGGGTTTCCCACTCATAGCCGTTAGCAATATAGTAAGTATTACATACATACATAATCTGTAACCCCTTATACCGTTACAGTGTCGGGGTGCCGGGCGCACCGAGCCGCTGAGGGTGTATGCATTTTAAAAGTATTAGATATATGAAAATTCCGAATAAAAAATCCCGACAGGATAATTGCCCGACATGCAAAAATTTCGACAAACCAATTTCCCGACAGCCAATATCCCGACAGACTATTACCCCGACAAAAAAAGCGTTTCATTACGGTGCCTGGAATTTATTGCAAAAGCACAATCGTGTGCACCAGAGCTTGCAGATAATCTAACGTTCTCCCTTCGCATTTATATTCATTGTAATCAGAAACAATTTTCCGAATTTGTGATTGTGTCGCCCATTTTTTCTTATAGTTCGATCAGCGTACGTCAAAATGTTGTGGGTGCCGCTATCATCTCGTAATGTGTAAAGCAATGTTGTTGCGCTCTCGGCGGTGGTTCAGGTTAGCGGTTTAGGTTAGTTTTTTTGTTTTTTTTTTTTTTCAAACTTTATTAACTAGTTCAACATATTGCATGTTATACATAGTTTTTATGTAAAAGTAATATTTTTTTACAATAGATACATGACTAGATATAAGTTATAACTATACATGGTCGCTATTCATCGGAGGATAATAGGCCATCTTGAGGAAGTCTCTTTTTTAGTCGAGAATTTTCAGTTTTTTGTCCGAGTTTGTAGTACACCGCGCTTGAGCACTCTGGGAGATTTAAAAAAAACTTTTTGACACATTGTTTAATATATTGTTCTAAAACGGGAATTTCTAACTCACAGTGTAGCTGCCGATTTCTTACAAACCACGGGGAGTTTGTTGCTATCCGAAGTATCTTATTTTGAAATGACTGCAACTTATTAATGTGCGTTTTAGAAGCAACACCCCACACAACACAGCCGTAAGTGATTATAGGTCGTAAAAATATACGGTACCCCCCACCCAAGAAAAGCGCCCTTCCGTGCTTTTCAAAAATACTTCGATACTCAGCATCACTCCGTTTCGCTAATACAATGAAATACTATGAACCAGTTATTTATTAAAAAAAACAAAAACAAAAACAATTTTTTTTTGCCGACGACCATAGCTCAAAAGTTGATGTTGCCTTCATTTTCGGAGGACCTATCGTATGAAAACGATCCAAGACTTCAGCAAGGTTCCTGGCGACCGGAATCGTGTACACATACGAACATACATCCCCGCACAGCACGTTTAGGCACCTCCCAATACGGGGGATTGATCTAGTGGGCTGGGATCTTCACCAAAAGATCCGCACCGCCGAGACGGAGATTTGATATAGTGGGTTCATTAGTCGGTTGGCTCGAATTTTAGAGATATTTGACTCAGAGTGGTTTTCGATATGAGGGAATTTCAATACTTCGTACACTTCGTGTCGAAGTAATACACAAATAAATTAGTTTGGCACATTTTATACGCAACGCGGATTTTTTATTTAACACTGGATACAGCAGCGATAGTCGTACGTGCGCTTCGTTCGACTTCTTATTAATGTGATATCCCCAGGTCAGTCGTCTATCGAGATAGACACCTAGATATCTAACGGCTTGGTCGGTTGGATTCCATGGTACTGATATCCCATCAATAACTATCTCGGGTGGATTCTGAGGCCTCCTTAAGGTAAACACTTTGCTTACGCATTTGGTGGGGTTTAATTTCAAACACCATCGTCTTAACCAGCTTAGAAGTTCATCAATAGATAGCTGTAGATGCCTTGCTGCAATTAGTATGTCGTTGCTTTGCGTAAGGAGTATCGTATCATCAGAGAACATGGATAATTTTGTACGAAGCGGAATGGGCATGTCGTGGGTGAATAGGTTAAAAAGTACTGGTGCTAAGACGGACCCCTGTGGAACTCCTGCTTTTATAGGTTTAATCTCTGAGTAGCTAGTATTAATTCTTACGTAGAAAGTCCTGTCGTTTAGGAAAGAATGTATTATATTTAATAAGTACGTAGGAATAGCCATTTCATTTAGTTTGTACAAAAGTCCATCGATCCAAACTTTATCAAAAGCGCGCGCGAAGTCCAAAAATAATATGCACGTATGCCACTTGTTTTCAAACCCGGCAACAATTGCTTCGTTTATTCGCATTAGCTGGTGTACTGTTGAATGTTTAGCTTTAAACCCAAATTGATGACTTGGTATTATAGCTCGTTGTTCAATATACTTTTCCAAGCGTATTTTAATTATCTTTTCAAATATTTTTGAAATTGTGGGCAAAAGACTAATAGGTCTATAAGAATCAGGATCGCTACCGATTTTCCCTGGTTTGTGCATAACTATGATTTCTGCTATTTTCCAAGTAGATGGGAAATACCCAGTTGACATGCATGCGTTTAATATTGTTGCGAGGTATGCTATTAATTTTCCGTGAAGGTTTTTTAGCAATAAATTGGGAATCAAGTCATGTCCAGGTGATTTTTTAATTGGTAGCTTATTTATTATTGCTTGGATTTCCCTAGGCGATGTAAACTCAACCTGATTCTGTATATTATTCTTCGGAATGCTTAGATGGACTTCTTGTTCTACACTTGAATAAAATTCTGCTTCGTTGGGATGTTTTTCTGGTATAAACGTCTCTTGTAGGTGTGTTGCAAATAAGTTAGCTTTTTCCAGATCACTGCAGTAGTTTTTATTGTTAAGCTTTAGTGGAGGTATTGTGGAGGGTTGGTTAAGAATTCTTTTAGTAGTCCTCCATAGAGATGAATCGGACCCTTCTAAGTCAGCAATATGCTGCTGGTAGCAGGCTATTCTATGATTGTCCAATTCCCATTTAATCCTGTGAGTTAGTTGGTTCAGCTGTTGTCTATAGTTGGGTGTTCTGTTTCTCTGCCACAGACGTCTTATCCGATGTTTTTCTCTTATAATATTTAGGATGTGATATGGGAGTTGCAAATTTCGCTCAGTATTGTATTTACATGTATCGTGGCTTGTGGCTTTGTGTATACATTGTGCTAATGTTTTGGTAAAAAGATTTACACTGCTGTCGATGTCTTTCTTCGTGCATAGGCAGCGCGGTGCATTTGCTTCTTCATCGAGTAGTTCACGAAAATAGTCCCAGTCTACTTTGCCTGTTATTAATCTAGGTAAAGGTAGATTCACTTGGGGTGGCTGAAAAAATGTTGCTACTACCGGCAAATGATCAGAATCTAACTCAGGATAGACTTCATGAAATATTGGCCAAGTGAAGTTTTTCAATAGACTGATGTCCAGTATATTGGGGTGGTGATCAGGTCGATACGGGTAGTGTGTTGCTTCACTGGGAGCGGAAATTATAATTCCATGTGCAGTAGATATGTTGAACAGGCGCTGCCCATTTGGATTGCCAACTCTGCAGCCCCAAAAAGTACTCTTGGAATTTAAATCTCCAAAAAGCAGTGTTGGCACGTTATGTTTAAATATTAGTTCGATGTCTTCTGAAATTAGCCTCCTATTAGGCGATAGGTAGGCACTTATAACGTTCAACGTGATGTTATTGGCTAGTTCTACACTTACATTGACTGCTTCTAAAAAACTCAAGTTCATTTTAGGCATTGCATAATGTTTTATGTTCCTTTTGACTAGAATGGCTACTCCACCGGATGCTATTGGTGCATCGCGATCAGTTCTGTATATTTTATAGCCTGGTATTTTCATTTTCTCTGTTGCTATTAGGTGAGTTTCTGTAATACAAGCTATGTCGATATTATGAGTAGCTAAAAAGTTAATAAACACTGATCTTTTATTGCGTATTCCATCGGCATTCCAGTTCAGGAGTGATAATTTTTGGATTTGACGATTATGGGCCATTGAAAAGCAAAGGGAGAATATTTTTAATGAAGAAGGATTTTATTTGCTCAAGGTATGGGGTCATTAGGTTTAGGATTGTTTGAAGAATTTTGTTTATAGCAAGAGGAGGTTGAGTGGTGTCTGATTGTTGTTCATGATTGGTTTGGCTTCTAACTGTTTGAGAAAAGGTTCTTTGTGGGTTTACATAATTGTATTGTTTGGATGTAGATGGGTTATTCAATGTAACATTAGCTTTTGCATTTTGTTTGTTGCCTTGTATTTTTGTTTTAAGTTCAGTGTAGTGTTTGCATCCTCTGTAGTTGGCAGGATGGGATTCACCGCAGTTGACACACTGAGGAGCTTCATTTGATCTTTTTGGACAGCTTTTGTAGAAGTGGTTACCGAGACATTTGATGCACCGAGGGCATCTATGGCATCTGGCATCTATGGCATTGTGGGACGTCGTTGGTTTTTCTTCTAGGTTCAACCGAGATAATCGAATAGTATAGCTTCGTCATTTGGAAAATATCCTTGGCTTTATCGTTTCGTTTGAGATCTACTGCACAGAGAAGAGATGGCGTTTTGTCTTTATTTAACAGTCTTGTGACTTTTAATACAAGGAGTTCTAATCTTTGTAACTCATCAAGAATATCTTTTTCGGATAGAGATGGTGGTACATTTCGTAGTATTACACTCAGTGGACTGCTTTGAGGACTTTGGTAAGAGTAAAATTTTAGTTCATTTGTTGTGTAAAATTTTGTGAGTTCTCGGTAATCTTGTTGGTCTGTTAAATTGATACGAATATAATTGGTTCTCGATTCGGTAGTAAATTCATGTTTTGCTATCGTCTTAATATCTTTTATAATTTCTTTGTGATCCCCAACTATATGTAAATTTATGGGAGGAATCTTTGGCTTTGCTTGCGTCGTCTGGTTAGTCAGTGACGCAGGTGCATCTTTTTCGCCACTAATTTGATTTTCTATTTGTTGTGGCAGATAGTATTTATTTTGGCTTATCAGGGCGTTTGCTTCCCACATGTATCTTTTTTGCACATCATTTAGTGGCGGTGATAAATGGTCATTAGTTCTTTTATTTTGTGAACCTGTGTTTACGTCTTCCATGATTGCGTCAGAGTTGGAATTGTTATTTGCATTCTCCGAATTTGTTAAAGAAAAATTATTATTTGTGATATTGCAGAAAATTGGCTGTTTTAGTGGAGATTTGGGGCTGAGCATTTTGACAAAATCTGTTTACCTATAGTAGTTTTTATGTTTTAAGGTTATCAGCCGGCCTTACGGGGGCCGGCTGGCCGGGCACTGTGAGCTGTACACTCCGATAGCGGAAGCACTAAACCGCACCGAAGGAATTGGCGAAAGGTCACTTTTAAAAATTCCGAAACAAGTGTTATTCAAACACAACCGTACTCGAAGGTAGCTTTAACGGAACTCTTTAGGTTAGTTGTTAGGTCTTGATGATTTTTTTAGAGAAAAAATACGAGAAGAGAGTATGTTCAACGTTACATTTTTATGTTCACTGTTACACCGTCCACCAAATTTTTACCATGTATTGTAATGTACCGTAAAGTGGGGTTACTTTGCTTAGATTTTGCAGTTTTTTCAACTTCAATTTGTAGCTGTTAGGTCTAAAAATTGGGGAAAGAACTATGTGGTGTAATTACATTTACTCTATCGATTTCATGCAGTAGTGTAGCCTTTTTTTAGTGACACCACATATTTTTTTAATTTAATGACTGAGCAAACTCACCTCACAAATGGGGCAACTTTGCCATCGCTAATAAAATCGTTACGTTAGCATATATCGCTTTGGTGATGGCTTACTTTGCTCAAGAAAGTCGTTTCCAACAAATTGATATATATGAAGTCCTAGTTTGAACGAATATTAACCTTTTTTAGGGGTATTATAAAAAGGCATGATACATTTTCAGAAACTTTTATTTATTTATTATATAAATTGTATAAAAATACTGTGAACATGTAATAAAATATAAAAAAAAATAATCCAAAACTTTCTTTGGCTTAGAAAAACAAAATATAAAATTCTAAAAATAAATATTCACTTTGGTAAGTACCTATCTAATGAAAAAATAAACAACACCCTTTTTTCATGAAAATTTTAAACTGGAAAGAAAAAACTTGGAAAAAAAAATAAATGCAGAGGTGACCTTTTCAGACTTACAAAAACCTACCTAGGCATAAAACTTAAAATAGCAGCATTCTTAAAAAAACAGATCTGGAATCTCCGAAGAACAAAAAAAAACTCTTATTCTAGCACAGCCTAAGATGTATGGCACACAAGTAAATCAGGTAGGGGTCACAAATTCTTACAAATTGAAAATACTTAGGTCATCCTGAAACTCGTGAATACCGCGAACGATTTTTGGAGGCGTCAGCACTTTTTTTATGTCAGTCTCAATGACGGCAGATATGTCCTCAACATCGGGAAACACAAACAGGTTTGATCTCCTCTTTCTTAGAAATTTGATTTCGTAAACGTCAGGCTTTGTTTCCAGCACTAACCCTATGAAGTGCTTCAGGGTCTTTTTAGTAGCAAACTGCACCACTATAAAATCACCGACACTTATTGAAGGAGCTGGAATTCCATATTTTTCCATCTGCGATTCATCATATTCATCGTCACTTGCAACTTCCTCATCCCCAATTTCCTCATAAGCTACAATATCTCCTTCGTCTTCGTCACTTTCATGTTGTCGTGTTGGCAAACCTTCTTCATGGGAATCAAGCTCTGGTGTTTCTGATGTTCGTTTCTTTTTTGAATGAGACTGTTTAACATTGCTAAGGCCGGCCTCGTTGGTATCAAGCAAGTCTTCATGTGATATGGATTCTCCAGGAGGAACTTGAAGCATTTTCTTCTTTTTCTTTTGCAAAGGTCCAGACAAACTGCCTCTCTTCTGTTCTAAATAGTGTAAGACTGCTTCATCAATTTGTCTTCCTGTCGAGTTCATAAGGTTTTCGACTTTTGTTTTCGGTAATTTCTTGGTGAGTTGTGTTCCATCCACTGGATAGATTCCAGCTGCTTTGAAAGCATTTCTTAATATCGATTTGTTTTTGTGATCGATTCTTTCCAATAGTCTTTTGAGTAAAGCTGGAAAGCTAGTCTTATTAACAGCGCTCTCTTTAGGATTTTTAGTTTTATATTCTGTCAGTAAAGCTCGCCAATTCCCTTTTAGTGAGCGGAAGAATCCCACGTCAAGTGGTTGTGTGATGTGGGTAGTATTGGGGGGTAAGAATATGAATTTTATTCCCAGTCTTTGGTAATGTCGTAAAATGTCTACACTTAAATGACTGGATAAATTGTCGCCGATTAAAACCTTTGGACCCTCCAGCTTTTTCGCCCATGGTATAACCATTTTCTCAAACCAGTCGGAAAATGTTGCAGCATCAAACCAACCGGATTTGGTTCGATTATATCGTGTGTTTGGGGGTCCTCCAATGCACCATTGGTCATACAACCTTTCGGCCTTATAGACTACATAAGGGGGAAAAAGCTCACCCGCAGCTGTTCCAGCGAACATAACTGAAATGGATGATTTTGTGTAATTCATGATCCTTTCGGGATACTTGGTTCCCCGTTTGAAGATGCATTTTGATCGCCCGGGATCATCGGTAAGATTGGTTTCATCGTAGTTTAGTATATTGTCTCGAGGAACACCTTCCAGGTTTCTGGTTAATCGTTGAATATAATCATCGATAGCTTCTTCTGTGGTCATTGCTCTAGACACCTTAATATTTTGGCATGATCTCTGCGACAACAGTCTTCTATGGCGCTTTAGAAACAAGAAGCACCACTCTTTTCCTGGCATGTTATCATCAAATTTTGAGACGGTCTTGCCGGAAGCATTAAGATAGTTCTTTACGATGACTCTAAGGTCCAAAAGGGTGAGGGGAGATCCATATTCCGCAGCCACTATTAGCAAGTCTACAAAGTGCCTCTCCTCGGCGAGGGTTAACGCCGTTGGACCCCCAACGTCCTGTTGGTGTAAGTTTTTAACTTTGTTGTATATTGTTCTTTGCGGGATCCCGAAAACATCGGCTGCAGCGTGAGTGGACAAGCCCCTAAATTTCACGACACGTACTGCGGCACGAAGCTGCTCATCTGTATAGTTGCGATAGCAGCGACTACCCAAAGCTCTCTTGTAGCATCTTACCATTTTTTTCCTGAAAAAGTGGCATTAGATATGTCTATATTGCAATTAAATCCTGATAAACATTTAATTTAATGCTTGAGCAAAGTAACCCCAAATCTTAAGTGAAATGTACATCGTTTTGAATTAAAATTCATAAAAAAAGCCAATATTGTTAAACCTGTCTGAAAAAACTACATAGTCAACAGAAAAGATTGCTCTCTTGGAGAAAAGCAACCACAATGTCGTAGAATTCATCATTGTTACTCCACAGACCTTAGTTGCAAGGTTATGAAAATATCATAAAATCCCGCCGTTTACTTACATGTGTCTCGGAGCCTACAGGAGATGCTGCAACTAACTCGCGCCACTTTACGCAGTAGACTGGCTGAGTGGAAACCAGTTCAAGCTCACTCTCGGGTCCTAATTGCTACCAACTTTGAAAAAATTATGTATTACCAACTTTCCTGCCTCTTGAGCAAAGTTACCTCCTGTTAGCAAAGTAACCCCACTTTACGGTAATGTAATTTTTTTCTTCTAGGTAGAGAAATGTAAGGTAATGTAATGTGTGTCGGGTAATATGTATGTCGGGGAAAATGTTTGTCGGGAAAGTGGCTGTAGGGATATTGGCTGTCGGGAATTTGGTTTGCCGGGATTTTTGCTTGTCGTAATTTTGGTCTGTCGCGCTAATGTCCTGTCGGGATTTTGGGTTTTGGACGGTAATCACACACTGACGTTATTTATAAATGATATAAAGAATTTAGGTACATTTACATGAAGTATGGAAATTATTACATAGCTAGGTACTTACTTTAAACTGTATTCATGACTGTTAATGTTTAAAAATTTCTACTTGATTTATCACTGTTACATGTGTTCACTCAGAAATGCAATCTATTAATAAAGAACTAACGCCGGCAAAACTTTAAATTTTTATGGTTCGCATAAAATTCTAGATTTTCTCAGAAAAATAGGTGTTACAATAGCGAGAGAATTCAAACGGGTTTTGCGCGGGCTTTGCGCCCCGATGATTATGGAAAGTAGAGTTCTGCATGAAAGCAACACAAACTGTAATTACAGCACTAATATGGTTTGGCACTTGACTAAAATTAACTTCGTAGCAATGCTGGCGCCGCGCACGGGAATAGTTTCTTATTCCTTCTGATGTAAAACCTTAATCCAAATATTTTAGTATTTAAAGTTTGCCGCCTTGTTGGAATAGTTTCTGGCCCACCCGTTGTAGAGCGCTAAAACTTTTATACAAGCTTACTGTGGGAGATTTGAAACCATTTTTCGCACCGCTTAATTGTTTTCTCCATTTATCCAATTATTTCTGGTCTAACCTGTATATTTTTATTTAGATTGTAATCCATTGTATTTTGAATTATTTCAATTTATTAGTTCGCTCATTTCGTACCGATTCTGGAAAACCCAAAAACTTCCACGTGCTTATCGTGAGGTCGCAGCGTTCAGCTGTTTTTCGTTAGTGGCCGAATGCGCTAGGATTCTTTTTCTGCACCTCGACGAAGCAACTTGTTTCTAAAAGGTCCCGTTCGTGCTCTATTACGCTACGATATTAATTTTTGAAGGGCTGATGGTTTTGATTCAGGTACGATTGAGATTTTCTGCTTGTTATTCTTGTATTAATTGTTTCTTTAGCTCTTGATTGACAGTTTTACCTGACTTAATTTTCAATGTCCTACCTGGCTTCTGCAATTTGGGAGTGGCTCTGCTTCAATTACGGGCGCATCCAAGGTACTTTTAACCACAGGGTATAGCAACCCCCGGCCAGCATTTGCCTGTGAGCAACTTATGGACGTTGGAGGTTTGAGGTTAGTGTTACTTTTGTGGTGAATACCGCATTAAAAATGGATGGTCTCCCTGCTTTTAAGCTGATTCGGACTGGCTATTCCGGGATTAATATTATATTAAATTATCTTCGATTCTTGAAATTTAAATTCGTACATTCCATAACTATCAGTATTTAAAGTTTACATTTATACTTTCCGTTATTACTAACATGTAAAGTTTAGATGCATATGTTCAACCAGTTTTAATATTTGAAGTTTAAATGCGTATACTTAATTACAATTAATATTGAAAGCTACAATTCAATAGCCTGAACAGAAAGGTTTTTTTAAATGACAGTGATATGCATATCACTCGATTTATTTGTGGTTACAATTAATTTAATAACCTGAAAGGGGTTCTTAATCTTGGTGCGTGTCGCAACCTTCAATTAATTTGAACATTTCTATCATTACATTCTTTATGACCAAATTATTCTAATTATTTAATATTGAGTTACCATTATAGACTGCAAGATTATTTAGCGTTAATAAATAAATGCTAGTCACTTGTAGTTAGTAATATATTCGAAATCATCTGATTTCTGGCGTCCATATTCTTTTTTGAAGACTTTGCAGGGTACACAGCTGGTGGTTTGAACTCACGACCTTATCGCCGAATTTGAGCTAGTTCAGCCTGCGCGGTAAGTAAAAATTTTTAGAGCTTCTTTTTATTACCATAGATTATTTTAATTAATTAACCGCAGGTCAGCTTCCTTATCGTTTTAGATTTTACTCTATTATTGGCTTCTTTGTGTTACAGTCCTTCAGTGATATTTTGTAAATATATCCTAATATGATTGTTTTAATTTTATATAGATATATTGAACAAGCTGTTGAAATTAGGATGCAAATATCAACAAAATCAGCATTAAAAGATTCAGCAAGGATAGAATTCTTTGTAATATCTAAAACTTGATAGGAGGCAAATCAAAACAGCACAATTATAATAATAAATGTACTATATAATGACTCAAAATTTAAAATCAGAATACACAATCACATTTGCACATCTCAATCATGTGACAAAAATATAAATTTTATATATCTTACGTTTACTGAACTGTTACTGTGTTCTTCATAACAACTGTAACCGTCGCGCTTTCCGCAGTTATTGGTTCAGTTTCTCGCCACAACCACTCCTTGGCTTCCTGCTGACCCTGTTGCTCCAAAAGAGGCCCAATGATGTTCCTACATGTTTGATGGTAACTATTCAGCTGCGTGACCTCCTCACTAGTAAGCAAGCTAACATTTATCAGCTTTGTTTGCTTAGGCACAAGAGTAATTGTTTCAAACGTCAGATACCCCCGGTTATTGAAGTTGTGGGGTGGTTTAGCCGGGACAATTTCTACAATATCTTCTATACGAATTCCAAATTTTCCGTCCTCGTAATAACCCGGTTCGTTTGAAATGAACATTCCAGCTTCCAGGCCAGGATCATCAGGAATATTTCTCCAAGACACCCCCATGGGTCCTTCATGCACATTCAGGTACGACCCAATCCCATGGCCTGTTCCGTGGGCGTAGTCAAGCCCCACGTCCCACAAATATTGCCTTGCAAACGAATCCAAGCAATTCCCTTTGATTTTTGTCGGAAACACTGACCTTGCCAGTTTTAGTTGGCCCTTGAGTACCCGTGTAAAACATTCCTTTTCGTAATCGGTGGGCGTGCCAAAGTGAATGGTACGAGTGACATCCGTAGTGCCATCCTTGTACTGGCCTCCCGAGTCGCACAAATACAAGGTGTCGGTAGTGATGCGTACGTCGCTGTCAGCTTCAGGTTTGTAATGAATTATGGCGCCATGGGGGCCCACAGAGCTGATAGTTTCAAAGCTAGGCCCCACAAAATCAGCTTGCATCTTGCGGAATTCCTCCAACTTGTCAGCCCCAGATATTTCAGTTATGGTTTGCTTCGAAACAACCTTCTCCAACCAGGCGAAGTAGCAGCAAAGGGCAGCCGCATCCTTGATGTGTGAATTTTTCATGCCCTTGATTTCGACGGGATTCTTGACAGCTTTCATTAGTGGTATGGGTGTAATTTCCGTCCGTAGTCTTGAATGAGGCACCACGCTTACCAAAGCATAACTGGCACTGTCCGAAAGCCACACGTATCCTTCCGGGGTAGCTTCAATTTCTTTCTGTAGGATCTCCTGTACCTCGTTGTATGCTTCTATTTTCACATTCATGCCTGTGGCTTCGGCCTCCAAGTGCTGCCTGATCTCGGGAGTGACCTTTTTTGGGTCAATGAGCAAAGTGAGGGAGTTAGGCGAAATAATAATAAACGAGAAGAACACTGGGTTGAACTCGATGTCACTTCCTCGCAGGTTTAAGCACCAGGCAATCTCGTCCAAGGCGGTCAAAACAAGAACGCTGACCTTTTTGTCTTCCATTTGGGAGCGAATTTCTTGCAGCTTCTTACTTATTGGCTTTCCGGTAAATTGCAGCGGTAGGGGCTTGATGGGGTTGTCGCCCGACCCAGTCGGCTTGTCGGTCCATATGACATCAACCAGGTTTGTGCCAACCGGTATCAATTTGTGACCGAAACCTTCCAGCTGTGACTGAAGATTCAACCAAGTACTGTAGGGCATTAGCTTTGGGTCGACTCCTACATTTGAAGTTGGAGGCAGAGTTTTTGATAGCCATGTTGCTAAAAAAAAGTTTAGAATCAATATAATGCAAAAACAACACCTTAAAAATATGACTGATCAGAAATATGCAGGGTAATTCATATTCGAGAGCAACTACGGGTATCTTGCTCATTTGAAGAAACAGAAAGTAGGTATCAATAGCATGGATATATTAATAAAATGAAAAAGAAGTTGTCAATAATTTTTTAAATTCATAATAGAACCAATAGAAAGCTGTAAAACAATTGGATTTATTCCAGGAAAGCAATATTATTTTATTAATAGCACTTGGTTGGGAAAGCCTATTTAATTTAAAACAAGATAGAAATACATTAGACACAGTAAGACAGTGAGACATAATTAAGAGGAACACTATAGACTGACACACCTAATAACAAAAATGCAGGCTATATCGGACAGAGTCATTTACTGCACAATTAAATTGAATAAAAGATACAGTCTACAAGTTATCCAAGTATATGCTCCAACCAGTGCCTCAAAAGACGAAGACATAGAACAACTTTACGAAGACATATCAACAGCAAAGTCAAATGAAAACGCTAAATTTGTAACTATTATGGGCGACTTTAATGCCAAAGTAGGACAAAATAACAGTGACAATGACCTCCCACATGTAGGCAAATATGGAGTAGGAGTCAGAAATAACAGAGGACAAATGCTTGTGGACTATTGTAAAGGTGAAAATCTATTCTGCATGAACTCTTTCTTCAAAAAGCCATTAAAAAGGAGATGGACCTGGAAAAGCCCCACAGGCACAGTAAAAAATGAAATAGATTATATCATCACCAACAATAAAGCCATATGTCGAGATGTTACAGTTTTAAATCGTTTTGACACGAACAGCGACCACCGAATTGTTAGAACAATGTTGAGTATTAACACTAAGGTTGAAAGAAACAAAATACTGAGGAAACAAAAAGCTCCAACGACAGAGATAATAACAGAAAACAAAGAAAAATTCCAACACCGAATGGGCAAAAAATTGAGAGACAAAGAAAATCTAATAAAAATGGAAATAAATGAACTTTCAGAATATATAACTAACAGCATACATGTAGCAACAAAAGAAGCTTGTGCAAAACACAAAAACAAAAACAAGAAAATTAGTTCAGACACAGAAAAATTGATGGCAAGAAGAAGAAACATGAACAGAGAAGACCAACAATATAAAAAACTAAATAAAGAAATAAATAAGAATATAAGGAAAGATTTAAGAGATTATAACACAAAACTCGTAAAAGAAACTATTGAAAACAATAAAAACATGAAAGTTTTGAAAACCAATCGGTCGAGAGGAAAAACACAAATCAACAAGTTAAGAAGCAAACAGGGCATTTTGGTGACAAGTCGGAAAGAAATAGTGGACGTGGTACAAGATTTTTACAAACAACTCTATAGTCCAAAGTACCAAGTACAGCAATACACGAGACAAAACATTCAGAATGTGGGATCAGAAGAGATTCCCGAAATAGATAGTGATGAATTATGGATTGCACTGAAACAAATGAAAAATGGAAAATGTCCAGGCGAAGATCGGGTTACTAGTGAGATGATAAAAATGGGAGGAGACGAACTAAGAGAAAGTGTAAAAATCCTATTAAATAAGTGCTTAATAGAGGGGAAAATTCCAGAGTCTTGGCAAAATGCAGAGGTCATCGTGCTATTTAAAAAAGGAGATAAAAACAACTTAGAGAACTATCGTCCGATTAGCTTACTATCCCACTTATATAAGCTACTAACAAAAATAATAACAAATAGACTGACAGACAAACTGGACTCATACCAATCTCCAGAGCAGGCGGGATTCCGTAAGGGATTCAGTACAATGGATCATCTGCAAAGTATACGCACGTTAATCGAAAAAACGACGGAATACAATATACCATTATATTTGGCTTTCGTTGACTACCAGAAGGCATTCGACTCGGTGGAAATGTGGGCAATCCTGAAAGCACTAGATAACGCAAGAATTGACACTAGATACTCAACCCTCATAAAATATATTTATGACACGGCAACTATGACAATTACACTGGAAGAAGACATGAAGACCAATAAAATTCAAATTCAACGAGGAATACGACAAGGGGACACGATCTCTCCGAAGTTGTTCACGTTAGCCTTGGAGGATGTTTTTAAAAAGGTGGACTGGCACTGTAAAGGTATTAATATTGATGGAGTAAGACTCAATCACTTGAGATTTGCAGATGATGTAATTCTGATTAGCACCTCAGCTGGAGAACTAAAAACAATGTTAGAAGAACTGAATCAAGCGTCGACCCAAATCGGATTACAAATGAACCTGAGTAAAACCAAAATAATGAGTCCCGAACAAATACAAATAACCATTGAAAACCACACCCTAGAAAATGTATTCGAATACATATACCTTGGACATAGAATTCAATTGGGCAAAGAAAACCAAACTGCCGAGATTTCTCGAAGAAAGGGACTCTGTTGGGCAGCTTTTGGTAAACTCAGGTTCATTCTAGCATCAAATGATATACCAATAAATCTGAAACGAAAAGTCTACGATCAATGTATATTGCCAGTTCTTACATATGGCTTAGAAACAATGGCGTTAACACGGAAATCCCTACACATCCTCCAAGTAACGCAGCGAGCAATGGAAAGGATCATGCTCGGAATTAGTTTGTTAAATCGAGTGCCAAATGAAGAGATCAGAAGAAGAACAGGAATCACAGATGTGACAAGAAGAACAGCACAGTTGAAGTGGCGATGGGCTGGCCATATAGCTCGACAGGAAAAGAGCAAATGGACCAACAAACTGATAGTCTGGCGACCAAGAGAGACAAAGAGAAGTGTTGGGAGACCCCAGAAGAGATGGAGAGACGATATCCAGAAAATAGCAGGGAAGAACTGGATACAAACAGCCTATAATAGAGAAGTGTGGAAAGATTTGGAAGAGGCCTATATCCAGGAGTGGATGATTCCGGGCTGAAAAGAAGACTATAGACGCACCAAGAAGGTGAATAGGATATCACAAAGAAGGTGAATAGGATATCACAAAGAAGGAAAAAGGAATGAGGACTGACTGCTATGACGGGGAGCATGAAAAAGCAACAGCAAAAATGCGATGGCCAAACACAAAAGGGGAAGAGGACAAAGAAAAGCATAAAGCAGCAGGAAATACGTTACACAATGTGTGCAAACAGAAGAAAAATGTGGGAGTAAACAAGAAGTTGGAACAAGTTGAAAAGACAGGTTAAAGCAGCAGTAGTACCAAAGGGTATAAAAAAAAGAACGAACAACAAAATATGATGATGAAGAGATAAAAAAAATATGGAACAAGCACTTCTAGTAGAACAAAGGTGGGGAAGAACAGCTAAGAAGGTTAATATTAGGACCAATCATAATAATAGTTATTTATGATAGAAGTGTAAAAAGTCCTGCTTTATTGAGGAACTGATTTATAACAGAGCGAGGTACGAGGGAAATTTTTTAAAAGCTGTAAGTGCAATGAAGATACTTTTTACACATGTGTCTTACGTTTTATGTACGACCATAACCTTTTACGAAAGTACACATTTCATTTTGTATTAAATTCATGTGCAATACAATTTTTATAACACTAATGTAAAGAGCCATTTACACGAACAAGAATTTCTGGTAAAGTGAAGTTACAAGTCCAGTTAAAAGTAAATTGTAATTCCGTTTACACGAACAAGTTTTACTTGCATAAAGAACTGAAATTCACTTGCAGTCATACCAATCTATTTAACATGAAATAGAAACAGAACCTCAAAAAAGATTTCTATTGTATCCAGGCTATGCGCACTCTATTTAAGCCTTCATGACTAAGTTGAGTACCCTGTGTATGACTACAGATGACGCTGGAATCAGCGACAGAGAAACGTCTATCTTTATCTGCTGCGCGTTCGTTTTGGAAGCTGGGGTCGCTGGGGAGTGACGCTATATTTTAAAGTAGAAAATGGCTACCGTTCCTGGAGACGCTTCTAGTTTTCAAACTCGTTTGTCTGTTTCGGTTGTAAGTATTAAGCCAAGCCAGCGTTTCACAGCCTTTGTCCAAAGCAATTTTGATATTTGTGTGGTTTCTTGTTTGTGTTCTGTGACATTTTTGTGTACAATTACAATCATGAGACCGTATTGCGTGCCGGGGTGCCATAATAAAATATAAAACAGCTACCCGGCAAGTACTAGCAAATAACATAATAAGCTGCAAAAGTGGCATATATTGTGCGAGTATATTTGAGAAAAAGCCGATTGATTTAACATGTTGATGGAAAGTGGAAAATTTGTGGGTAACCTCAAAAACACACTTGTAACTTCTAAAGGGCTCGATGGATTTTTTGTGAAATTTGAGCAGTAGTATTTGACCGTGATTATAATGTGATTCGTGAAAGAAAAAGCACAACTGCACATAGATATTTTTTTAATTGATGGGGCAGCATGCTGCAATAGCAGCAAGAAAAAACCAAACAAAACTGAAACGTTTTTTATTTGCAAGTTATAAAACAATAGTATATTATGGTACGAGTTTTATAAGAAGCATTTTGTAGCACGCACGGGTATAGGGTACGACGAGCGAAGTGAGAAGTGTCCTAAAGGAATAAGTGCGACAAAATGCCTTTTGAATGGAGTATCATACAGTATTTTATTTACTTCGGCACTTTTTTAAACAAAAATTACTCTGTTTTTAGTATTTTTATTATAGCATCGGTTTTTGTCTATTACGATATGCAAACGAGTATCGTAATAGCCTAGCACGAACGCAAAGTATGTAAATAAATAATATTACAAATATTAAAAAAAAAATGTAGCTTGAAACTAACTATACCAATCATTATTTTTGTGATATGATTCAAAACAAGCCTGGCACAATGGTACGGTTCCTGAACATCCTTTGCATCTAAATGGTAGTAGGTAGTTTTTTCTGGAATAGTTTTCTGACGGAATAAGAGATGTGTCCATCTGAGGACGAACCATAACTACTGCTGTGGCCGTAGTGCCCCAGTGGATCAACTGAAATTGATTGCTATTGCAGTTGTGTCTGTCAACGTGTAAAAACACAATCATACGATACACTTTCGGGCAAGTTATGTAGGCTATTTCCACACATTTCCACTTTTGTATGTTAACAATGTTAAATATTTTCTATAAAGCTTAAAACAATTGTTATTTATTATAATTTCATATTAGGTACGCGATACCAACAGAAAAGCGAATAGGGAGTATTTGGATTGACTGTATAGGCAAACAGTAACTGGTTGCGGAAGATAATCCCAAATTGGTCAGTCGTTACAGGGTGTGTGATACACATTTTGCTGAGATGTGCAGAGAGAGACCGGGCAAATTAAAAAAAATTGCACTACCTACATTAAATTTACCAGGTTAGCATTTAGTTTAAGTAAAAAGTACAAACTTGCTTATGATATAAATTACTTTTAGAGTACAATGTAGCATCTACAGAGGAGAGCTGTTTTAGTTTCCCGCCGGAAGAACAGAAATATGTTACGCCTCAGAAAGTTAAAGGTAGTTATTGTACATAATTAAGATAGATCAATAGAATTAATGATTATTGTTTTGAATTTAGATCTGCTCAAAGGATTTCAAGAAATAAGAGTCCTTGCCATCAACATCCCTAAGAACTCCAGAGTTAAAATTACAAGTTCCTCAAAAAATTTATCAATCACCTTCTAAGAAGATTAAACTTTTTGAAGATTGTCCTGGTAATATCCTATTGTCCAATAATTTATTCAGTATGTATATCTAAATGTTAACTGTTCTTGTTAGGTGTTCCCAGTATTAGCGGCACATCGTATTCTGTTTCATCTCATACCCAAGAACATGTAGAAACTGATACTTGAACAACTTTAGAAGTGTTTAATGGTTAGTTATCTTTGTTTTCTTTTTTCAGTTATAGATTGCCTCTCAGAGACATTGGGTGTAACTGTTCTACCAAAAACACCATCACCGACAGAGGAGAAAACACCAAAACGTAATTATATTTCATGTTTTTGTATTCGTGTGGTACTTTTTCAATATTTTTAATAGTACAAACATTACGAACAAATTCTTTGCTAGTTTTTGAACTTAAATTTGTATAAAGAATGTTTTTTCGACAACCATCAAAATAAGGGAACATTCATGCATCGTTATCAATACGCAAAGTTAGCAATGTTTTAACGTGGTAAAAAATAGGACATTTATTTACGTTACCACTGACAATGTGAAAAAACGCTTTTGTGTCAAACACCTTTTGCTCGTTTTGGGACGTTTTTTCACGCTTTTTATTTTACACTAACCTTGCAAATTTTTATGTTATTTTGACGGTTGTCGAAAAAATATTGAATGTGTTACGTACGCGAAATGTTGTTCTGCGTTTGAATGACTTAATTCGGTTAGTGCATTGTCAAGAAAGTGGAATTCTCACAATACAAAAATAACTATTGTACATTAAACTCAACAGTAGTTTTATGTATTTAAATAATTAAAATTATTTTTCTCTCTTTAACAAACAAAATTATTGATACGATTTCTGCTTAAACAAATTATATCAAGTATATATTAACTTTGCAACTTTTATTTTTCATTTTGATATTGATTTAATATTGAGCTCTGAATTCTTTGTAAATAGAATTATTACCACTTCGTATTTTGATGTCATCTTACTATGCTTTGTCGGATTTTCAGTTTTAACGTTGCACATTTTATAAAGACTTGCATCTGAAAGTGGTAAACTGAGTTGAGACAAAACAAATGTTAAAAGTGTAGTGTAATTATGAAATATTGTTATCAACAATTCTTAATGTCCCACTTTTTGAGTATATAAAATTCAAGAAAGAAATCACTTGCACATTCGATTATTTGGGATAAAATTTGATATTCATAATTTTTCCTATTTACATAATACTAATTGATTATTTCAGATGCCAAAAAGCGTATTTCATTGCTGCAGCTGGGTGGTGTAACTCGTCAGCAAGAGCTGACACCAAAAGCCAAAGCGTTCTATAGTCGGGCTCGCAATTTACAGTGAATGGCATCAAGGTGCAAATTGCAGCAGTTCTCAACACGTACTAAGCTGCGTCTTGTGCAGTCACAGCAGCAAAGTTTGCATCACTAATTTTACAAATCACAATTTTAATTCTGAAAGCAAATGTTAAAATGCCTATTCTACAGTTTAGTTTCCCCTGTGCTTTTTATATTTATTAAATGCTATAGTTTTGAGAGGATCATCATACAAAGGTCTCAAATCTTTACCTTTTAGTATCCTATTAATATTTTTTATATAACTACGTAATAATATAGTTACAGAAATTGATACAAACTTAGATACTTTGTTTTGATGATCGTCACAAAATAAAACAGCAATCTGTGAACTACATTGTTCTAGAACTAATCCAGACAATTTTTGCTTAATACTGTATGAGGTTATTACGTGCGGTAAATTCTAGATATCAACTTCAGTAGCTTTGTCAGGGAAGATAGAGGGTCGGCCTTACCTTTTGGCGAAAGTTGTATTTGGTATTTTGCCGGCTGGTAACTATCGGCCTAAATGGGCTAGCTCGCCGCGAGGGTCGCAGGGTTCCAACTATGCTGAAAAGAACACTATACGAAATACGAAGAGAATGGGCGCCAGGTCCTAGACTCAGATCCAATTCCTTGTGCCGGACCTTACACAAGGTCGAAGATAAAAACCAGCAAGTCAAAAATAAACAAATCAACAACCAATGAATATATATCACAGCTTTATTACAATAACCTGGTGGGTACTATAGTGCCAGAAAATATTCACACACCACAAATACATAAAACAGCAAATCCACAAACAGTCAAAATGTATCACCGCAAATACACAGAAATAACAACAATAAAAAAATATCACAGTCGACCAAAAGTAATACTCCGTCTAAAGCTACGAGCGCACAACACACTTGACCTAAAAACGAGCTCAAGGTGTCATAAAGCTAAATCAGCCTGAAGGGCGTAACAACTAAAACAGCCTCAAAACTTATATCAAACAAAAATAGGCAAAGTCTAACTAAATAATCAACCAGTGGCGTTCACCGTGAAGCGGGAATCGCTACGACACGAAGCATGACTACATTAACCTACCAAAATGGTATAAAAAAAAAAAGCTTTAAAATAAAATAAGCAACAAATCCCCGTGAAGCGGAGTACGAAAATCAGGGGTGCGAATAACGCAAGCAAAATAGGCAATGCCAACATTAAACCCCGAAGGTTGGCCAAAAAAAAAATTATCTTTAAGTAGCACAAAATTTAGATAGGGCGGTTCCAGCACGTTATGAGATCTCACAGGGGTTGCTAGCTCCTAAAGGAAAGTCATACGGCAATACCTGACGTTCTAAAACTGCTTGCGAGAATTCTAAACCCTAATCTAAACTATCAGAAATCAAAACGGGAAGCTAAATAATTCCAACAAAAATCCCGTTGGCGGCACTTTCGCCACCACAAAAGCTTGACATAATAAAAAGTGAACCTGAATAACTAACTGGGTTAATGCAATGTACAACGTTAAAAGCATTACAGTGGCTGCAAGAGCAGACCCCAAATCAAATCATAACAAAATTACACAAGGCTGCAATGCACAGAGGTAAGTAAACTAATTAATCCAATATCTCATAGCTCAAATAGACACCAAAAACGCATGTGCGCAAAATACTAATATAAGTAGCAATTCAAAGGTCACACTAAACAATTCAAATAAACGAACGATACAAATCATAACATTACAGAACCTCAGATTCATACGGCACGTGGGGGGGCCAAGCCGCTGGAGAAGATGGGAGAGTCCAGGTGCGTTGGGCAGCGTTCGCAGAGGGAGCGACTGCAAATCCAGGCCGCAGGGGCGGGCGGCCAGCTGGCACGCGGAGCACCGCATGATCCAGGCAAAACCAAATGCACGACGACGAACAGGACCAATCCAGGTAATAAAACTCAATTCCATGGCTTACGAGAACTCAATTCCATGGCGTACAGTACATAACGCATTTCCTTGGCGTAGAATAGTTAACGCATTTTCTTGGCATGGAATAGTTGGCTATAAATTACAAATTTCCAGATAAGCAACCACGCTGAAGAAAAGAAATCGTAACAAACCTGCGAATGGTGACGAACAGCCTAACGCTCCATTCGATCGAGAAGAGCCCCCTTCCAAAACCGCAACAAAAGCGAACGAACGCTGGCAGCAACTCCCAACGGCTTCCAGAACGTTCCAAAGGGCGCCTTGCCTCCAAAAATCCCTCAAAACGACGAGGACGGCTATAACCAAAGCCAGAGAAGCAAAAGGTCCCCCCAGGGCACTAACTTCAACGATCGAAGCAATGGAAAAGAATGGAATGCAAATTGGCCAGAGCAATTCACGATCCCAGGTTATCAATGTCAAAGTCAAATTCGAAAAAAAGGAAGAAAAACTATAAGAGTGCAGATTGTATGTGCAGAACTGATAACAAAGTGTTCCTTTTAATTCAAAATTGAGGCTGAAGGTATTTGGGTTGCCTAACTATGGATAAAGCACTGTATATTTAGAGAATAAAAGTAAATTGCCAAATTTGACTAATTATTTCAATTAACAAGTAGGAAAATGTCAAAATGAGCGTAACAAATTCTCCCCCCACAAAAGGGAGGGTAAATCCCTTCGGATTTACCTGACCATACAACGACCATCCAAACAAAACGTCAAAAAAAAAAAAAAAAAAAACTATGCCTACCAACGAACTATAAAACTATCTCCAAATGACCGAAGACAGAGCAAATATTCAAAAATTCAAAATATCAAAGAAGACGAACACAACTATATGAGGGAACATCCCTTTCCAACGAACAAAAAAAACAATAGAGAAGAAGAAAGATGAGAGAAAAGAAGGGACTAGTTGTTAATGTCAGGATTCCAATTCTAGAAAAAGAAAAGAGGAATTGAAACCTAGTGAACCGACCGACGTCACCCAGCCATCCTACCCAAAAAGACATAGACGAGACCACACAAACAAAGACAACAAGGGTTGGCGAGAGCATAATGCCTTGGAGAAAGATTCAGGTCCCAATAAATCCGACAAAGTCGATGCCCTAGAAGAGCGAACGAAACCGTCCTCAAAAACCAGACACTCCCAAACGCACAACCGAAAAGGACAGAGGCTCAACAAAAGAGTCGGGTTCCACGAATCCAGACAACACTGAGGCCCTAAAAGAGGGCAAAAGAAACCGTTCTCAGTCATAAAGCGTGCCCAAAGGCAGGGAGTGAGTTTCACTTGGGGATTGAAATCCGCCTAAGCGAAAGGATACCCTAACAACCATCGACCAAACACACCAAAACGTATAACTGACGGCAATAGGCATCATCAGCTATACCTCAAAAATCCCAAAATATCCAAAGAGCACCCTACAAGCATCCACCAAGCTGACTCAAACCTCACCAAGAAAGAGGACAAAAGAAATCCGAAAAGAAATAAAATCAAGCCAACCAATCACTATACCAATCTATCCCAAAGATGGCTGGAGAGATTATCCAAATCGCCGAAGCAAATCTCCCAGACACATCGCCACCGAATAACTAACCTATCATCAATCCACACAAAGAAGAAAACCAATCAAAGAAGAACTACTCTAAAACAATCCAAAGAGGTTCGGGAGATTATCCAAATGTGCCGAAGCAAATCTCCCAAAACGCATCGCCACCGAATAACTAGCAAACAATCCGAAGAATAAAAGAGGAAAAGAACCAATCAAAGAAGAGCTAAACCAATCCACACTAGAAAGATGGTTTGAAGAGCCTATAAATCCACAAAAGTGTACCCCTCAAACGCACCAATCACACTCCAAAATACTAATCATCACTCCAAAGGAAAAAGCAAGAAAACAAACTACACAGAGAAAACACAAAAAAAACTCAAGCAAACTGAGTCAACAAATACTCAATAAAACACGCAGCTAATACAAATCCAAATCATCACAAAGATTCACTCATCAAAACACACCAATAACCAATTCTATAACTAGAAGTCAATCATAAAACAATACCTAAAATCGATACACCCTAACAAACTAACAATGCACTATAGTACCACCTAACCACAACGTAGACAGGGTACTACAAGAGCCCTATCGAGCCCCACGTTGGGCGCCAAAATCTTCTTGTCAGGGAAGATAGAGGGTCGGCCTTACCTTTTGGCGAAAGTTGTATTTGGTATTTTGCCGGCTGGTAACTATCGGCCTAAATGGGCTAGCTCGCCGCGAGGGTCGCAGGGTTCCAACTATGCTGAAAAGAACACTATACGAAATACGAAGAGAATGGGCGCCAGGTCCTAGACTCAGATCCAATTCCTTGTGCCGGACCTTACACAAGGTCGAAGATAAAAACCAGCAAGTCAAAAATAAACAAATCAACAACCAATGAATATATATCACAGCTTTATTACAATAACCTGGTGGGTACTATAGTGCCAGAAAATATTCACACACCACAAATACATAAAACAGCAAATCCACAAACAGTCAAAATGTATCACCGCAAATACACAGAAATAACAACAATAAAAAAATATCACAGTCGACCAAAAGTAATACTCCGTCTAAAGCTACGAGCGCACAACACACTTGACCTAAAAACGAGCTCAAGGTGTCATAAAGCTAAATCAGCCTGAAGGGCGTAACAACTAAAACAGCCTCAAAACTTATATCAAACAAAAATAGGCAAAGTCTAACTAAATAATCAACCAGTGGCGTTCACCGTGAAGCGGGAATCGCTACGACACGAAGCATGACTACATTAACCTACCAAAATGGTATAAAAAAAAAAAGCTTTAAAATAAAATAAGCAACAAATCCCCGTGAAGCGGAGTACGAAAATCAGGGGTGCGAATAACGCAAGCAAAATAGGCAATGCCAACATTAAACCCCGAAGGTTGGCCAAAAAAAAAATTATCTTTAAGTAGCACAAAATTTAGATAGGGCGGTTCCAGCACGTTATGAGATCTCACAGGGGTTGCTAGCTCCTAAAGGAAAGTCATACGGCAATACCTGACGTTCTAAAACTGCTTGCGAGAATTCTAAACCCTAATCTAAACTATCAGAAATCAAAACGGGAAGCTAAATAATTCCAACAAAAATCCCGTTGGCGGCACTTTCGCCACCACAAAAGCTTGACATAATAAAAAGTGAACCTGAATAACTAACTGGGTTAATGCAATGTACAACGTTAAAAGCATTACAGTGGCTGCAAGAGCAGACCCCAAATCAAATCATAACAAAATTACACAAGGCTGCAATGCACAGAGGTAAGTAAACTAATTAATCCAATATCTCATAGCTCAAATAGACACCAAAAACGCATGTGCGCAAAATACTAATATAAGTAGCAATTCAAAGGTCACACTAAACAATTCAAATAAACGAACGATACAAATCATAACATTACAGAACCTCAGATTCATACGGCACGTGGGGGGGCCAAGCCGCTGGAGAAGATGGGAGAGTCCAGGTGCGTTGGGCAGCGTTCGCAGAGGGAGCGACTGCAAATCCAGGCCGCAGGGGCGGGCGGCCAGCTGGCACGCGGAGCACCGCATGATCCAGGCAAAACCAAATGCACGACGACGAACAGGACCAATCCAGGTAATAAAACTCAATTCCATGGCTTACGAGAACTCAATTCCATGGCGTACAGTACATAACGCATTTCCTTGGCGTAGAATAGTTAACGCATTTTCTTGGCATGGAATAGTTGGCTATAAATTACAAATTTCCAGATAAGCAACCACGCTGAAGAAAAGAAATCGTAACAAACCTGCGAATGGTGACGAACAGCCTAACGCTCCATTCGATCGAGAAGAGCCCCCTTCCAAAACCGCAACAAAAGCGAACGAACGCTGGCAGCAACTCCCAACGGCTTCCAGAACGTTCCAAAGGGCGCCTTGCCTCCAAAAATCCCTCAAAACGACGAGGACGGCTATAACCAAAGCCAGAGAAGCAAAAGGTCCCCCCAGGGCACTAACTTCAACGATCGAAGCAATGGAAAAGAATGGAATGCAAATTGGCCAGAGCAATTCACGATCCCAGGTTATCAATGTCAAAGTCAAATTCGAAAAAAAGGAAGAAAAACTATAAGAGTGCAGATTGTATGTGCAGAACTGATAACAAAGTGTTCCTTTTAATTCAAAATTGAGGCTGAAGGTATTTGGGTTGCCTAACTATGGATAAAGCACTGTATATTTAGAGAATAAAAGTAAATTGCCAAATTTGACTAATTATTTCAATTAACAAGTAGGAAAATGTCAAAATGAGCGTAACAGCTTGTCGAAAAACGAATGAAAAATTGCTAGAAGGACATATTAATGAACAGCGAGCATACTGTCTTTCTTGTATTAATACATTCTCCGGCAATTCTTCATTTGCGTGCATCCGCTCTTTGCATATTTCACATCCATCTCCAGTAATTTTTCTTGCCACTTATCCAGCAGTGTAACCTGAAGTATAAAAATCTGGTGTGATACACTCACACAACTTCCTTTTACAGTGATCTTATAATTAGTCAAAAATTTCATTTTTAATTTTTAACCATTTGTTAAAAATTTTCAAAAATTACAAATTCTACAAAAACGGTACAAAATCGAGTGTTAGTTGAAGAGACAAATTTTCTCTAGAATTTTAAGGTGAATTCAAAAATGTAATAATATACCGGGTGTTTTATTTAAAATAGGAGTTAATAAAAAAATAGAAAAAAAAAACAAAAGAAACCCACTTTAGAAGTATTCAACTGGAAAATCACCTATTTCACATCAATACACATTAAAAATGTAGTAAAAATGTAAAGTTTAAAAAAAATCGTTAGCCGTATTTGAAAAAATCGAAAAAAACTGAAAAATCACAAGAGTAAACACCTACTTCCGGTTATGCGATTTTCTTCAAAAGCTTGCTGTCTCATCTACATAGTACACAAAACTTATATATGAAGTTTCAATGCCATACCTCTTTTCGTTTTTGAGATATTCTGTTCACAGACACACAGACAGACACACAGACACACAGACCAATGAAAAAAAATATGTTTTTTGGGATCAGGGGACTCTAAAACGTGAAGATCTGTTGAAAACTCAATTTCGAATTTTTGGGGTGAATCCAATACTTCCTTTATAGTAAAAGGAAGTAAAAACCAAGGGTCCAGCAGAATACACTGGCTGTAAAACATGTTGTGGTATATATTCGTGTTCTTTAATAAAAGATGTTAATGTGTCCAGAACACCCACAGATTCATCGGCATTCGGTAAATACCAATGCGAGCATTTTGTACACTTGTGCTCATAAAAATGGAATACAAGTATTGCAACCGACTCTTGTAATATTTTAATTTTGTAATACCGGTTGGTTTGAATCACTGATAAAGTGAAATTGTTTTTCTGTAAACACTTGTATCATTTTGAAATTTAAAATTAAATTTTCAGCTTTTCTTTTTTGAAAATGAATATGCGTAAAAAAACAGAATCTTTTAAAATTAAATGCAAAAAAAGCAATTCTGAAGTGTGCAGAGGAATTGTTCGATCTGCAGCCTAACATGCCAGAAGAAGAAGTTGACGAAAGTTTACCTAAAAACAAAACTCCTTTATGTCAGATTTTAAATTTCCCACCAAATTTTAGTTCTAAAAAGTTACTAAAACAAATCCTACCAACATATAATTTTTAAAGGGATCCAAGTAATGCCAACATAAACCCTAAATTCTTTGACCTTCAAAATTTTTATAGGAAAAAAACCTACTTTATATAGGAACTCTAGTTGATGGCACTGTAAGTCTATGTCAAATTCGAGGTTAGCAGGTTAGGTTTTGCGTCAGTCTGTGTCAAAACTGACGGAAAACGTAACCTGATAACCTCGAATTTGACATAGACTTACAGTGAAAATTGGGGGTGTTCTGCCTCCCTCGAATACTGCTATCAACGGTAATCCTTACAGATGACACTTATACAAGTCTCCAGCAACATTCTCTCAAAAAATAGGCCTTAACTAAATGATCGCTGAAAAATGCCACCAGCTCTTGGACTATTACTTGGGGAGACCATATTAACCAACTTTCTGTCAAGCTTTCAAAGATCTTATATATTAAGCAGCAGGATGCTCATTCGATGTGTCTCTGTGGCTACACTCTGTTTCCTCAGCTATGTCCTATTCTGTTCTAAATTGGAGGCATTTGTAAACTACAACAAAAGTGTTTGGGTTATGGTAGGATTGGGATACTGTGGTTGGTGTCGTCGAAGTTTCAAGGAACTGAATATTTTAATTTCCCCTTGTCATTATATATTTCAACGCCTAGCATGCGTAAAGGTTAATTTAGGGCATTTCACCTGTCACGCTGATCTGCATGACTATTTAACTATAAATGGAAGTAACATACTTCCCGACTTTCAGAGGCTGTCAAGGAGCAGGGGTTCTGATTACTATTATGTTAAAGATTACAATGCTCTTCCAGTGCACATTAAGATATTGGATGTGTTTTTGAGAAAAATTAAAAAAAATCTGATTGATCAGGCTTTTTATTTCTTTAAGGATGACCTCAATAATAATTTTTTTAATATGTATTATATTGCATATATGGTTTTTAAGGTGTATTTTATTAAAATTTAATTATTATAATTTTAATATGTAATTGCAGTAACATTTTATATTCTACTGTGACATGTGCAAGCCCTTTGTGTTTATATTAATAAATATTTCTATTTCTATTACATTAATGTCTTATGTTTCCAAGAATTGGAAAGGAGTTATCTTACTCTCCATACAACATTACGATGACACTGCTGCAGAAGAAGGTTTAAAATACAAACCTGATTTAACATTACAATATAACAAAACAAAAGATGCTGTAGACAGCACAGATAAAACGGTACATCAACAGTCTAGTCGTCAATATTTGGTCAGCTGATGTACAGGGTGTCCCATTTTCGACACTTTTATAGGGTATCTCTGTAATTGTTAGTGCTATCAAAAAAGTAATATAGGCGCCATGTGCTCTTTTTGGGTCAAACTTAAAATGGTAAAATCAAAATTTGAAAATTTTTGCTTGCTTAAGAGATTCGGGGGAAAATAAAAAAATTGTCAATTTCAGAATGACCCTATATTTTCTTAGTTAAAAGAGATACAGAAAAATCTTTTAAAGAAAAGTTTCTTTATAATGATTGTTGAATAATCTGCCGTTTTCAGAATAAGTATATGGGGTCAGGTAAAAAAGTTATCGAACCTAACCTCATTTTTTTAAATGGAACACCCTGTATATTTTAATCTAAAAAGATAGCATATTAAATTCTCTTTTCAAAAATAGAACACACCATGGATGATATTGGTTTTCTATGCGATTTATTTAAACTTTATGATGTAAGTTGTTGTGTGTGTGGTATGTTTGCATTCAGGGGAGCGTAATGTAAGTCGCGTGCGGCGCATTACCTCTGTTGCACTTCCCGCGAGGTATGAATGGTCCTCGACACCGAAATGTAAAAGAGGCTATAGATTATGTATGTATGTATGTACTTTAAATCACAGTAGGCTACGAAACAAAAGCTAATATCTTAGAAACAAACTATGTTGACATTGTAGCTGGAAAGACAGTACACAATACATTTTAACAGACAAAGAGTAGAAGAAATAGTTGGCACAAAAAAACTATAGAAACTTTGAAATGAAATAAAAGATTCAGATTAAGGGAAAAAATAACGGGAATCATCGCAAATGTTCGAAAGCCCCTCCGTTGTTTTCAATGCACTCTTGATATCTTTTTCGAACGGATTTTGAGGCATTCATGATGTGTAATGGTATTATTTCTGCAAAAGCCTCATGAATTCTTTGATCAAGTTGTTGTCGGGTTAAGATGACTTCTTTATAAATTTTATTTTCCAACACTCCCCAAAGAAAAAATCTGGAGGTGTTAGATCCGGAGATCGTGGTGGCCACCTTATAGGTCCATGTGTTCCTATCTAAAGTGAGTATTTAAATACTCTATTACTTCATTTAAAGGAACATCATCAAGGATATCGAAAAGGTTTGATTGGAGGATGTCCAGATATCTATCTGCATTTAGAAGACAAAACAGAAGTGAAAACTTCACCAAGACGAGATTCCCTATTAACCTTTCACAATCTAACATCCGCAAATCTCAAATGCAAGACGTTAAAGAATCAATCCATAAAAAGCAAATACACTATGCATTTGGTCTTATTTTAGTATCTGGCTTTTTTTTCCTGACTGCATCATGAGCGTTGCATAGTCGAGTCTGATGGCTCAGTCTCATTCAATACCCACAAAAGTTGAGCTACTACTATTCAAAGCTATCACAGGATATACCATTCTTACCTGATTATGGGCCTCGACAAATCCGAACATGCTTATTTCTTCATTTTCCATGTTTTCTTTATTAGTTTTTTGATCTCGGCTTCGTAAAAAAGCCGTATGTTTTTAAATTATGTTCCAGTGGTTGGAATATATCCTTAAATGGTTGCCATCTTTCCGGATGGCGAACAATATATAAATTTTGAGCCATTTCTTCGTTTATTTCAGTTTCAATATAAACTGATATATAAAATTTTTCAAAATGTTGATAGGTCATTTTTACAAACGAATATGTAAAAATGAAATCGACGTTAAATGTTAATAACAACTAGAATGTCAACATAGTTTTGTTTCTAGGATATTAGCTTTTGTTTCGTAGCCTAGTGTGGTTTAAAGTAATAAAGTTTAAATAAATCGTATAGAAAACCAATATCATCCACGGTGTGTTCTATTTTTGAAAAGAGAATTTAATATGCTATCTTTTTAGATTAAAATATACAGGGTGTTCAATTTACAAAAATGAGGTTAGGTCCGATAACTTTTTTACCTGACCCCGTATACTTATTCTGAAAACGGCAGATTATTCAACAATCATTATAAAGAAACTTTTCTTTAAAAGATTTTTCTGTATCTCTTTTAACTAAGAAAATATACGGTCAATCTGAAATTGACAATTTTTTGATTTTCCCCCGTATCTCTAAGCGAGCCAAAATTTTCAAATTTTGATTTTACCATCTTAAGTTTGACCCAAAAAGAGCACATGACGCCTATATTACTTTTTTGATAGCACTAACAATTACGGAGATACCCTATAAAAGTGTCGCAAATGTGACACCCTGTACATTACTGGAGTCGATTCTTTCATTCAATGGTAGATTAGATATCCAAAAATGACAACAATAAATAAAGACGACTGAAGAACATTTTTGTTAGGGTTGGGCGAGACTCTAAAGATAATATTATTCGAAGGTATGAATTTGGAGAATGTTTGATCAAAACTATAAAGAACTATAAGCACAATATAGCTTTAGAATTAGCATTCAACGAAAAGCCAGCACAAGCGACTGATGAAAACAGACCCAGTAGTGGCCGCTGTAAGCTATGTGAAAGAAATAACGACCATAAATCTAAGCAGTTTCTAAATGTAAGAATTTTATATGCAACACTCAGTGCTTAGAAAATAAGCCGGATTAAAATTTAAACTTTTAATATTGTTCTTTCGTTGCTTAACTATTGTAGTTCTTTAAAATATGTTTTTTGTTATGCACTCTGCATATTGTCACTTTAACAGGCTTGCTTGGGTCCGAAAATGCTATTTTAGCAGACTAGTATTTTAATGCGTTTTAGCGGATTGAAAGGTAACTTGGCAACACATTAGATTTTTTTTTAATTGAAAATAATTTACATTTTTCTGACTTATAGCAGACAATTTGCAGAGCTGATACCAAAAAATTTTGTATGCATCACGTACGCAAATAGTTTAAGGGGACTACTCTCATTAAAGACTCCGCTCCTTCGTCGCCTCGTCTTTAAAAACGATTCGTTTCCTAATATTCCATTTTGCATACTTGATACATAATATACTATTATAGTATACCTACAGAAACAACTTACTTTTAATTTAAAAAAAAAAATAGGTAAACAAAATCTAAAATCGATTTTATTACGATACAAACGTGCCCCACGTGGTATTCCATTTAAGTTTTCTAGCACGGTGCCACGCAGGTTAAAAAAAAAGAGGAATAATCCACCTAGGAAAATGAAAAAAAATCTTCGTAAGAAGGAGCTTATAAACGTAGTTAGAGCAATGATCAAGAGATCGTTATATATCTGTTCAGATTTCTAGTTCTGGCCGTTTTCACAAGTGGGCTTTCTTCAAAATGGGCTCTAGAAACAAAAATATATTTTATTTTATCGAGTGCAATCAATTGTCATAAGTTTTTAATTTGTTTTTAGTTCCAGTAGTGTTTAGATATAAACTTGAGTAAAAATTTATAAAAACTATGAAATGCACAATGCACAGTAAGAGGTTACACTGATAAGGTTTTTGAAGAATCGAAAAATAATAATACATAAAAAAGTTATACGGAGATAACTCAAATTTCATTTTTCAAGATTACAAGAATACTGTTGGAACCAATTCAAATTTCATTGTGGATTATTACTCGTCGTAAAACTTTGCAGAAGTACAGAAGTTAAACCTGTTTGAATTTGATAACACTATGCGTTGAGCACGGAAACTTGTTTGAAGTGGTAAAATAAGTTTTGAGTTAATGTTTTGATGCAATATCACACCTGCAGTCCAAACACGATTCTCTTTTGTTGTTAGTGCTATTTAAAGTAGATTTTTTTTTCTATAATAATTTTCAAAGTCAACTTTCTAGGGAATAAGTTGGATTCCTGCAGGGTCCCTAGTTTTAATAATGTTGGTACATAGATTTTTAGTTCTTTTTTTTTACTAAAGAAATTATTGTCATTTTGACAGATATGTCATAATAGTGGGTAAAACGAACAGCATAGTAAACTATTGCAAAATTATTAAATATTAAACTTACAATATTTGAAAATAAACATAATGAACGTTCCATGTTAAAAACAAATTTGTCAAGAGTTCAAATTAAGAAACTTTGACATTCAAAATTGGCATATAACCATACACGAGGTGTAAAAATTTCCTAGTGTTTTAATCACATATCTACCAACATTGTAACACTTTGACAGTTATTATAGAAAAAAAACGTACTTTATATAGCTTGGACAAAAAGAGTAGTCCCAAAATTAAATTCCAAAACAATGAAAGAAAACTGAACGGAAAATAGAATCAATTAATTACAATACGACCTGAGGATGCAGACCAGCATTGCAGTATACATAAAAAACCATTTCTAATACAGTCGAACTTCTATATCTCCAATTTCGATAAATCGAATATCTCGATTACTCGAACTGACGACACATACCCAACCGAATTCCTATAGTTTCCCATACACAAATCCCTCGATAATTCACATTTCCATAAGACAAAGTTTTCGATACCTCGAAGCATTTTATAAACCCCTAGAGCGGTATTTTCCCTCCATTACTCGATTTTAGAAGCAAATATTCAGTTTCAGATCATGCTTCTTTGTATTTCAAAGGATTTGCAAGCTTGTAAAACTCAAAATATACAGTCACCTCTTGTTGAACGCGTATAAATTGTAAACACAGGTAGGGGGACCTTTTAATTTGGGATTATCGATAAGGCCCGATAATAAAGTTGCAATAATTTGCTAATTTAAGTTTTCTACTTTAAATATTTTAGCAACTATGCTTTAGTGTGTTATTACTGTTGTATTGAGGCACATCTTACGTACGTTATGGAGTCAAGAAAACCAAAACTAAAAACATTAAGTATTAGTGAAAATTCTTATGTACGCATATGTACTGTATGTAACTATGTACTATTCTTATACATTTCACGCGTTGTGAGTATATAATACGAATTTTTTTAATATTTATAAATAATCCATGAGCGCCAGCGTAGCTCAATGGTCAGAGCATTGGACTGCGGTGCGGAAGTCTGGAGTTCAAATCCCAGATCGATGCCTGGCGGGCGACCTACCCAGTCGCTTTAAATAATTGGGTACCTGCGTTCGAAAGAACAATGGGTAATAATACGGTTGTCTAATGCGTGATGCTCACCACATCACCACGTGTCATGAATTTGACACGTGACTACCGGGTGTGAGAGCAAGGATACGGAAGCTCTGACCTTCAGCCTTGCAGGCCAAGCTCCTTCATGGGGTGTTAGTGCCTCACCATTATATTATACAGGGTGTATACGAATTCCACCGACAAACTTTGGGTGCATATTTCTCTCAATAAATACAGCCTAAAAGATTAGACAACCTTGATCCTTATCTGCAAAATAAACTCTGCACAGGTCAAAACACTTCGAAAAAACACTATGAATTTTTCAAGATTTATTAAATAAAATAAAAATTAGAACAAATCCATTAGCTTGAATATTAAGAATAAAATTTTATTATCAGCTATGGCCTAGCTATCTTCTTTAAAGAATTCTGGATTTCCAAAAACCATTAAGAATTAGTGTTTCTACACATTACACGCATTCAAATCTCCAAACTTGAATATTTTATTTCCACTGGTAGTCTGAATAATTATAAATGTCATGTTTCATATGTACCTAATGTCATTAATTAATTAGTATAGTTCGATATTTAAGTAAAATTTCAATCAGCAATTTCAATGCTAGATTAAAAGAAAAGTCACAAAAGAGGTTCCAACTTTGAAATGAAAGGAGATTGGTTATAAGAATACGAACAATTTAGGTACATCTTTAGGCAGTAAATACACCCTCGAAGTTTGTCGGTCGAATTCGTATACACCCTGTATATAAATCATCCATATAAATATGTACCGTACGTTACAAATGAACAACAAAACAATTTTTGGATAGCTGATCGACAGTTAGAGGCCAAAGTGGGTTTCAACTGTGTTTTGACAGAGGTTGGCGCAGGGGTACAGTGCTCGCCTGTCACGCGGGTGGCCTGGGTTCGATTCCCGGCCGATGCATCCTGTTTTTTTTAATTTATATTAATGAAATTTACCTGAATACATTTGCGGATAAAATAGTATATGTTATTCGTAGTAAAAGTGACTTTATGTGGCTTAGCTGAATTATTTGCCTCACTAACGTTCAACTAAATAAACTTCAGCTTTGCCACATAAAGTATCACTTTTACTCCTAATAACATAATCTACTATTTTGAGATGAATTCAAATAAAGTTTTAATTGGCAAAATTGATTATCAGAAGATGTTCAAACTTTTGTTTGACCATGGATTTAGCAAAAAGTGTAAAATGAACTGAAATTGTATAAATACAATTGTGTATGTAACTAGATTACAACAACTAGTTTAAAGCATGCCAGTAAAAAAAGACTCGGCACTTTTATCAAGGACAAGGTTTGCATTACGCGAAGTGTAGTAGGTCGAATTGCAAACAATGTATACAATTACACGATACTAAATGCATGCAATCGTGTTTTTTAATAGTAGGTTAAAAACACGACACACGTCAATTGTATATAAGCTTCTGTATTATTAATTTTAAATCGATATACTTTAAACTAGTGATGGGCCTATCCGGAATGAATAATCGGAAAGTTTCCGATTGATCAAAAAATCGGAAGGTTCCGATTATTTCGGAACGTTTCGGAACTTTTCGGAATTCGATTATTTTACTGTTCGGTGCACAAAATTCGGAACTTTCGGAATTCGATTATTTTACTATTCGGTACACAAAATGAGAAAACGAAATGCCAATTTGAACTGAACGGAATTCGGAATGTTGTGTTGACTCACTTGACTGCTATATGCTGGTTGGCGAATGCCGACGGGTCGCGCTGTGTGCGCACGTGTATAAGTGAATGGCACTAATGGCAGTGGTATTTCGTAGATTAATTATTATATAGTACACCTTACAGACTTTAAATTCATGTATTGTTTTATACTATCTATTATGTACTTTATGTGCCATTAAACTTTAAAATATTACTACCATTTTCCGAAAGTCTATTAAGGTAACTACTGTAATAATTTGAAAAAATATTTTATTTCCTCTTATATGCCACTGTGCGACTCAAAATCATAAATTGTTTTACTAGCCGTCCTACTAACCCAAACAATAGATGCCAACGCCGATAAAGGCTTACGGCGCAACGCAAATTTGCACCCACTTCATCTTCCTTCCGCTTGTTGTTGTTTCGCTCGTTTTCTCTTGCTAGTATTTACGGAATGTAAAATAATCGGATAACATTCCGATTTTATAAACATTCCGAAATGGAACATTCCGATTATTGAAATCATCCGATTATGCCCATCACTACTTTAAATCACGAAAGTCTATTCATTTGTAATGATAGACGAAGACGAAAATTGTATGTAAAAGGTTGGTTAGGCCTCGCTAACCCCCGTTACATCTTATAGCAACCAACAAGTTCCATCTCCTGTCAAGAAATAACCCGGTTCTACAACACCATAAAATTCTAAGTTTCAAACTGGAACTTGGGAATTTTACATACTGATCAAATCACGATTTTTTGGCGAGAAAACTGGAATTTTGCAGTGTTGTATTTGAAAGTTGTTCCCGTCGACGAGTAAAATATTTCAAAATTATCCAAAAAATCCGCAGTTTTTAGCTTTTTCTCAAGTTAACTTACATCGCCTACACCTTCATATGGGTGTTCCCTCTATTTGTTAGTGCAACAATTGCTGCATTAAGGGGCAGGACCATAACCATAGTTTTACCGCCTCTTCTTTTGGAAAAAAAAGAAGAAATTGCGATTGGCATGGACAAAAGAACAAGAAAATTGCACGCAGTTTTCGTGGGATTCGATCATTTGGAGTGACAGCTCCAAGCTTGAAACTGTTAAAACATAGCTTTAAGAAATTTGCGAGAATTTTTATCTGGGTTTATATAAAACATTGGTATCTACAATACTTTGAAAAATTAATGCAGTTCTGAAACAGAAATGTAATTGTATACAGTGGTAACTTTAAACTAAAAGAGCGGTCATACATTGACAAAAATATAGTGATATTGTTTAACAGTGTGATCCAATTCATGTGCATCAGGGCTTGTACATACTAATAAGTACAGTATGACAATAAATATAGGATACCAAAATTAAGAGCATCAGTTGCAATTTAAATGACAATTGCTGCCAATGTCACTCCGATCTTTTGCCGACACCTTCTCGTTAAAAGTATGCAATAACCGTGTTAAACAAGATGTTTACTACCGAGCAAAATCATTTTGTTTGCAACCTCTATAACCGTCCATACGAACAAGGCATAAATAACGGACCAAGTATCAAGTACGTTAAATTTCAATTTCTAGAGAATGGGAACGATGGAAAAGAACATTTTCAATGAAAATCCCCAGTCAGCCGCAACTGCGAAATTGAGAGGGCGATCGTACAGTTCTTCCAAAATTTACGTCAACCTTTATTTAGAAATTACCTATGTAGGCAATCTTCAAGAATGATATGTTTTTCAAGAATGCTTGGAAGGGAACTATGCTTGCAAAGGGGTGGTGGTCACGTGGAGCATGTCATACATCAATACAGTAGACATGAAAACTGGAAATATTAAAGTGATAGCTGTTAACCACAACAAATTAAGGTTGCAAACTTCGGTATCTTATATTTATTGTCATACTGTACTTAGTTTTTTAAAGCACAGATTCCTTGCTCCACAAAACCATCGCTATTGGGAAAAACAATGCTATTAGTACTTATTTACAAGCACAATGGCCATGAAATAATAAACAACTGCTTTGCGCAATAAAAAAGGCTATTAATATGTATGAAACAAATAAGGCTAAAACTACTAAAATTTAGCAATGTAAACAACTAAATATTCCAACATTTTCATCTTAAGCAACTGTCTGTTTAAATACACATTTTACTAATATCATAATTTTAACAGTGAAAAGTAAAAAAAAATTGTATTGTTCCATTAAATCAACACTTCAAACACATTATTGCTTATCTTCCTATATTAATATTGATTTTTAACCCCATTCAATCCACTCCATGATAACAGTTGCCACACAATTTATCAATTAGTTCAAGATTCCACTTAAATCGACTACACAAACAAACCGTAAAAAACAATTACCTTGAGGCGGAGTTGTAGGGACCCCTTCTTTCATGAGAGTCCAGTTAGAATCCATTTCTTGAGAAGCTTGCAGGTAGTAACGGCCGTCCGTCCACAAGCATGCATGCTCGTGTGTGACGATGGCAGTTCCAGCAGACCCGGTAAAGCCTGATATAAACGCTCTCCGTTTATCCTGTTCTGCCAGGTACTCGCTGTTGTGAGCATCGCACGATGGCACAATGTACGCATTTAATGGCACATTGACATACTGGCTGCTCTGCATCAACGAACGGAGCTGCTTAAGCAGAGCGCCTGTAGGTTTTTGATGAGGCATGTCTATTGTTTGCGACCTAAAAAAAGTTCTGTTACTAGAGACTCATATGGTGACTTTATAAAGTGAGGTTAGATGTTGGACGTACCTTGTTCTGTTGCTTTACATAGACGCCAGTGCTTTGTGATGGGCGCTACTAAGGATTTTTAAGCTCTGCTGCGAAAACTTCCTACAATATCAAACTGTCATTATATACTGCTGAGAGATTATTATTTGCCGGTGTTAAAATAAAAATACAATACGTCAACTCACATGTGTACCAACCTACCAAGTTACATTTAGATATATTACAGTGGCGTAGTTAGAAATTTATAACAAAGGATCTTAAAGACAGCTTATACTAAAGCTGTTGACGATCTTTTTGGGTCAGGTGAGGCTATGACCATCTAGTAATTTTGTTGGCAGAACCTCTGTTGCAACTAAACTCCCTCATGGAAATTGACACTTTTTGTGTTAGGTTAGGTTGTTTTCAGTTTAAGGTTATATTTTCTGAATAGGTACATTGTTGCCGGATATTCTTTAGTTTCCACATCGACTCGCGTTCTTTCAAATTTGGTCTGTCATTTTTAAATTGGAAGTAGCATGGTTTAATGGAAATTTTTTGTTGTAACAAAATTATTTTGGGCATTTTGACTTTTCCTTTGACGGAAATTACAAATATTATTACACATTTGATAAATCATTCATTTTCTTACGAATATTAAAATAATAAATCTGGCAATGTGGTGACAAGAAAATGTCGAACAGACATTGACAGAAAAAAAAAGCCAACTCTGTCCCAAAAAGGTCGTGAACGGCTTATATACAGAGTCCGACAATAATACGGGGGGTGAGAGATATTTCTAAAACTTGAGAGTTACATTAAATTTGCTTATAGAAAAATTGTAAGTACTAAAAGGCGATAAATACTTGTAAAATATTTTTGATTAGGTATACCTATAAGGTGTGACAAACCAAACATTTTTTTAAAGTAAACGCCCTATATTAGGGATGTGAGGAGTTACTAGTCCCCCATCGGGCGCCTCCTCAGGTGGCGGATAGGGGAAAGCTCGTCAGATATGACGGGTACCGGAAAAATAAGATATCGCGGGGGGGACCAAAACTAGTACACCAAATATCGTCGGGATAAGCGATAACCTGTATGATGCCAACAGCTTATAACCACTAAGGTGGAGGAGCAAAATACAGTTAGGCACTCTCTTGCCCTTATGGTGTGAATGCGCATTTAAAGACAGATGAACCGGTCGGGTCAATGGCATAGAATGTTGAAAGCAACGGGAAGCTACAACATTAAAGATCCTTATGGATATCCCTAGTTAAATCATAATTGGCTGGTTTCAATTCAAAATTTTCCGGAGTATCAATTTCCCCAAATCGGATCTCCAGGGAGAGAATGCATAAAGAGTAGCAGAGAAAATAACGAGTAAATTTCAAAATTAACATCTAAGACTAAAAATAGCAACATGGAACGTGCAAAGTATGTTTCAATTAGGAAAGATGCATAACATAGTAGCAGAAATGGAAAGATTGCAAATACATATATTAAGAATATCTGATGTTAGATGGCCAGAGAGCGGTGAGTGCGCCACTAATAATGGTATTATGTAAGTACTTACTATTCTGGAACAATAGAGGATCCCGAACATAAATACGGAGTAGCAATTATGGTAACAAAGGAAATAAGCAGGTCAGTCGCAAATATCATAAGATACAACGAAAGGATAATGATGATACAGTTAGAATCCCAGATTGGCAAAATAAATGTTGTACAGATTTATGCACCAACAGCAGAGAAAGATGAAGAAGAAATAGAAAATTTTTATAAAGAACTCGACGAATTGCTTAAGATAGTTAAAAAGCAAGATATAGCTATTATTTTAGGTGACTTCAATGCCAAAATAGTCAAAGGAGCTGTTGACAACTGCGTTGGTTGCTATGGTCTAGGCCAGGGGTCGGCAACCTGCGGCCCGCGGGCCGCATGCGGCCCTTTGCAACTTTTTGCGCGGCCCGCCAAAGCACCAATATAACTTTAGGAAAAATCAACAAACTTAGAGTGTAAGCGTGCCGAAATGTGGCCGGTGACAAAAATGCGCGACAAACAGAAGCATAGTGGGAAACTTATTTTACTGCGCAAGTTTAATCCCACTCCCCAGCGAATACGACGTCTCGCTTAGCAAGTGTAGCATTCTTTCTAGTGATGTGCATAATCGGATGATTTCAATAATCGGAATGTTCCATTTCGGAATGTTTATAACATCGGAATATCATCCGATTATTTTACATTCGTAAATGCAAGCAAGGAAAACGAGGAGAAATAACAACAAGCGGAAGGAGATGAAGTGCATGCAAATTTACGATTGAGAGCACTCGCCGTTGCGCCGTAAGCCCTTATCTGCGTTGGCATCTATTGTTTGGGTTTGTAGGACGGGTCAGTAATAGCTATTTACGTTATTAGACCGGTAGCAACATTTTTATGGCCGCGCCAATACTTTACAGGTCGAACCGTAGGGCGAGACCTGTATGTTTGGCAAGGCCATAAGAATTCTACCGGTCGTGTATCGTAGTAAGATTTTTTTAGGATACTGCATTGGTAACTAGCGTTTACATAGTTACAAACGCCTAGACCAGTAGTAATAGAACTACTACTGGTCTAGGCCGGTAAATTTTATCTACCGGACTCGTTTGTAACTATGTAAACGCTAGTTAGGCAATGCAGTATCCTAAAAAAACAATTTATGAGTTTGAGTCGCACAGTGGGGATATGAAGGAAATAAAATATTTTTTCAAATTATTTACAGTAGTTACGTTAATAGACTTGTCGGAAAATGGTAGTGATATTTTAAAGTTTAATAGCACATAAAGTACATAATAGATAGTATAAAACAATACTTGAATTTGAAGGTCTGTAGGTGTACTATCTAATAATTACATCTACGAAATACCACTGCCATTAGTGCCATTCACGTATCATACACGTGCTGCACACGGTGCGACCCGTCGACATTCGCCAACCAGCATATAGCAGTCAAGTGAGTCAATACAACATTCCGTATTCCGTTCAATTCAAATTGGCATTTCGTTTTCTTCTCATTTGTGTACCGAATAGTAAACTAATCGAATTCCGAAAGTTCCCGAATTTTGTGCACCGAATCAGTAAAATAATCGAATTCCGAAATAATAGGAACCTTCCGATTTTTTGAACAATCGGAAACTTTCCGATTATTCATTCCGGATAGGCCCATCACTAATTCTTTCATTTCGCCAGTTTGCTACTGTATGTTCATATGTGCGTTCATGTTGACAGCCGTATGACGTTTTACTACAATATTTTATATTTTTTATACTCTTATATAGGTATTTTATATTTACATATTTATACATATTTAATTGGAATTGTATTTCTTTTTTCCCTTTACAGAATTGTACAAATTTTTGTTCTCTAACATTATTGTTATTATAGCATGTCAATAAAAAATAAATTTTTTTCTATAATTTATTTTCTAATAATATTTATACTCGTATATGATATAAACAGCACTATTTAAGTTACATTTTGAATGTGCGGCCGCATAAAAAATTTTATTTTGAAAATGGCCCGCCGTCCGAAAAAGGTTGCCGACCCCTGGTCTAGGCGAACGTAATGACAGAGGGGAAAGACTGATAGAATTCTGCCAGAACAAAGAATTAATTGTTGTAAATAGATGGTTTAAACTTCCTACGCGCAGGTTGTATACGTGGACATCTCCCAAGCACACCGAAGAGAGAATAATACGAAATCAAATAGATTTCATTTTAATTAATAAAAGATACAGAAATTCTATAATATCTGCCAAAACATACCCGGGCGCTGATGTAGGGTCTGACCACAATCCGGTAGTAGCGATAATAAGAACAAGACTAAAAAAGATAAAACAGAAGTACAATAGACAAATATTAAATCGAACGCTGCTGAAAGATGAGAAGATCAAGCTGAAGTAGTAAAAATCTACGAGAAAATCTACAAGAAGAACAAATAATCTAAATCAACCAGAAAATAGTGATATAAATATAAAATGGGAAAAAATAAAAACTACGGTAATGCAGGTAGCAACTGACAAATTAAACACCATACAAAGAAAACCGACAACAAATAAAAGAACAAATAAAAAGTAAGAAAGATAAGTGGAAGCGTTATCTAGCAAATAAAAACGGACGCGAACTATACAGAGTACAAACAGCAACGCATAGAAGTAAAATAACTGGTATCACGAGCTAAACAACAAATTGGGAAGAATTCGGAAAGAAAATGGAAGAAGACAGTAAAGGAATCAAAAATTATTCTACAAGGTACTAAGAAGAACTTAAGAAAAAGCAAACAACGTAATTTTCAACAAGTAAAAGCAAAGGGACAACAAAATGCTTACAGAAGGAAAAGAAATCATAGAAAGATGGAAAGAATATTTCCAAGAACTGTACAGCGAAAATGATGCAAATAACACCACACAGAATGAAACAACAGAAACTGAATACGAGAAAAACGAAAACATACAGATAGAGGAAGTAATGATAGCGATAAAAGAAGTAGAGAGAGGAAAATCCGCGGGACACAATAATGTCACCGGGGAAATGATAAAAAACGTAGGAACACGAGGGATCGAAGTGTTAACAAAAATTTTTGACAAAGCTTGGAACACCGGAAAAGTGCCAGAAGAGTGGAAGATAGGAATAACAATACCACTGTTAAAGAAAGGAGACGCCAGAGATTGTAGAAACTATAGAGGTATCACACTATTAAGTATCCCTTCTAAAATATACGAAAGCATACTCGAAAAAAGACTTAGAGCAGTAGTAGAAGAAAATCTAGCAGAGGCACAAAGCGGATTCAGAAAAGGACGAAGTACGCAAGACCACATTTTTAGCATCAAACAAATGATTGCAAAAGCAAAAACACAAGAAACGGAAATATACATGTTTTTTTTAGACCTCGAAAAAGCTTTCGACAAAGTGCCACAAAAAGAAGTCTGGGAAAGTCTAACACGCAGAAAAGTCAACCAACAACTAAGAACAGCAATAAAAAGTCTATATGACAAAAACAAAAACTACGTGAGGAAGGATAACATGGAATCGGCAACCTACGAAATAAACGATGGCTTAACACAAGGCGGAGTAATGAGACCAATATTATTTACCCTGATGATGGACGATGTGATTAAAACAACAAGAGTGAAAACTAAAAAAGTGGACGTGGGATATAACAGATTAATACCAGTGAGTGTCTCAGAGTGTGCATTCGCGGACGACATAATGATATGCACAGCAAAAGAAAAGGACCTACAAGAAAATCTGAAGATATGGGAAGAAGAGCTAACGAAAATGAGAATGAAAATAAATACAAGTAAGACCAAAATTATGGTAATTAGCAAGGAAAATAAAAGTACGAACATAGAAATAAACCAAGAAAAAATAGAGCAAGTGGAGGCCTTTAAATACTTAGGTGTGTCAATACAAAGGGATGGTAACATAGAATGTGAAGTGAATGAAAGGATCAATAATGCTGCAAAACTATATCATAGTTTAAATAACGCATTCATAGGAAAAAGGGAAATAAGCAGAAAAACAAAAATGATAATATACAAAACAGTATTCAGACCTATTTTAACGTATGGCAGAGAAAGTTGGATATTGACAAACACACTTAAGAGTAAAATACAAGCTATAGACATGAAGTATCTCAGAAAAGTTAAAGTAATAACAAGAAGAGACAGGATAAGGAACGATACAGTACGGGAAGAACTAGAAATAGAGCCAATTATAAACGTAATAGAAAAACAACAGTTGAAATGGTTTGGACACATGTGCAGAATGGGAAAAGGCAGACAAGTAAAGAATATATGGGAAGCAGGCGTACAAAGAAGTAGGAGGAGAGGACGGCCAAAAAAACCTGGAACGATGAAGTGGTAGAGATATTAAAAAGAAGAAACAAAACATGGACAGAAGCGAAACAAACAACACTTAACAAGAAATAATGGAGAAAATTTCTACATATGTAAAGGACCCAAAATTAAATTTTAATACCTTACACCTTAGGGTAGAAAGGTCTAATGATTATATATATATATATATAGAAGCCAAACCAGGACTACAAGGACTTGAAAATGACGAATGTGATTTCGTCGAAACGTCGTCCAACTCCAAGTGCCATTCAAGATGTTCTTCAACCAGTTGAAGAAATCTTCGAATTTATTAAGCGGTATGACACCCTGAAATGTTTACCTTTAATATATATATATATATATATATATATACCGTGTGTCCACAGGGTTTCGCACCATGGAATCAGAGCAACGTTAATTTATCCCAAAGATCAGCTCTTGCTTTTACGAAAACAGCTTAATGACAAACCCTATTATATTTATTTTTCTATGGCAATACGATTAGTCGTATTCAACTTGACGTATGGTGTCAAATTCGACGATAGCAGGTTAGCTTTTGCGTCAGTTTTGACACATACTGACGCAAAACCCAGCCTGCTAACCTCAAATTTGACATAGACTTACAGTACCACCAACATACTATTCATCGTTGTATAGCCATGGCCATTCAGAAACGTTCGAAGGCACTTTATTTGTTACTTGCAAATGCAATTTTAATGGTCAATGCTTAGCAACCGTTTGACTATCAATTGCCACTGGAAGAGTAGATCTTTAAAATAAACTATCATCACTCCAGCGCCATGGTGCGTAGTCTCGTGGACGCACGGTATATATAGCTCTTTATATCCTTCCTGAACCAATAGACGGACCGTACAATTCCAGACCACCACGAAATAGTAAAGTTTCAAGCAGTATTGTGTAATATATGAATTCCACTGAACTAAGTAACCTATTAGCCGCAATATATATTCCAGAATTATCAATAAATACTAATTTGTATATTTATTAGAAAAACCAGTATTCCTGAGCCATACCAAACTCAAGCAATTAGAAGCCTTATATATTCGTACTACCAAAACCTGTATACAAATCTGAGCCATTACAGTGATGCCATATCCAGCCTTTGCGATTAAGCGATATGTAGCATGTTGTTTTGAGTAATGTTTCATAATTTGATATATTTATTCGAAGCAAAAAGTTACACCGTAGCATGTCGATGCAGTCAGTTATAATGTAAAATCAACGTTTTTGGTCTTAAGTTTATAGGAATTAACGCTCCTTCCTCCCTTTTACAAATGTTAATTTCAATGTTTGTTTAGTCTCATTTTTAACTTTTCCAAGGATACATTTTGCTGTTATCTAATATGATCTTCTTAATATGAATATTTCATGATGAATTTGAACAAGCTTGCTATGCAAACGAAACGTACATAATTAAATTAAAAAACCTTGGATGTTTTATTGAAAACATTTTGGCTGCATTTATTTCCCTATCAACATTCTAGCCTCAACGACAGCCGTATATTCATACAATTCTTAAATCAAAGGTTATATTTCAGAATGTGTGAATCATACAATTTTTCTACTTTTATGGCATTTTTGCATTGTGAATTATACTCAAAAAGTGCCCTCTTATTTAAAGTTACACCCTATTTGATACAATTTAAGTTTTAAGCAATAAAGCACACCTTTTCGCAAATTTTACGATTACATTTTCTTGTATAAATCCTAAATTATCTTAGTAGTAGTTAGTATTTGTTGTGGGGAGACTGATGTCAAGCAAGTAGGCCTTCATAGACCCTTTTTGCCAACCCTGTGGACAAGGTCTAGGCATGCAGAGTACCAGGTACCTTAGTGTTACTTAGAATTTCGCTGTGACTAAGGATTTCCAACACTAGCAAGGGATCTCTTACAAGCTGCATATCTTAGTAACATGGGCTTTACATCACTTCCGAATGATGGCATTCTGTAGAAGTTTTCATCCTCATTTTTAATTTTTTTAAAATCTGACCGGGATCGGAGATCGAACTCTCTACTCTTAAATCAGTAGTCAGAATGCTTAGCCACTGGAGCCCGGCTAAATTATGTTAAAAAGGGTGCTTCTGAACAATTTTGATTAAAAGCACTATTTTTCATAAACAGTGATTAATTTAGCATCATCGAAAATTGACCATCTTTTACAAACTTTAAGGAGTAATATCTTCTTAAGAAAGCGTATATGGACCTGTTTCTTTACTCATTTCAGTGAGTACTACTATTATAGGAGCCTGAAATATAAAAAACTGTATAAAAGTTCTATAAAAAATAATCAGATAATATAAGTATTACACATTCTTTTTCGGTGGCTATTTGTTCTTACTGTGTTTAGCAAAATATTTAACTAGCACGTCCTTTCGTCTTGCCGACCAAGGCTGTCGCTGGTGAAGAACCACTTTCTTCCTATTTATCTTGCTTCGTTTTTGGGAAATTTCTTTTTCAGTGTCTTCGTTTCCATTTATTGTCTTTTTTGTTTCTTTTCTATCCATTTTACAAGTTTTAGTAGCCGACAAAGTGGATGGGACTGCTGATGAAGTACATTAAATTGCAGACATCTCTTCAAGAATGTTTGTCGTATTTTCATATACAGGACTGAGATCGATGTTAATGTCGGTAAGCTGTTTTCCGACAAATTCATCGGCTTTGCCATCCGTTATTAGCAGAAGCAGTTTTGAAATTGTAGCGGTTTGATATGCGCTATCAGCCATTCGATACACATTGCAATGGGTTCGCAGTGTATCACAGTATGACCCAAAAATTTGGACAACTGTTTTAAGTCTCCTTCCGAAAATTGCAATAACTGACATACAGTCGTCAAACGTTTTCTAAGGCTTGTTGGTGTAATACTGAACGGTTGTGTAGCTCCACAATTGTTGGCGTACCCGTACTTTTGTAATATTTCCGTTCCATCGACGCAATTACTTCCAGAAGTGTGAAACACATAATTATTCTGGCTAATAAAATGGCCACGAATGTTAATTGGATAATAAAAATGTTCTTTCATGACATGGGAAAGAAGAACCGGCCGTTCAGTTTCAGACAAGCCTTTAGCAAGTTCGTTTTCTTTGCGATGTTCGATAGTAGAATTTGGGTATATTTCCTTAAGAAACGTGTAAGCCCTAAAATATTTGGGCTACCTTTTCAGAATACTATAATGTTTGTCAACATTTTCATTTAAAAATTCATTTAGTTTCTTTATATCTGTAGAATGAAAAATTAGTTCTTCTTTATTCCATCTATTCTCATTCAAATTTGTAGCAGATTGTGCAGCCCATTGTGATTCAATTAACTTTTGTAATATTATTAATTCTTTGCGTTGGACATTGGTATCTCATTTTGCCTAACCAAATCCAAATTGCCTTTACTTTTACGTTCTTTTATATAGGAATAAGCATATCAACGGATCTTTTTAGCAGTTAATGCTACTTCATCTGCCCGCATATGTGGAAATAATTCAGTTTTTAGTAATTGGTGATGTTTATAAAGTGTGTTAAAAAAGTAACGTTGTTTGTTCATCACTTTGAGCAGTTTGTCTTTTGGTTGAACATCCTTAGAGCTGAAAAATATTTAGTTGAAAGCTCCAAAAAGTTCGGAGGTCTATAATTTCTCAATTGTCTTATTTAAAAAAAAAATCAACAGGAATATCCCAAGTGCATTAAAATAGCGATTAAATTTTGACGTTTGCTGTCACAATGTTTTGCTAAAAAAATTGTCAACTCAATTCGCCGCTCAATAAAAATTTTGGGGCAGAAAACTTTGCTCTTCAGAGCAAAACAGTTTGACAGAAAATCGTAAAAAAGGTATTCAGGCTAGTTTATATGCACACTGGATATTCGGCGTGATTATTTCCCGAATAAATAGATAAAACTCAGTTGGCGAAGCACCTTATAATAATGATGTTAAAATTATGCACAAGCGATTAAATTTTAACACGTTTTCAACCGCGGTTAAATTTTGATGTTTAAATTTTTGTCATTATTAATCTCACAGAAACCGTGGTGATTATGCATTATTATGGATATGAAGGAAATAATCAACAGTAATTACATAAGTGGTGATAATTTTTGAGAATTTTAACTAGATTCACGAATCTTTGTTGCTATTAAGAAATCTCACAAATGGACGAAATCCACGAGTGGTATTCGGTATTCGGCGTGATTACTTTTTAACCGTCCAAGTTGTAATTAGGGTTTGATGGAGCCTCTAGATGAGTATCCTGTTATTTTTAACAACTACTGCTCACCTACTCTACTTTTAGCTAGTTGTGTTACAGCAGAAGAACGATTTGAATGATTTGTGAAAAAAATAGTCGCTGTAATCAGCTACTAGCAAATAGTCAATGTAATTTTGATACTACTAGCAAATAGTGAGTGTACTTTTGATGCTATTGGTGGATTTGAAAATTTTCTCGTTACTATTGGCTGATAGGACTGTTCAAAAAATAATCTATAGTAATTTTTTGGGTAAATAAAAATTAAAAAATCAATCGTAGTTTAGCTAAATCAAATGCAATTTGTACAAACACAGCATGCAGGTTCATTATACAGAGTACAAATTGAATTGCACAATTTTGCGTCGTATAGTCAAAGTGCTAATTTGAAAGGCATTCTGTTTGAAACAGCACATTCTGAACTTAACTTAAAAACAAAATCGCTAAATTTACGTATGACACTACTTCTTGTAGACATTATAAAGGTTATATACATGCACTATCACTCGTTGCACACAATATGAAGCCACTGACGCATCTGGGAATCACATAATATGAATGCGTTGTTGCCATTTTGTACGCATATATTTGGCTCAGATTTGTACGTAATTTTACACATCATACATATACGCCACCATAGAGTCCCTGTATATAGAGTCCCTGTATATAGTTATATAAGAGTCGGGCAAACACAAATGTCAGCCGCCATTAGTGTTCCAAAAATAAATGATGCGTTCAAGGCCGGAGTTGTTTTCCTTAATATGTGTCACTTTGATGAATTTAATTACTTGTCAGTTTGACATTGTCAATAAATGGTAAACTTAATGCATTTACGACAACTACACTGGTAGGTATCTACCGTTTACCGATTGTGGTCAGCTGATTTTGCAGTAGATAGATCGGATTGAGTAATTTACGAGCGGTTTTTTGGTGGTGTAGTAACACATATAACCTCGTAAAAACTTGTCTTGTCATCGAATCGAACAATATTACGTACGTCATTTAATTGTCATTGCCATAGCCACCTTCAAATTTCCATTTTATATTACTGCGCATGCGCAGTGGATCGTAGCCAATCAAAAATTGAACCGCGTTTGCCCGACTCTTATCGTACCATATACAGGGACTCTACGCCACCACTACCAGCAGCCGCCCCTATGGCAAAACGCGGAACTAAAAATTTGCAGATTCTATCAAACCTTGAACCAAATTAAGATTGAGGGTACGCACTCATAGCGACATCGTACGGTCGAAAAGCATGGAAAACAATCCTGAGCCAGTCTACTGGCTTAGGACTGTCGTGATGGCTCAGGATTGTACATTCAAGTTACTATGCCTGGCTTAGGATTGTATGAAAGCGCAATATATATATATACAAAGAAAAACCGAAACAAAATTGGATGACTAATGAGATACTCCAACTTATGAACAACCGACGTAAAAATAAAAATCGGGATCAAGAAAAATACAAAGAACTACACATATTGATTAAAAGAAAAAATTAAGAGAAGCAAAAGAAAAATACATGACGGAAAAATGTAAAGAAATAGAAGCGTTACAAGCGAATCACGATACTTTTAACATACACAAGAAGGTTACAGAGATTACGGGTACAGCTAAAAGGAAACAATACGGTTTATTAAAAGAAAAGATGGTACAATAATACTAGATCCTAAACGAAGAATGAATAGATGGAAGAATATAACGGGTGTTCATAAACAGTCGTCATCCCAGTAGGTTTTGACTTCAGAAACGTATGTCTATTAAAATTGAGAAAAATGCGCTATGACAGTACTCAATGACGTTTCATTGTGTTGCACGAATTAATCAAAGACATATCATTTTGTTTTTCAAAGCAACTGGGATGACGACTGTTTATGAACAATTTCGAAATTTTAGTGAAAAATGTATGTTCCGGTTTTTGGACTGAAACTGGATATTTCGCAATGGAACCAGTCTGCATAGGTAGACCCACGACACAGACTTAAAAAAGTAATCCATCTAAAGTTAAGGCGGAGGGAAAGAGATACTATTTTGCATGCAGGATGCACATCAGGATTTTTACCAGGGTGTGGCACTGTTTGACACGTACTATCATAAGTGTATGAACGGTGGCCTTTCTAGACAATGTTGAAAAAACAGTTAATCCCTCTTATATGTTTAGCATAAATAATAACTTCTACAACACAGATTTGCAAATAGAAGTCATCAGCAAGTTTTTAATAATATATTTTCACATTAGAACATATAGAAATTCTATGACGTTTCTGTACAGTTAGATAAGAACCATGTTTAAATAAAATTTCTTAAAATAAAGCAATACCTTATTTAATGTCAGTGGTTCAGTAATTATAGCTTTCATTATGTATAATAGTGCTTATAAGATATCACATTGACAGTTGTAATAAGTTTTTGACATTACTAGTGTTTTTTCTTTGTAACCAACTACCTACACTGTTACAAAAATGCAAAAGCAAAGCCTGCTCTGAATCATAAAGCAAAAAAACAGACTATAAATATAGGGCTTCTTCTTCTTTAGGTGCTTTCTCTTATCGGAGGTTGGTGATCATAACAGCTATTCTTATTTTCGATACTGCTGCCCTAAATAGTTCTACCGAAAAGCAGTTGTACCAGTCTCGTAAGTTTTTCAACCAAGATGTTCTTCGTCTTCCTACGTTTCTCTTCTCTGCTATCTTTCCCTGTATAATTAGCTGTAGCATATGGTATTTTTCTTTGCGCATAATATGTCTGAGATACTCCAGTTTTCGTCTCTTTATTGTGTTTATTAGTTCGCGTTCTTTATGTATCTGATGTAAGACTTCCTCATTCGTCTTCCTTTCTATCCACGATATCCTTAGCATACGTCGATATAACCACAATTCAAAGGCTTGAATTTTGTCTATTTCTCGCTTCTTAAGGGTCCACGCCTCCTTTCCGTATAGAAGAACAGAAAAGATGTAACACCTCACGAATATAATTCGGACTTGTATATTTAGGTCCCTATTGCATAGTAAGTGTTTCATTTTTATGAAAGCAGCCCCCGCCGTTTCTATCCGTATTCTTATTTCCTGTACTTGATGATTATTCTCGTTTATTATTGTCCCCAAATATTTATATTTTCTTACTCTTTGTTTATTGTTAAGTTTGCTACATCATTTTTGGTTTTGGATACGACCATAAATTTGGTTTTGTTTAAGTTTACGTGCAAACCATACAATTCGCTGATTCTATTTAGCCGTTCCATCATTCTTTGAAGATCCGAGATGTCATTCGCTAGCATTACGGTATCATCGGCATATCTAATGTTATTTATGGGTGTTCCGTTTATTATTATTCCGGCTGTTTTCCCTTCCAGTGCTTCCTGAAATATTGTTTCGGAGTATAAGTTAAATAGCAAGGACGACAGTACACACCCTTGCCTCACTCCTCTTTGAATTTCAATTTCCTCTGTCATTTCGTTTTCTATTCTAACGTTAGCCTTTTGAATCCAGTATAAATTCTGAATGATTCGTAGATCATGTTCGTCAATCTGTTTGGTCTTAGGTATTTCTATTAGCCGTTGGTGTTGAACCTTGTCAAATGCCTTTTCATAATCTACTAGGCGCATATATACATCTATATTCATGTCTAGACATCTTTGCATCGAAACAATAATTCCATATAATGCATCTCTAGTTCCCAGCCCCTTTATAAATCCAAACTGGGTATTGCTGATTTCTTTCTCTAACTTTTTATATATCCCCATTCACAATTTTGTATTTATATCCCATATTTTTTAATGTGTAGTATAATTTTGAACAAGTCCTGATATAATTTAGTTTCTCTCTTGTACCTACATCGCAATAAATTATCCAAAACAAATTACAAAGTTTCTTAATATCCTCCCTGAAACTATAGTCCTCCCAAGTTAATTTTTTTCCTTTTTCGTATTGTCATTCGGTTGTTGCTGGAGTTGTGATTTTGCTTCATTTTTAGACTATTAAACAGAGTTGCATTCAAAATCTAACATAATAAGAAATTGTAAGAAATTTTATAATGGTTTAAGTCTTAATATTTAATAATAATAAGTTCTTTATTTTCGTTTTACATAATCGAATTTTAAGTAACAGTAATAAATATTGTTACAATAAATAAATGAATATCATAATACAATAAAGAAATAAAGAAGTAAACGATACACCACTTAGCTATAAAAACAGCTGTGTGTGGCTTTGCAGATATTATTAACTTTGCATCGATCATGCATGTGCTAGAAAAAATCTATATAAAAAAAAGCAATTCAATTTAAAGTAAAAGCAAAAATTCAATCTATGGAAAATGAAGCAGAAACCTTTTGACCAGTTTATTAAAATTATTCCGATGTATGTGTAAGTTATTTTCTTTAATGTACAACTGAAAGTTATTATAGAGCTTTGGCATGTAGTAATTGAAACATCTTTGACCGACTGATTTATTTACTTTATGTGGGATAGCATCAGTTCTGTGCCAAGTAATGTAATTATGATTATGCGTATTTATGCTTTGTGAGTTTTTCCAAATATTTTTTAATATGGCACTATAGAATAATTGTTGCAATGTCATGACATTCGAATCACTAAAAACAAGGTTAGTTGGATATATACTAGGCTTTCCTAAAATAATTTTTAATATATACTTTTGTATTATTTCCACCCTCTCCGTGTAAAGACGAGCTGCTCCACCCCAACCTAGTATGCCATAGGACAAAATGGACTGTACCAAAGCATAGTAAAAACAGTAAAGTTGTTTAACTAATAATATTTCTTTTAATTTCTTAATGACATATATAGCTTTTCTTAATCTATTGCATATATTGTTTATTTGAATGTCCCATCGCATGTGTTGGTCCACGGTGATTCCAAGATACTTGGTGGAAATTACCTTTCTTATGTTTATGTTGCATTTACAATTACGAGTAGTTACAGGGCAATTTGTATCATGAACTGTAATGTTAGTAAAATCAAAGATTTGACCAACTCTTCCAATGATGGCTGTTTTACTTAATTTACCATTGATATCTTTTATATTAGTAAAGCAGCGTTTTATAGCCACTTTAGTTTTACTATTAATACTGCTTTTTTGTGGCTTTTTATTAAACGTTATTGAAGTGTCAACGTGACAGTCTCGGGGATCTTGATTTTGAAGTTAGGTATATTTTGTAACTAAATTGTTGTACACTGCTAAAATAATATAAATGCAAGGCCTGCTCTGAATCATAAAGCAAAAAAACAGACTATAAGTAGATTCACTTTTTTCAATAAGAGGAATAACTTTATCAAAAAGGGCCAAGGAAGAAAAAGATAAACATAAGTTGAATGTCAGAAAGTAGGTAATTTGAATTAATACAACTGTCACTTTAAGTCAGCTAAATTTGACCAGTCCCAAACCGCTTCTCAGACAAGCCCTTTAATGTTGTATATTTTATGTCACGGTTTTCACTGATCATCAAATGTAGTTCAGGAACATGGAACGGAACGGTGACAATTTTATGCAAAAACTGCTAAATTTCAGGCGGCTGCTGTTAGTAACAGAAAACAATTGAATAAAAAAACTCAACTAATGTTACTAAATTATCGGTTTCAGCAAAATTTTCGTTATAATTCGAAGAAGGGGATACACCATAGGAAGAGTGTGGTAACAGGGTATAAGCCTATAATAAGAGAAGGAGGAGAAGAAGAAGAATTTGATTGTCGAATGCAGGCTTTCACGGCTGTTGTCCATAATGGTATGCGTTATGCCGTGGTCGTCGATTTGAACTTGACGTTTCGCTGCTCATGCTGTCAGCTTCTTCAGAAGATTTTTAAGGACTGATTTTGGTGCCTTTTACGCCTGGTTATATACCGAGTATGTTATTAAGACTTGTCGTTTTTCCGCTTGGTTGCTCACGTGAAACTTGTTTACGGATAGATTGGTTTTGCAGAGCTACCTTCTAGGTATTACTAAGGCGGTAGCCGTCTTCTCGATTGAAATTGTTTAGATTTTTTATAATTTCCAGGGATTTCCGAATAACACGAGGGAAGTATTTTTTAGTTCTGGCTATTATGTTTACGGATTCATAATTTATTCTGTGGTTCTCTGGTCCTAATAAGTGTTCTGCGATGGCTGATTTTTATGTGTTTCGAAGTCGTGTGTGGCTCTGGTGTTCTTGTATTCGACATTGGATGCTTCTTTCCGTTCGTCCGATGTAAGATTTGCCACAACTACATTGAAGCTGGTAAACGCCTTCTGTCTGTAGTCTGGACTAGTACCATAGTCTGGACAAAGAATCTTTGTTGGAGGGGATCAATTGTTCAACCTTTCTTATTGTACCATAGCGGACTCCGATGTTTTTCTTATCTAAGACCTTTCTTATTATGTCGGTTACTCCGGCGATGAAAGAAAGGCAGGCGTAATTAATAGGTTTAGGTTTAGGTACGTTCGGTTTTATGATGTATTGGCACGCTTTCTTAATGTCTCGTCGACTGTAGCTGACAGCATGAGCAGCGAAACGTCAAGTTCAAATCGACGACCACGGCATAACCCGGGAAAACTTATTATTAAGAATTTGATTATTTAGTTATCTTCTATACATATATAAAGGAAAGTCATATCCCTGACTAATCAACGCAGAGCCGAAACGACTGGTACTAGAAACTTGAAATTTGGGTGCAAGGTTCAATTTGTTACGTAAGGTAGTGCTAAGAAGGGATTTTTGAAATTCGACCCCTAAGGGGGTAAAAATGGGTAAAATGTGTTTTCACGAATTCCTCAATATCTCTTACACCCGATAAGATATCAATTTGGTGTTTACTTGCAAAGATTACTAATGCAAATACCTAGAAACGTATTTCAGGATTTTGCCTTAATCAACCCCCAAAGGTGTAAATCTGGATTGGGGGTGAATTAAAGAACCCTTCGTGTCTCCTACGTTTATTGAGTTAGAGCATTCTTTTTTGGCGTATAGATGTATTTTTAAAATATTTAGAAAGGGGTTTAAGGAAATTTAAAAATTTTAACCCTAAAAGGGTAAAAGGAGGAAAAACTGAAAAAGTGTAAGGGGGTTAAAATTATTATTTTTTTGCTGTGAGTTCCATTTCACAATAAAATGGGTTAAAAGCAATTTTATTAAATTCCGCCCCTACGGGGGTGAAAAGGGGTAAAATGTGTTTTCACGAGTTCCTCAATATCTCTTAGACCCGACGAGATAGCAACGTGATGTGTACTTGCAAATATTATCAATGCAAATACCTAGAAACGTATTATAGAATTTTGCCCTAATCAACCCCTAAAGGTGCAAATCTGGATTGGGGGTGAATTAAAGAATCCTTCGTATCTCCTATGTTTACTGAGTTAGAACATTATTTTTTGGCATATAGATGTATTTTTAAAATATTTAGAAAGGAGTTTAAGGGAATTCGAAATTTTAACCCTAAAGGGGTAAAAGGAGGAAAAACTGAAAAGGGGTAAGAGGGTAAAATTATAAATTTTTTTCGCTGTAAGTTCCATTTCACAATTAAATGGGTTGAAAGGAATTTTTTCAAATTCCACCCCTACGGGGGTGGAAAGGGGAAAATGTATTTTCACGAATTCCTCAATATCTCTTAGACCCAATGAGATAGCGACTTGGTGTTTACTTGCAAAGATTATCAATGCGAGTGCCCTTCTTATTTTAGAATTTTCTCCTAATCAACCCTTAAAGGTGCAAATCTGGATTGGGAGTGAATTAAAGAACCCTTCATATCTCCTATGTTTATTGAGTTAAGACATTCTTTTTGGCATATACGAATTTCTTAATATTTCATAAAGCCCTATAATGTAACAATTTGGTTTTACTTAGAAAGGTTACCTATACAAGTTCCTAAAAACGTAATTCAGGATTGTGCACAGATCAACTCCTAAAGGTGAGAATTTGGTTTCAGGGGTAAATTATAGAACCTTTCGTATTTCCTGTGGTTTCTGATGATCATGGTTTTTGGGCATATGAGTGTTTTTTAAATCTTTAAAAAGTGCTTTAAAGTTTTTATTCTAAATTTCATTGTGAAAAGAGTAAAAATGGGGTAAAAGTAAAAAGAAGTTAAAAAAGAGGTTCAAGTTATTGATTTTTTTCCGTGTGTCCAGTTTAGAATAAAATAGGATTTCTGAAATTCCACCTTTAAGTTATGGAAACTGGTATGTTGCTACAATTTATGAATACAACATTTAATAAGTACATTTATTATTTTTATTCTCATTGGTATACTAAACCTATAGCTTTATCAATCTATATAAGGAGAACGACAATTACATACACATTTCCAGGGGATACGTGAAGCATAAAAGGGTTATGGAGAACTTTTTTTCGGAAGAATATTGTTTCCTTTTTACCTACAATATTGTTTTGCAGCGTTTGTTAGTTTAGCGTATTGGGTGAGAGAAGAGAGGAGCATTTTAGAATTCGTTTAGGATTTAGAAGAAAAAACATTTGTAGTCCGTACGAAGAACGGGTATCTTGCTAGTGCATAATAAAAGTATTGAGACGTTATTAATATGAGTTTCAAAGACAAAATAAAATCTGATTGCAGTTGTTAATTTGTTTTCATATTTCCTTCAACAGGACTCGGAGCGCAGCTTGATCTGGCATTAAACAAAGAAAGATTCTTTAAATATCATGGTACAAGGAAAAAACACGAAATTACGAGACAAATGCGAGGATATTGATTAGTAGCGAACAAATGGTGCTATACACTACAACAGCTTTTTAAAGTCAGATAGTCATTCTAAAATCGCCAGAGTGAAATCAATGATAATGTGCGTACCTACCTATGCAGCTGATGCAAAACGCCACAAAAAAGAAAAACCTATGGCTTGGGAGTGAAAATTGAAGAACAGAGAGTGAGATAAAATTTCCAACTAAAAAATGTGTACAACCAACCAAATGTAATAAATGAAATAAAAAGTAATATGGTAATAAATTGGGGTGATTAGGGTATTATAGTGTAGCGGTCTGAACAATACCACAGTTCTTAGCAAATATGGTCGCCCCACCACTGCGACAGCGGGCGCATCGTCTGCGCGGAGTGTAGAATTCTCCCGCTCCAGCTTTGACGTTATTAGCTAAACCCCCACTCTAGCTTTGGCGTCATTGGATGAACCCCTGCTTGGCCGCCATTCAAAGGGTATAAAAGAACAATCTGCCAGACCAAATATCCAGTATTAGCCAATGTTTCTATTAGCCTGGTCGAAACTATGCAGTCACAAACGGTGTTGCTTGATCAGTGTTGCTAATAGCCTGGGTAGACTAAGCGATCCCGCGGCCTTGTGTTACTATAGCCGAGACACACCAGATGCTACTCTAGGCTATGCGATCATGCGAAACACGTCCACTAGGCCAACTGCGGGAAACAGTCCGCCGGATGGTCATTGATGCCCAAGAGCGCGTTGAGGGACTTCTTCAGGCGTCCACGTATTCTGCCACCGATGTCGCCGCTTCGTATTGTCAGATATAACAGTGAAGTTATAAGTTTCTTGACCTATATCAGTGTACTTGAGTGAAACTTGTTGGCGCTCCCTTTTAACATCTTAATTAAAGAATTCGCGACGTCTTCACTAGAGACGGGCCTCAAGTACACTTTTATGACGATCAATTGTTGAGTTAAAAATATAGAACGCCGACTTAAAGGTAAGTAAAAAAGCTAACAAGATTTGGCGCCCAACGTGAGGTTATAATTTGGTACATGTACATTTAGGTCGCATAATAATTGAAAGGAGCAATATTTTCAGTAGTTATACTTAAATAAAAGCTAGATGGGGTGTAATTAGTATCTGTTTATTATATTGTTACGATCCTGAGGGCCGAGGGATGGATGAGTCGGCAGCCTTGGCGATTAATACGCGAGCTTTCCAGAACTTCTTAAAGCAGCTGCGGAAATATGAGTCACAGCGGTCGAATGCTCGGGAAGCGCCCTTACAGCCAGCTGCAAGCCACCGCCGCCGGCAGACAGCCTTGGAAAGAATGAGTCATTGTTCCAAAGCTTTCGGGAACGCGCTCGAGGTCAAACACTCGCGAATATGCGTCATGCATGTGCCAGAAAAGCGAGTAAAGCCTCGATTGTCCGAGAATGTCTCATTCGTGATATAAATACGTGTAAGCAGGAATCGACAGTTCAGTTCGAATTCAGCATCAGAGCGCCGAGCTCCCAGATAAATAAAACGCGTGAACATATAAATAATAGAAATAAATAACCATATATAATCGTTAGTGTTTAAGAGTGATATAAATAAATGTGTTAATCCGTATGTAATAAGAAATAAATGTATCGATAGTTCGTTAGTGCCTGTATTAATTTGTAATCTGCTTGATAGTTCTCGCATGTGCTTGTAAATAATAATCGTAATAATTCATTGTTGTAAATAAATGTTTGAACCCATGTTTGTCGTATAATTTTAAATAGCCCGAACGTTAAAAACGTAACAGTGGTGTCAGGTGTGGGGTTTTGTACCGGGGGCTATAAGAAAATTATTGAACAAACATTAAATAAATAAATTGTTAACAAGTGCCGATAAAACGACGGTCAGATAAATAAATTTAAGTGGATAGTGTGGATGCCTTTGACGAGATCTCAAAGCAACAAAATGGAAGCCCAATTAAGCCAACTTTTGCAACTGATGCAAGTTAGCCAGGACAAGGCGGAGGAACTTAAGAAAGAGATCCAAGTTGACCAGGAAGAATTGAAAGCCGGCCAAAAGAAGGCACAAGATAAGGCAGAGGAAGCCGCGAAAGTACTTAAGGAATGGCTGAAGGCCGAGCAAGAGAAAGCAGTCCAAAGACTTAAGGAATGGAAAGCCGGCCGAAAGAAGGCAGAAAAACTTGAGGAAAAATTGAAAGCCACTCAAGAAAACCTCAAGGATGAACTTAAGGAAGAATTGAGATCCGGTCGAAAGAAGGCAGAAAAAGCACAAGAGGATCTTAGGGAACAACTGGAAGCCGGGCAGAAAGCACGAGAAGAGCTGAAGGTCGGCCAGGAAGAGCTGGAAACCGCAGAAGAGAAAGTAGTCCAAAAGCTTGATGGGAAAATAAATGGAAGAGTTCGGTCTCTATTGTTGGGCCTGAGACGCGGCGAGTTGCACGTGGGTGGGGAGGAGCTTTCCCGACACCCAGGAGGAGAGATCGCGGCACAAGTGGTATGGGCGGAAGATGTTACTCTGCAAGGACGAACCGAGAGGGTCGTGGATGCATACCTGGATGGCGATCTCCGGAGCAACGTGGTGCGCGTGATTGAGCCCGATTATGCTGACATTGCGGACGAGTGCATCCTGGGAATGGATGTTGTGGATAAGTGTAAGTGCGCTTTGGACCTGAGACGCGGCGACTTGCACGTGGGTGGGGAGGAGCTTTCCCGACACCCAAGAGGAGAGATCGCGGCACAAGTGGTATGGGCGGAAGATGTTACTCTGCAAGGACGAACCGAGAGGGTCGTGGATGCATACCTGGATGGCGATCTCCGGGGCAACGTGGTGCGCGTGGTCGAGCCTGATGGTGGCAAGAAGCTCACTCATGGTATCCCGGTAGGGAATACGTTGATGAAGACTGGGCTTGGGGTCCCAGTAAGGATGATAAACGTCAGCAGGAAACTGGCAACCGTCAAGAGGAACCCAATACTGAGAGGGGGCATGAGCCAACGAAAACGGAAGAAGATAGAAGATTTGGTGGCCCGGTACCAAGACATCGTCGAGTGCGGAGATCATCCCAGCGGCCGTACTGACGTAGGAAAACATAAATAATTCGAGTTTGGCAGAAGAGTCTTGCTGAGGACCGACCATACTGCTCTGGGATGGCTACTGCAGTGCAAGAACCCTGAAGGACAGATGGCTAAGTGAATCGAGCGCCTACAAGAGTACGACTTGGAAATAAATAATCGGCCTGGCACAGCCCACCGCAACGCCGATGCGTTATCCAGGGGGCCCTGCCCTGCGGACTGCGGCCACTGTTCGACACTGGAGAGTCGTGCGGTACCCGCCAATCGTACCACTGTAGTCGACGACTCGTGGGACCCAGACGAGTTGCAGAGTAGCCAGGAGAACGACCCCGACTTAGGCACGGTTATAGCCGGGAAGCAAGATGGCCGTCGACCTACCTGGCAGGAGGTCTCCACCACCAACGCAACGATGAAGACTTATTGGGCGCAATGGGACTCCTTGCAGCTGGACAACAACGTCCTGACCAGAATCTTGGAAGATGAGGACAGTAGGGCAACGAGATCACGATCGATGGTTTCAAGGAGTAGAGTGGCCGAGGTGCTGCGCCATCTGCATGATGGCTCCTCTGGGGAACACTTCAGATTGAAGAAGACGTTGCAAGAGGTCCAAGAAAGGTTCTACGGGCAAGCTGCGAAGGTGACGTCCGAGAGTGGTGCCGGAGGTGCGAAGCATGCGCTACAGGAAACGGACCGGTTGAAAGACGTAGAGCTCCGATGTGGCAGTACAACGTCGGTGGTTCCGTTCGAGGGGATAGCCATTGACATCGCCGGACCATGCCCCGGTACCGAAGCGGGAAATAAACGCATCTTGGTGTGCATTGGACATTTCACCAAATGGCCCGAAGCATACGCCGTTCCGAAGAAAGAGACCGGTACTGTCGCTGATGTTCTGGTGAAGGAGTGCTTCAGCCGTTTTGGAGTCCCCCTGGAGTTGCATTCCGACCAGGGCCGGAATTTCGAGTTTGGACCGTTCCAGAACGTCTGTAGGATACTGGGGATACGCAAGACCCGGACCACTGCCCTCCATACTCAATCGGACGGCATGGTGGAAAGGATGAACGGAGCCATGGGGAAGCATCTGTCCAAGGGGGTTTCCGAGCATCCGCGTGACTGGGGCCAGTACATGCACCTGTTCCTGATGACCTACCGATCGGCAGTACAAGAGACAGCCGGCGTGCGGATAGAGGTCTGCTGTTGCAGCCCGTTACGAAGCGTGGGGCCTACGGCGGACTGCTACTTCTTCAACCAGTCCGTGTGCAAGAAGGGCACCGCCTGTAAATACCGCCATCAAACCCCCACAAGAGCGAGTGACAGGCACCCGACGCAACTCGTTCTGGGACAGAGCGACCTAAGGCGGGGGCAGTGTTACGATCCTGAGGGCCGAGGGATGGATGAGTCGGCAGCCTTGGCAATTAATACGCGAGCGTTCCAGAACTTCTCAAAGCAGCTGCAGAAATATGAGTCACAGCGGTCGAATGCTCGGGAAGCGCCCTTACAGCCAGGTGCAACGGACACTCACGCTTTCAGGGACGCGCTCGAGGGCAACAAACGCGGATGCGTCACGCGGTTCCTATACTGCGTCTCAGGGTGACTAGACAGTACAGCGCCTTATGGCAAACAGCAACACACAGCGATGCCACATGTCTCCACAAAAGTGTTCTGTAGAAAAAACGCACCGATCACAGACAAACAAATCCGGCTATTGTAATAGAGATAGCTTAACTAAAATCCCTCATTACCTGGTCCGTTTTGTCAGTGGCATTCAAACAAGTTTACCAAAAAAACAATTACGTACAGTAGGATCTCCATCGCCCGTTGCATAGAACTGGCAACGTCGGAGCGAAATTCCCATAAGAAAAGCATTCCCTATCCTCTCCACGCTGTCTTGTCACCCTGAGACGCTCTATAGAAAGGTCGAGCGTCCTCGCGATTACTCTAGAAAGGAATTACCTGAAATATAAATACACGCCTGCATGAATAGCGGGCAGTTCGAATTCGGCAGCAAAACGCGTAAGAGCCATGTAGAGCTCCCACATAAATAAAAGCCCGTGTGTACATATAACTAATAGAAATAAATAAATATATAATCGTTAGTGTTTAAGAGTGATATAAATAAATGTGTTAATCCGTATGTAATAAGAAATAAATGTACCGATAGTTCGTTAGTGCCTGTATTAATTTGTAATCTGCTTGATAATTCTCGCATGTGCTTGTAAACAATAATCGTAATAATTCATTGTTGTAAATAAATGTTTGAACCCATGTTTGTCGTATAATTTTAAATAACCCGAACGTTAAAAACGTAACAATATCTATGACGGCTGTTTGATAAATAAGGTATCTGACTACAAAGGGGGTGGAATAAGAAAATTACCTTCATTTGTTTTTCTATATAATGTCCTCCAAGTTCAATGTACTTTGTATATTTTGAAATTAACGGAAATTGCTCTACATCCAGCTTCAGCTTTTCGTCAGTATAAAATATTTATCGACGTAACTTTTTTCAAATGCTGAAACAGGAGTAAGACAAGTCTGAGCTATACAGCAGGTAGTTTATCTCTTAGAAGTCTATATCTTTTCATCTAATCTTGAATAACCGGAACCTTGTACCCAGGTATAGTGTCATGCAAAAGCAAATATTTCTCCCCTTTTTTTAGGGACGTTTTCTTTGATAGAATCTTACAATTTTCTCAAAAGTTCGCTGTAATAAACTCATTACTACAGTCTTCTGGGGAAGGTAATCTATATACCTAAGCAAAATTCCTTTAAGTCCCAAAAATCATGGCCATCACTTTGCCCGCCGATGCTTGAACCTTGACTGTCTTTGGTGTTTGAGGGTGTGTTGCCATTGTATGGATTCTTGTTTACTCTCAGGGTTGTGATGAATCCATGTTTCACTTTTCTCCCAATTAACATACGTCATCGACACTTCGCAAATAATTTTTTGGCATATCAAAAAATAAACATAAAAGTGGTTTGTAGAGCCCATGGCCTCCTTAATAGTCAGGTACCTTAGATATCAAACGTTCCTCATAGCTGCTCATCTTTTCAAAACAAGTATAGACTGCGTCTAGCAGTGATTTTAATACCACGTAACCTACAGGAGAATGTACTATAATGATTTGAAAATTAAATAGGTTCTGGATAAGAAGTTGAATATTCACCAACGACTGTTGAAACGTGTATTCCACTTTACATCTGAAAAGCTTGCGCAAAGCTCTAAATAGTTTATCACAACGTTTCATACGGACAGACTGTATGGTTATAAGACTGTAAAAAGTATCAGATTCAACGACACAGTGTCCTTAGTAGTAATAATGGTTTTAGCATTAATAAGATTCGATGTTGTCAGTAATGAATTTCTTCTAATCAAAACGTCACCATGTGAAAAATCGATCACGTTATTGTAACTAACATCAATTATAACAATTAAACCAACTAATTTAAATGCGCTAGTAAAAATATGATAGTGATAAATTACCCAATTTCAAACTAAAACGATTGGAGCTAGTATATAATTAATCGCCTTATATTTAAAAATATTTATGTTAGCTTACTAAACAAATACAATCTTCAATATTAAGGAACAGTATACTTCGTAACTCCATTTCAACCACTGTCATAAGTTCTTGACCTTACAGTCAATAAATTGATAAAAATCTGCATTTTAATCGACTTCATATACAAAGCAGACACTTAAATTTAATTGCATTGTGCTCTCTCAAAAGCGCTTGCCCGATGTCTCATTCCTAAATAAGTAAATAGTATACAAATTGCTGCTACGCCCATAGGAAAGAATAAGTCCCGACAAAAAGAGAATCGTTCCAGATTACAGAATCTTATTAGTTAAATAAAGTCGGACGCTTCGGTAACGAGTAGAAACACAAGTTCTCGTCGCCGTGTGTGCTAAGTGGAAAACAGCGGGGGTGCTGAGTTTTGGATCCCTGCGGTTGTCAATAACTCACCACTATCTACCACCAATTATAGTCATATTATCATACCAACACGTGTCTAAGCAATAAGTACCTGCAAAGCATTTACATTCAATTAATTAGAAATCGATCGAGCCAATTGTATACGAGTGGGAACATCTGATGAACATGCATTAAGAACGATTTTTGCGAAACTAACCCAATAAAGCAATGTATAAACGTTTTATTCGAACAGTAATATACTGGCCTTTATGAGTCAAAAAATCATTAAAAAACATGTTTCCGACAACAGCTGAAAGTATTTAACAAACGGTAATGTTTTTGAGTCATTACAGGAGCACCATACGAAAAAATATACTGGGATTACATTCCAACATAATCAATAAATCTAATTATTAAAAATATTCCTTGGATAAGTGAAATATTAAAATATTTGTGCGATGAGATTAAAGCCAACATCTATAAGAACTAGTAATTTTGTACTCGGTGTTCCTGACTGGTAGCATATACGAGGGCGATTCAAATTTGACCTGCATTTTATTTTTTTATTAACATAATTGAAGAGATACTGTAAAGCGGTTTTACATTCATCGAAGTAGGCATGTTAGCTAACGCCATAAACCACTACAACTTGATTGTATCAAGACTTTCATTTCTATTCACAATTTCGTGCAACAATGTGTTAAATTCTGTTGCACAACGTATAATTATTAAATTTCTTTTCAAAGAAGGTATAAAAGCGACTGGTATTCATCAGACATTTCATAAACAATTTGAAGAAGGGTGTTTATCACTCAAAACAGTCTTTGAATGGTGTAAATCCTTCCAGGATGGTCGTGAATGCGTATCGAACTTGCTACATACTGCCCGTCAACCGTCTGCTGTGAATCTTGGGAACATTCAAAAAGTTGACCAGCTAATCCGGAGCAATAGGTGAATGTTTGTGAAGGCCAGTGTTGGTAGTATTCACACTATTGTCCACGACAAGTTTACATTTACTCAAGTTAGCGCCAGGTGGGTTTCAAAACAATTTTCCGCGGAACAACAGCAAGTTTGCAGAGAACTCCGGCTTCGCTACAAGTTAGAAAGCGATGACTTTTTGTCACGTTAAATTGAACTGGGAAGTGCTGCTTTACCCCCCATATAGTCTGAACTTGGCCCTAAGTGACTATCATCTCTTTGGCCCCCTTAAAAAACTATTGGGAGGCAAGCGCTTTGCCTCTAATGAGGAAGTGAAGGATGCGGTGCAAAATTGGCTACGTCGTCAAGTAAAAGATTTTTTGCGACGGAAATACAGAAGCTATCGGAGTGATGGGACAAGTGTATTTTAAAGGGGGGTTGTTACTTATAATATATAATATACAAGCAATCCAGTGAGACAAATGTCTCATTTAAAAAAACAAAAAAGACCGTTTTTCAAGTAGAACGCGTATTAAATAAAAACTGTACCCAGACCTGGAAGGTGTCAAAGTGGTTGCCTAACCGATCGACGTTTTAAGGCGCAGAGGGTCGTAGCTCCGTTTGGCTACTGAAACATTTTTATTTAATACGCGTTCTATTTGAAAAACGGTCTTTTTTGTGATTTCTCGAAAACCGGAAGTGTCACGTGACTGAAATTCGATTCCTGAGCTGACATGACCATTCCAAACATATAACTTTAATAACTTTTTTTCTCTATCTCTTACGGTTTGGCTGCTGAAACAGCGTCCCGGACGGACGGACGGACGGACAGACAAGTCTATTAGATAAAGGATAATATTAATTTGTAGTTTGTATCGACCAGAAAAAAATAAAATGCAGGTCAAATTTGAATCGCCCTCGTATAAGAGCGTACCAACCATTATTATGCTTGAATCGTGCAATTAGTTGCTGCACATTATACGGAAATATTTTAATAATACATTAAATCCTGACATAAATAGAATATCTGCTTAGCACAAAAGGCACCAAAATAAATGTCGATATGCCTATGACCTTTATAAAGGTTTAATATTAAATTAATAAGTTGATAAAACTGTTATTAGCTATTTAAAAGCCTTCGGGAATATATAATGCATTTAATATCGATAGAACCCAATGAATGCAATAATAAATGAGCGAAAATTAACTCTAAAGTAAATTTTAAAAAAGCAAATTCTTTCTAAAACACAGGGGTCTCACCCTCTAGCTAATATTTCCAAAAATATGTGTTATCCGTTATTTTATATATATTAATGCGTACGCTTACCGACTTTAACGCAGCACCACTTTTCGACGCGTTTGCGTGAGAACTATTTTAATTCATTATAACTGTCTCAACGTCGACATTAAATTACAATAATTAAAACTTCTCCTTAAAACCTATGATTGTATAAAATCTTTCCGGAAATCGCTCTACTTACCCATGAAGCGTTAATTACGTACGTATCGCTATGGCTGGAAGGCATCAAGCAAAACAGATATACCTATTTTTACTGTACGTACCAGCAATGCAATTTGCACACCGTTTTCTATGCGGAAGAAATTAACCTATCATAATTTATATACGCTGACAGGAAGGGAGTAGTATGCAACAGTAGAAGACGACACACTCTTATACGTGTTTAATATATACTGTTTATATTAAAAATGACACCCTACATATACTACTAAAATGAAAATACTGAAATATAGAAACGTTAGTAGACAATTTTATCGATGTATATTATCTCTATAATAATGATAGATCAAAATTAATGGCCGCCGAAGAAAAATATACCAACATTGGTTCGACATTTAAAAAATAAATTTAACTTAAAAGTTGCGAAAACTATCTAAAATCTTTGTCGATGAGATGTGTATTGTCATAGTGATACCGCTCATCCTAGACGATATTAAATTGTAGATATTCACTTATAATACCATGAGTAGTCAAAGTTATGTCGACTATTTTTGCGGTGGTGTCACGAATGTCCATTGCGCTTTGGTACGATTAGGACGAGTGCGCTAGCACGAGTCCTAATCTCAAGCGCAATGGACATGAGTAGTGATACCACCGCAAAAATAATCTACTTAACTTTGACTAAGAATGGTATTCGAGGGACTATTTAATGAACCAAACTACCTTTTTCAAATTAGTTTTCAGTAAATCTAGCAACAAACTACGCAATTTCTATAGTAATAGAACACTAATATTGACTTTTTCTAATAAAAATCACATTTTTTAAAAATAGTCACTTGAATACCTTCTAGGAAGATATATCCGCTGATATTTTTTTGATTGGTCAAGAAACGTCAGAACTCTGCATTTTTATTGGTCACTTTTTGACGGATGATAGGTGAATTGAATAGTCACTTATAATACCATGAGTAGTCAAAGTTATATCGACTATTTCTGCGGTGGTGTCACAAATGATACCACCGCAAAAATAATCTACTTAACTTTGACTAAGAATGGTATTCGAGGGACTATTTAATGAACCAAACTACTTTTTCAAATTAGTTTTCAGTAAATCTAGCAACAAACTACGTAATTTCTATAGTAACAGAACACTAATATTGACTTTTTCTAATAAAAATTGCATTTGTTAAAAATAGTCACTTGAATACCTTGTAGGAAGATATATCCACTGATATTTTTTTGATTGGTCAAGAAACGTCAGAACTCTGGATTTTCATTGGTCACTTTTTGACAGATGACAGGTGAATTGAATAGTCAATGAAATCGAAAATAATCATCTAAATAATATGGATACTAGCTTCTTACCGACCACATAGCCGGTCTTATTCTAATTAAATCAATTTTTGCTATTTAAAAATTGAATTTAAACAAAAAGTTACAGAAGAACTATATTTAATAAAGAAAAAGTCACAGCAAAAACGTATCTAATAAATAATTTAATAAATAAAGCACATGTGCTAGATTAACAACTTCTTCTAGATCGAATAACGGTTGAAAAGCGTTGAAAATTATGTACAAAAGCGATAAAATATCTTTGTTTTTAATAATAGTAAAAGGTAATACCTAGTAATGTGAATGACACTAATTCGCAAAGAAAAAAATCAGAAAAAAGGTTTTACTGGGAACTTCCCCCACAACTAGAAGTTTTGAAGCCAAACATTTTGAAAATATCAAAGGGAAAAAACTTAATATAAGACATAAAATTGTGTATATACCACGGGCATTACTTCATGTTTATACCATGGGGCGACTCGGTCGCTGGAACGTAAAGGTGACGATTGTAGAAACTTTCAAGCGTTTTGCTACTAATCACGGGTACGTAATAGGAACGTTCATATCACGTGCACGCGACCAAAAAATGGAACAACGGGACCGCAACTTTTAGACGACGTTCCTGGAACTTGCCCGGATACGTTCCAATTAAGGTATGGTTACTAGTGACGAAGTTGCGACTTAGTAGCCGCGACTTTCACAGAACATTACAACCCTTTTAGATTAGTGTTGTTTGCTTTGTCTTACAACTAATTTTGTTATAGCTATGTTTCATTCCTCCACGATGCCTTGTCCAAATTCCTATGTGAGAAACTAAATCGAATACCATAAAAGTAATATTAGAGAGCAAAATGTGTGCTCCCTCCCGCTGGTCTCAGTAACAAATTTAAAACGAATGCTAGTTTTCTGTCAAACATATGGATGATACGTCCAAATTCGACTATCAGTGATTCACTGGTGATTTGGTGAAGAGAATATCTTCCGCCAACTTTGTCGGGTTGGTCACTCTTCAAGGCTACTGAAGATGTCAGCTTAGCTGTCCAAATACGTATTTAGCGGTTGTTAAATATTTGCGTGGTTAGGAATTTTTAACGAATTGTGTCTGATTCAAACCACAGGCTCCAGCAGTGTCTTATTATTTATTTCAATTGCTCAACAGGCCGTAAAGGCCAAGGGCATAGGTTTACATTAGCATTAACATTAACAATTGCTTTCCGTATTACAATTGATGATTCATAAGTAATTCTGTATTTTTATCTTAACTACTAATGTATAATGGGTTTTTTTAGGGTTTTTCGAACTGGTTAAATATTCTTCTCCACTCCTCCATATTCGCTGTTTTTTCCTTCCAGTCACTAACATATTTATGCTTCCATTTATGCTTCTAAGGTCCCCCAACACCCCGCTGTTCCATCTTATCCTGAGTCTTCCCTTTCTTCTCCCTGCAATTGGTGCTCTTCTTAGAGCCATTTTAGGCATCCTTTCCCTGGGCATTCTCTGCACGTGCCCCCACCATCTTAATCGGCCTGGAACATTTTAGCTCTGTTTATCCTATCATACGCCTGTTTAAAATCTATGAACAGGACGTATAATACTATCTTGTGCTCGTAACATGTTGTTTGGATGTCTTTTAAGGCGAATACTTGGTCCATTGCTGATCTTTTGTTCCTAAACCCTGCCTGATATTCCCCTAATAGTTTTCCAAAATATATACTCAGTCTACTTCTTAGTATCTTCGATAGTACTGTCAGGTCAGTTTTATATTTTACGAACGTGCCTGTATATCGGGTCCGTTTCGGTCATATTCTATCATATAACACTTCAGCTGTTTGCATCAAACGAAAATTCAAACACGCACGTGGCTTTTGGATTTATTTAAAAGTTTAGCGTACCGCTCCAATCTCTATGCCGCTGTTTGTGCAGCTGTTTGTCCCGTCGCATATAAGAACGATTGTCTTCAGCATATTCAAAAACACAGTAAATGACAGCAAGCAGGATAATTTCAACTTCTGTCGCATTCTATCGATAACGTGTTGTCGAGTCTGGCGCGGGCTGCGTTGTGATTGGCTACGTCTGCTAGCGTGAAAGAACGTCACGCGCGAAGCTTGACTTGGTGTCTGTTTTTAGGATTCCGTCTCCGGCCGCGACACAGTACAGTCGTGTGAGGGCAAGTTCGTCGCACCCGGCGCTTCGTGCGTCGGCGGGCGGCCGTGTTGATTGTGTTTCGGCTAATTGCTTGGAGAGTTCGGATCGGGCCGTAAGAGTAAAAGGTTGGGTGCTGTTTACGTGGGTGCCGCTGTGATGCCGATGGCCGTCGCCGCTTGTTGCAGTTCGTACGCTTGGAACACGTATTCGTCCAACACGTGTTGGGATCCTTTAGTTCAAGCGTGCGAACTTCAGGCCTCGCAAATTTCGTCATTGCCCAAGGAGATACTGCATTTTCTTTCCCTGATGATAAAGGGGGATTCTAGCGTGCCACTCTCGACTTCAAGCCTCAGCTCACACACTCGAGCGAGGAGCGCTCCGATACCCGCCAATCAGCTTACAAGCGAAGCCGTTAATTAAGGTAGAGAGCTTGTAATTACATTTAAATCATTCATATGGCGTCACAGGCCCCAGGCGGCTGTCCGCTCCTTTGTAATTAGTCATATATTGCCGCAGGCTCGCCAGGCAGCTTGTATTTACATTTAAATCAATCATATAGCGCCACAGCCCCGTAGGCGGCTGTCCGCTCCTTTGCAATTAAATTAATCACATACTGTCACAGGCCCTAGACGGCTTGTATTTGCAATTAAATTAATCACATACTGTCACAGGCCCTAGGCGGCTTGTATTTGCAATTAAATTAATCACATACTGTCACAGGCCCCAGGCGGCTTGCATTTGCACGCATAGTTAGTCATTAGAGGCAAAGCGCCCCCCCCCCTCCCCTGGGTGTAGTTTAGCCGTACATTACGCTATGATGTGTTTACATTTTGTGTGTCCATCTCATTTACTTGTGTTTAAACCAATAGATCGGTTCATAGAATAACGCCTTATGATTTCCCCCACGTGTTTGTACATTCTTACTTTCAGGTTATATTATTTATACATTGTGTCCGATTTTATATAAAGTGGAGCTTGAAAGCAGTTTAGCAGCATCATAGGTAGGTCGGTGCATTTGTCGCAGCAGTGTAAGAGTCGTGTGGCTGCTCTACTATACTGTTCCCGTCGAGTTTCGGATATCGTCAAGGTGATAAGTTGGAAGGTAGGCTCATTTGATTTCTCGGTTTCGTAGTGGGTCTATATTTGCATTTTCGTCTATGTCAGTGAAACCGGGTAGCGCCCTATAAAATTTTATCAATGTTACCGCTCCTTTGGCCGTTGCCCTTAGGTGATCTCGTGATGAACCCACCCTCGCTCCACTGATGTTTATCCGACATATCTTGTTGCGGGTTGGGCAGCGGCCTAAGTGACTCTTTGTCTCGATTATGTCAAATATTGGCCGCGCCGGCCGTTTAGTTTTTGTATGTGTCGGCGCGGTGTCGTAAAACCCGTTTGAGACCGTAACAGTACTTTATAAGTGTCCAGCAGGGCAATACCTTTATAATTGTCATACAGTTGTTTATTCCTCTTCTTTTATATCGGGCATATTATTGCTTTTGACCAGTCTTTAGGCATTTCTGTTTCTTGCCAAATTTTAACGATAAGGTCATGTAGCTTCTTTTGGAGCTGTCCCCTCCTGCTTTTAACATTTCTGCCGCTATTTCGCTCTCCCCCGGCTTCTTGTTATTTTTCAGTTCTTGTAATATACGCCCAATGTCCTCCTCTGTGGGTGGTTCTATTTCAGTTAGGCTTTCTTCTATTTTGTGACTTTCTGCTGCTATTCCTTCTTGCCCATTTAATAGTTCCTCGAAGTAGTTTTTCCATCTTCGTATAACCTTTTCTTGCTCGCATAATAGCGATCCTTCTTGTGATTTGATATAATTACTGTTGGGTTAATAGCCTTTCCCTGTTCTTTTCCCTTCCTGATAGAACGCTCTTATTTCTTTTTTTTTAAATTTTTCTCCGATCTCTTTTAATTTGTTCTCGTTATACTGTCTCTTTTTCCTCCTGCATGTTCTTTTCATTTCTTCCCTAATTTCTTTAAGTTTTGGGGCGTTCTCCCTACTCGGATTGGATAATGCCTGTTGCCTCAACTTTCTTTTAGTCTCTGCTAATTTACCACATTTTTCGTCGAACCAGTCCTTTCCTTTTGTAGCTTTGGTTGTTATTGGTATAATTTTTTTGTTTACTTTTGCTAGTATCTCTTTCGTCTGCTTCTATATTTGTTCTATTTGTAACAGTCCTTGAAACGCTCAATTTCTTTATTAATTTCTTTTTGATACCTCTGTTTAACTTCCGTATCCTTCAGATTTCTTACGTCATGTTGACTTTTGTTATTTCTTACTTTCGCACTATTACCTCTGTTTGTTTGGATTATATTACAATTTATTCTTACTAAAAGGTGGTCTGAGTTACATTCAGCTCCCCTCGTACTTCTGACGTTTGTGATGAGTCATATAACTTTTCTCGATCAATACGTGGTCTATTTGGTTCGTAGTCCTTCCAACTGGCGATGTCCATGTTCCGTTATATATATCCTTTCTTTCCATTTGTGTATTTCTCACCAACAAATTTTTCTCCATTGCAAAGCTTATTAATCGCTGCCCATTATCGTTGGATTCCTAATGTTTACTATACCTTCCCGCTGTTGCTACATAAATGTCCTCCCGTCCTACCTTCGCGTTGCAATCTCCTAAAACAATTTTTACATCAGCTTTCGGTAGTCTCTAATATTCATTTATTAGTTGATCATAGAACAAATCTTTATCCTCTTCCCCTTTTTCTTCTGAGGGCGCATGGACATTAATTATTTATGCCTATGTTTATTTCCGTCCCTTTCAGACATAAGGAACACAGCCTATCTAAGATTGTTACGTCCACAAAATTGCTATCGGGCATATATGCAAAAAAAATATCTTAAAAATAACTTCAATTTCTTTACCTCGAAATCCATTTAATTTGTTTGTAAAAATTAAGTGCACCCTTTTTCTGGCAAATTAAAACGTCTATGAATATCATACCAATTAAAAAAATAGCAAATGTAATGTTAAGTCGAAGTAAGGTAGCTAGCGCCCCGCCCCCAACACACCGATCTAATTTGCAAAATTAATGAAACTAATGTTAAATTTGTCCCTAATCCGCTAAAAAGTTTATGAGTTATGAAGATAATTCTACTCGAATGCGTAATTTCTTAAGAGTTAATTTTGACTAAGCCATGTTTGCCTCTATCTGTCTATTTTGATGAGAATATCAGCCTATAGTACCTAAAAGAACTCCCATTTTTTCGAAACCCTCTGTACAAGTCTGGAAAAATATGCCAACCTTAGCTATAAAAACTTAACAAGTTTCGCGAACGTTCGAAGAGTAATTACAAAAACAAAAAGTTATCCACTACATTTTAATCTTGTTCTGTTTATCTGCTTCGCCCCGTAGCGTCGTCGAGTGAAAAGGGCATCACAGCAAAAAATTACAAGCTAATCGAATAACATTCACGACACCTTAGGGTTTAACACGGTAGCTCGATGTATGACGAGTCGTATAAACATAGCAGGTGGCAATGTAAGTAATGCAAATGTTGTGATCCAACATCATGGTTACAAATGATGCAATATACATCAATACGGCTTCAGCGCACTTATAAGACAATTTCACAGCAAAACGTGCGGCAGATATTCACGGAAAGATTCGAAGCGCACATAAAGGTGCAATCTAAGGTAACCAGCTTTGAAACACACCTTGTGGGTCGCCACACGGAGGGTAGGTAGCGCTATGGGGCACTAGTCATAAATAATCAAGGCAAAGAAGAAGAATGCCGATGAGAGATGGGTGCGGGCTAACGTGTTTCTGCGTAGGGGTACGCACCATTAACTGACGCTTTCCGAGGATCTCTACATGACTGCGGTGAAATTACCTAATAAATAATATCTCCATTAATTTACTGCCACTGATGTAAAAACTATTTAATTAATAGCAAAAATATGCTGAAGGTGTAAATTTTAAACTTTCACGTTTGCAAAAAAGGACTCGGATATAGTTTTTACCAAATATGTCTTTAGGTAAGTACTACCAAATGCTTTATCTTCATAAATTTTCACACTACAATTTGTTGCGTAGATACTATCACAGTCAAGTATTTACGTAATCCTACTCAGCAACAGGAAGCAAGGTAAAATTATGGGACAACGGAATTGCTTTACGCAGGAAGTAGGACATGTTGGAGCACCAGATTCCGTCATAGGTAACATGCAACGTCACTCATGAATTCATGTCGCCAGCAGGGGCGAGTCTTAAAGAATTAGAAAAGGTTACTATAAAACGATGAAAAAGGAGTCTATAAATTAACTTGGATCATTTCTGTGCTTCGTGCCATCTGTAATATGTGACGAACGGCGAAGGAAGCAACTAATAACCCAAAATAGTATTTTTAATTATAAAGTGCAATGACAATCAGCAACTATTATAATACTAACTGTTTTCTACTCATAATATAAACACAGAGCTAATAAAGAATTGTTATTAATTATGAAGTTAAAATTTACCAAGGTTATTTACATTTTATTAAGAGCTATTGACCGCCATTTGAAATACTAGTAAGAAGACACAATAGAATAGTAAAAATTGAATAACTATTACATGGCGCGGTGTCTCCATCCCATCGACAAAAATCAAAATACCATTTTCGTGGATTACATTACGCACAAATTTAAGTAATCTAATCAAAGTAGGTCCTTTTTACCACTTAAACTACTAAAAACTATGCTAAACTTTGTATTAATGACGTCCCAGTTTACATTTAAAGCAACAATTTGGAATTTATGGAACAGAGAAGTAGAGTCTCCAACATTGATTTTTATAAAACTATGTATTCTAAATGAATTGACAACGCCATATTTTGTTTAAAAGTTATAATATACATAACTACAATTCTTAGAGCCGGTGCAGAATAAAAACACCACGATCGTCTAATGTGATCATAAAATTTGAATAGGGTGTAACTAGATAAGTTAAGCACAGTTCCCACATGACATGAGTTTTGCAAAGCGCATAGGTAATGTACATACCACATTATGCTTGTGAGTCACATCAAAGAATGTGATGTAGGTGAAGTGAACAAAGAAGCAACATAGGGAATCCTAACGAGTGCGATGTAAGAATATGCAATAAGTTCCAAGAAATTGTTGTTGCTTAAATTATTAGCAAAAAAAATCTTATATAACCTCATATCCAAACGTTGAGACTGAAACTAGCTTACATTAAAAATATTTCATTAAAAATCATACAAATAAAAAACAGTAGTTTGTTACTTCCTTCTCTATTGAATACATAGTTTTACTTGCAAACAAATTAATCACATAGTGAGAAACAACATATAATATTCTGTTTGGAGCTCTACCCTACATATCAAATAACACAACACTAAGTCAGAGACTAATTTGAAGCCTTTAGTTAAAATGACTACAAAATATGTGCACCATTAGTTGTTGAAAGTTTTAATAAATACGTGAATTATACATTTTTTAAGTTGAAATTTTAAAGTAGGCCGCTTGTTAAAACTTCCTACATATAGATTGCATTTTACTATTAAAAAAATGTAAAGTATAATAGTGCCCTTAAAAAACGAAATTAGCAAGTTAACTATTTTCCTCCTACATACGTACCTACGTATATTATAGAAAGACGTTAGATAAAATTCTATTAAATTTTTATACTAAATAAACGAAACCAATGCCAATGCAGTAATATAAACAAGAACTGAAATTGCTTCTCAAGTACAACTACAACTAATTGATGTGAAGTCATCCTAAAGTAGTAATGAAAAATTGCATACTTTAATACAGTTAAGAATGTCAACTTTCGAAAATGAGGAGATTAAACAAATAAAAAACGTTTAAATGCAATGCCATATTGAGGCTACGACAAATTGATAATCACTAACCCCACATTTAACTTCCTCCCGAACTAAAAATAGAGACGTGGAGTCATCATGACAACGACGGTTTTTGAAAGGCATGCGTGAAATCAAGGCGTTGTTAATTGAGGTCGGAGTATTTATAATCATCCTTAATGTAATTTTAATTTAATAATTTATGTTTAACTGTATATACTGTATACACTACATGGAAATGGGACAATTTAAAAAATTATATAATACTAAAAACGTCTCGATTAATTTCTACACGTTGTAAACCATTCCTTATCTTGTTACATTAAGCGAAATTATTTGAGGCTCTACAAACCATTATCATAAATGTTGGTCTCCTACGTCTGGCTACCCTTTCAGGTTACAGACCGCAAGAACTTATAAAACCTAAAACAAAAGATATATCTATTTAAAGACAGGAGCAGGTAAAATCCAGGTAAAGGCGCAATTCGCAGCCTTTAAAACTACTGATGCTACATCACCGTAATTAAAAAAATATCTTCATATTTTTTTAAAGAAATGTGTAGATACTTATACATATAATTATATTAAACTATAGACACGGCCTAATCACTAATGAATAACATCTTATCAATAATAAACAGTAAATATTATTCAAATTGTAAACGACTTTAGACTCGTAAACACTTATGAGTAATATTGTTCTGCAAGATAGTTTAAACTCCAAACCTTAGTTCATAGTAGTTTAAACTTTAAACATTAGATAAGATTATAACCATATTATTTATAAGCACAATTGTAATAGCAGCAGTCAGTATTCGTCTTGGCTTCTGCTAGCGATTTACCCAGAAGTTCGTGTTAAGTAATAAAATTATTTTTAAAACTTAAACCAAAGTTCTTCTTATTTAATTGGCGCTGCGAACAGGATTGTCAAACGGAATTCAAACCGGTATATTTTAATATTTTATTGGCAATCTAAGAAAAAACCGTCTGGAGACTCCTGCACATTTTCCTGGACCAAGCCTGAAAGACTTCCATCTGCCGAAGGACTTCACTTGAGCGAAAATCGAGGATCAACCGCTGCAGTACGTTTCCACTGGACAACCCGCCCCAAAGGAACCTTCACCTACAGAAGCTTCTACAAGGCAATCCGCTAGGCATCTCGTAGAATGTTATTGGCACCCGTAGTTTTGTAAGTGTTTTTTTCCATACTTCCTATTGTTATACAATATTGCAAGTTATTGTTTATAAAAGTCATCTTATGAACAAGTCAAGAGATCGATCCAGATCACCAATACAAAAAGTGCAAAATAAAAATACAAATAGTGATTCAAATTTAAATTCAGGCAATAAAATGGCTGTAAACTTTTCCGAATTAAATTTAGCTAGAGAAATTGTTCCTACCTACGAAGGAGGTTCAATAAATCTATCGTATTATATTCAACAATGCGAAAAATTCATAGATACTTATAAGATTAGTACAGAAGGTCAAGAGCATTGCTCTACCAATAAATTAATATTTGAACTATGTTGCTCAAAATTAGTTGGTTCTGCCCGTGAGACTATAATTGTTTCAAATTGCGTAACTTGGAAACAAGTTAAAAGCGCACTTCTAAATCGTTTTGGAGACCAAAGAAATGAAACGCTTTTGGAAAATGATTTAATTACTTGTTATCAATTTCAAAATGAAAATTACGAACAATATTATGAAAGAGTAAAATCTAAACTACAACAGATTTTAGAACACATTAGTATTAGGGAAGAAAACGCTAGTTTAAAAGTTTTTAAAACCGAAATGTACGAAACAAGAGCCCAAAATACATTTTGTGCTGGTCTTTTCGAACCATACCGATCGTTTATCTCAAATAAAACAGTGACCTCTTTAGAAGACGCACTCTCCCAATTACGAAAATATGATAACCACCAACAGCAAGTAAACTTTTTAAATTTCATTCGAAGCAAGCAAGCTACAAAACCTCCCAGACAAATACAACAAACTCACAATGTACATAGACATGTGCCAAATAGGCAATTCTCATCCTTTGCAAACCCACAAACAGCTCAATTTTCTCGTTTTAATTACCCACAACCTACTCATGGTTCACATTTTCAACAAAATTCAAATCAGTTCCCTCGTGGCCCGATTAACATTCAAACTCGAAATGTTCCTCAAAAATTCTACACAAACTCTCAAGTTTTTAGTAAAAAACCAGATTATAAACCTACTCCTATGTCAGTAAATACCCGTAATACTGTACAAACTAATAAAAATCAAGCTCCCCAAACACAGTCTAATTATTTCCGAAGAACAGGTCCTCCAAATTTTATTGCTGAAGAACTGCATAATATAGAACAACCAGAAAATTGTGAATATAACCCTGACTCTTATGAAAATTGTTACGATTCCTCTGAACACGATTTCGAGATTAATTATGAAGAAACTATGTTCAATGCATTAGATAATAATCAAGAATATCAATGTGAAAATTTTCCCATACAAGCCTCGACAGAACAAACATTGACTTAAATGCAATCTTAAGTAAACCACAGTTACCATTCATTACTATACCCGAATTTAATCTTAGAATATTAATCGACTCAGGCGCTTCTAATTCCATAATGAACCCTGAAATTGCTAACGATTATTTTAAAAATCATTCTTTCAGAAAACCTTTTCAAGTAAAAAGTTTAGATCAAATTGTTAATAATGACTGGAATATAGATTACCCCCTATTGGAAAATTATAACATAAACGAAAACATCAAATTTCATGTGTTTAAATGGCATGATAGATTCGACGCACTTTTAGGTAGTGAAGATTTTAGGAAGCTAGGTGCAAAGATCGATTATGATCATCAAAATTTAGAAATTAAAGGTATCAAAATTCCCTTTTTCTTTGAACTAAATCCCCAAAATTTTAAACCTGTTAAACAGAACACCAGAAGCTATATTAAAATACCCGTAGACATAGATGAAGGACAAATAGTTATTCCAAAAATCAAAATTAATAACGTCACTTTGCCAGAATCAATTTCTTACGCAAAAAATGGTATTTGTACAATTCCCTTGCAAGAAGTTCAAAACGTAGACATAAATTTTCACCAACAAATTAAGGTTCAACCTTTATATAATTTTGAATTAGGTAAACCAACATCAAACGCTCAAGAATTAGATATTACAGAAATTATTAGAAAAGATCATCTAAATCCGGAAGAAAAAGTCGAAATTAGTGCTCTTTGTAAAAAGTTTAGAGATATATTTTACAACGAAAAATGTGATTTGTCATTTACTAATGCTGTAAAACATACGATTAGGACCAAAGATGAAGAACCAGTCTTTTCAAAATCCTATCGATACCCATACCATTTAAAAACCGAAATTCAATCTCAAATAAAAAAACTCTTAGACAACAAAATTATAAGACCAAGTATCTCACCATATAGCTCTCCGATTTGGATAGTACCTAAGAAATTAGACGCAAGCGGTAAGAAAAAATGGCGTTTAGTTATAGATTACCGAAAGCTTAATGAAAAAACAGTAGAAGATAAATATCCTCTGCCCCGCATTGACGAAATTTTAGATAATTTAGGTAGATGTAGTTATTTTTCAACACTTGACTTAGCACAAGGATTTCACCAACTAGAAATGGACCCCAAATCCATTGAAAAAACCGCCTTTAGCGTAGATAATGGACATTATGAGTATCTTAGAATGCCCTTTGGACTCCGTAATGCCCCAAGTACCTTCCAACGTGTTATGGATAATATTCTAAAAGAACACATCTATAAAAATTGTTTTGTATACATGGACGATGTTGTTGTTTTTTCAAAATCTTTGCAAGAACACATAAATCATCTGAAATTAATTTTTCAAAAGTTTAGAGATTATAATTTGAAAGTACAGCTCGATAAATCTGAATTTCTAAGAAAAGAAGTAGCATTTTTAGGACATGTAATAACTCCTGAAGGTATCAAACCAAATCCTTCCAAAATAAAAGCAGTTCAAGAATATCCTTTACCAAAATCTATTAAAGAAATAAGAGCTTTTCTTGGTTTAGTAGGATATTACAGACGATTTATACAGGACTTTGCAAAAGTTGTATCCCCTTTTACAAAATGTCTTAAAAAAGGAACTAAAATTGAGTCTAACGAACCAAGTTACTTAGAAGCTTTTGATAAATGCAAACAACTATTAACAAATGCCCCTATTCTTTCATATCCTGATTTTCATAAAACATTCACTTTAACTACAGATGCTTCCAACACAGCAATAGGTAGTGTACTTTCCCAGAACTCAAAACCAATTGCCTTTTATTCTCGTACCTTAAATACAGCAGAAAAAAACTATTCTACGATTGAGCGAGAATTACTTGCTATTGTAGATGCTGTAAAACACTTTAGACCCTATGTTTTTGGAAACCAGTTTATTATAGAAACCGACCATAAACCTCTAGTTTGGCTGTTTTCCCTAAAAGACGCAAATTCTAGACTAGTAAAATGGCGTTTACGACTTGAGGAATATGATTATAAAATACAATATAAGAAAGGCAAAGAAAACCTAGTAGCTGATGCCCTGTCAAGAATTGAAATTAACACTCATGACAATGAAAATAATTTAGATTCAATATCCATTGTTAATAACGTTGACCCAAAGGACCAACATCATCCAGAAGATCTTGATGAAATTCTCAAATCTTGCGAAAAAGTTAATGACACTCCTTCTGACAATAATACACAACATACTGCGATTTCTAACCCTATTTTTACCATGACAATTTCAGAGAAACCTTTGAATCTTTTTAATAATAGAATCATTTTAAAATTAGGTGATGAAAACAAACTAATCAGTTCAAAACCCTTCAATAAAAATACGTATGAAATAACTATACGTAGAGGAAATGAGTTAGAAAGTTTGACAAACTATCTAAAACAAATTATAGACCCAAAATATCTTTACGGAATCTATTTTATAGACGAAGAAATAGAAAATAAGTTTAGAACAATTTGCCAACATTTATTCAATAATAACGTCAAAATTATTAAGAGTAACATTTTAGCAAAAGATATTGAAAATTCAGAAGCTCAATGTAATGTCATTAGAGAATATCACGAAACTAATCATAACGGTATAAATGAAACTTTTAGTAATTTGAAATTAAAATATTATTGGCCAGACATGCAAACCAAAATAAACAAAATTATCAATGAATGTGAAACTTGTCTCATAAGCAAATACGAAAGACGCCCATATAAAACCCAATTTTTAGGTCCATTGTTAGCCAAAAGACCTTTTGATGTGATTCACATGGACACTTTCAGTTTTGATAATAGCAAATTTTTAACTATAATAGATCTGTTTTCGCGTTATACTCAAGCTTATTTCATTAAGGATGCTACAGGCATAACAATTCTCAACAAACTTAGACACTATTTCTCTCATCACGGCTATCCACGAAAAATAGTTTGTGACGAAGGAAAAGAGTTCAAAAATAAGGTATTCCAAGAATACTGCTCACTGTTCAAAATAGAAATTCATTTCACTACAAATTACAATCCAAATTCAAATTCCCCTGTTGAGAGAGTTCATTCGACATTATTAGAAAAATTAAGAATATTAAAATCAAAGAATAAAAATGAACTTCCAAAAGAGTTAATGACAACTGCAATAGTTACATACAATCAATCTGTTCATTCTAGTACTGGATTTACCCCATTTACGCTTTTATATGGCCCGTTTGAAAATTTAAACGCACACGAAATAGATTTAGATAAATCCATTTACGAATCATATAATCAGAAAAGAAAAGAAGAAATATTACCATTTTTTGAACAACTTTATCAAAAACAGACTAATAAAGCCAACAAAAATCTAGAAAAAATTAATCAAGATAAAGAAGTTGTTAATTTCAATGAACCAGTTGCTTATTTCACACGTCAGAGAATACGAAAAACAGACCCCTATTATGATAAAGTAAATGTAACATCTATAGAGAAAAATAAGATTACAGGAATCAGAGAAAAAACAAATAGAGAAACTAATATTCATAATAGAAAAGTTAAAAGGACTAAAAGAAAAATTTGTTCACAGACTCAGCCTCCTAGGTTGGAGTCAAGGCCTTCAAGTTCAAACCCTGAAAACTAATGGATACTTTTCAGAAAATTTAGGTACAGTTAAGCTATTAAGTCACTATCATAAATTTTATTTTTACTTCAATATTACTGATTTAAGATTAGGATATCAAAAGTTATTAGAAAATGTAGTAACCCTAGAAACAAAAATTCAAAATTCCACTATGTTTGAATTACTCAACCTAACAAAAGACAATTGTAAACTAATAAAAAACGAACTATCAAAATTTAATTTTAGAAGAAAACGTGCCCTAATAGATGGTTTAGGAACCATAATAAAATACGTTACTGGCAATCCAGATAATAACGATTTAATAGAAATAAATAAAAATATAGAATCTCTAATCACTACACAAGGTAGAGTCATTAAACAAGTAAATAAATTCACTTCATTTGCGAACCATATTACTGATCGTTACATTCAGGATATTAATTCAATTCAAACTAATTTAAATTCCTCAGCTCACGCTATCAACAAATTAAGTAGCATAGTCAATACTCAATTATCTCTCCAATATAATCAATACATAAGTCTCAAATTACTTAACATTCTTCGTAGTATTGAAAGAACCATTTCTTTTGCTACTATCGGAATAATTAATTTGGAAATTATTACTAATGATGAATTAATTGAAATTATTGATCACTTGAAAAATATCTATAAGCCAGCAGAATTACCTGAATTAGACTTGAATCATATGATAACAATAATAGAATTTTCTAAATTTCAAGTTATCTCAATTAATGAATCGATAACTTGCATAATGTATTTTCCTATCCTAAATGAGTCCTTACAACAATATTCTCGAATTTATCCCATTCCAAATTCAGAAGATAAAATTTTAATTCCTCCCTACAAATCTCATCTGCAAGGTGCACAAGGTGAACTATGGACTGACGAGAAATGCAAAAGTGTAATTAACGAAACAATTTGTTTACAAAGTCCAAAAATAAATAAATGTTTATTACTGTCAAAACTTAAAAATTGTACACATGCTCTAGTTAATAATAACTATAAATTATATACTCAGTTAGATAATGGTTTAATTTTACTTTCTTCTAAATCACCGATTATTGTAACTGAAGAATGCAATAATAAAGTATATCCCACTAGTGTTAAGGAAAATGTTTTGTTAAATTCAGTAATAAATTGTAAAATTATATTAGACGGTAAGACTTTTGAAGGTGTATCTACAAAATTAATACATCACAATAATTTTAAACTATATAATTATAAAACTAATGTGGTTGTACATTTAAAACCAAAACATTTACATGATTTCGTTAGTTTAAAAGAAGAAACTAAATCACTTAAAAAAATTACTAATGTTAATCCTGTATTTCATATAACACACTTTTCAATTACTATTGTACTTCTAATTTCATTTTGTACTGTATTAGTTATAATATTTGTACTTAGAAATAAGATAAAGGTGTTCTTCAAACCCAAACAACAAGATGAAGCCATATCGATGTCAACAATACCACCAAACACAAAGAACGAGGACGTTCTTCTTTAAAGGATGGACGAATTATATTAAACTATAGACACGGCCTAATCACTAATGAATAACATCTTATCAATAATAAACAGTAAATATTATTCAAATTGTAAACGACTTTAGACTCGTAAACACTTATGAGTAATATTGTTCTGCAAGATAGTTTAAACTCCAAACCTTAGTTCATAGTAGTTTAAACTTTAAACATTAGATAAGATTATAACCATATTATTTATAAGCACAATTGTAATAGCAGCAGTCAGTATTCGTCTTGGCTTCTGCTAGCGATTTACCCAGAAGTTCGTGTTAAGTAATAAAATTATTTTTAAAACTTAAACCAAAGTTCTTCTTATTTAATTATATGTATAAAGTCGTAAATGGACAAAGCGGCAACGATGTAATTCTATTTAATAGATCTCCCAAGATTCTGCAATGTTTAATGTGCAACTGTTTCAACATTCCCCTTCATTACATGTTGAAAATTTTTTATTCAAATATTTTTATAATAATAGCTTTATAGCAGCTTCATTGTCGACCTTTCGATTTTCCTACCTTGAATACATTTTTTAAGAGTAAATACAGTTTAAAAATTAAGGTCAGTGTATATTCGCCTACGGGCAAAGTAAACACATATATTTCAGTTCAAATAAACTATTGAAATGCAGTAAAATCCATCTCGCCAGGTTTTCATGCTTACAATAGTATGATCGCTAAGGTCAATTTTGGAACCGACAGCCAAATTTCAAAACTCTTGTGTTTACTTGACAGGACCCTCAAACAAACCTAGACCTACTAATACAACGACAAACAACCGTCTGAATTGTGTGCTCAAGTGGAAACCAATTTTTACAATGAACGCTCACATTAATCACACAAAAACCTGCAACCGTCCTTTAAGCATATTGGCCTATTGTAGAGAAACCATTCAAATCGTTTGATAAATTTACTTCGAAAAGAGAGTTTTTAGTGTATGGATTTAACGGGACAATGAGAGTAGTACTTAAGTTATCATTATTTGACATTTATCGGTATCTAATATATGAGATTATTAAGAAGTGTACAATAAAAGGTTTAATTATTTAAAAGTGTGAAATAAAAAAATTACTAAAATTTTAAAAAACCCAGAACAATTTTTTTATTATAATTTAATTACAAACTTGTGAGCTTTATAGCGCTCAACACCTAAAAAAATATCTGCTCCACTTTTTAAATTCGGGTATCTAATCTAAAATATAAAATATAAATAGAACAAGTTATCTCTAAAATGTAAAGTAAGTAAAAGGTGAAGGTGTAACTACTACTACTATTTTTTGCACAAACATCATTCTCGCAACAGTCGATCTTATCAATGGAATTTATACTGTTTCTAAATATGTCATTGTGGAATAAGAGGTTATAAAGGCAAATATTTAAATGTTATAACTGTAAGTGCATGTAAAAACTACAATGTATTATTAGAATAGAGCTCTATCAGAAACTAAATCCTAGGCCAATGACATTTATATTTATAACATGCCAGAATACAATAAAATAGATTTATGCATGGTAAATTGAGGCGGAGGAGGAATTTTGATTTTCAGCATGATAACTCCAAGTATATAAATAATAGGGACTAACTTGATTTCTGCAAAATAGTTAACCGTTAACTTTAAGATTGACAATTGGAATTTTCTTAGTGATTTTATAGCTCTATGAGCGACATGTTGTATACTTTAGAGTGTCGGATAGGATTACAAAATATATTGTTTGCCATCCAACTCTATTAATTGGCTTTGGACTATACATTACAGAAATACCATTAAGAACTACAATATAGCTCCACCTACTAAAGAACTACATGCATTTGGTGGTCTTAAATCCTCTTGTACGATGTCCAACATAAATCATACGAATGGTTTTTCAATCTTTTCAAACCACATAAAAACCGCATAATGCTATTTGGTGACAACTGAAACAGCCAGATTGGAATTTGTAATAATCCCCATAAAATGTTGAAAACGTTTCGATTTTAACCTAGTTTACTACAACAACACAGCGTATGCAAGATGTTTATAAAGAACTTGCCTGTTCCGACTAAGCTTTACTTCATCTAGCTTTATTTCTAAACTAAGGAACCGGAATTAAAATACATCACCGAAGGATTTTTTTATTATTTCAACCGATTACACCTGCTGGACCTTTTATGAACAGCGTTATCGGAAAATTAGTCGAAAACAATTCATGCAATTGTTTTCAATAAATTTACCTAGACCCTATAAACCGACTATAGGAAACGAATGCGATTAGCATACATCCATTCCATATGTTCTTATATTTATAATTATGGGTTGAGAATATTACAAATTTATATGTATCAGAAACCCATTAAACACAAATATGGATCTAAAAAGTTATTTAAACATTGTTGAAACCGTACAGCATTATATTTCGTTTTAGTTTAAAATTGAAGAGTGATTGTCTATTTCTCTAACAATAAAGATACCGCCAAAGCTTTAATGCTAATTAAATTATTGTTTTCGATGAGCATATCTTTAAGGTGTACATATATCCAAACCTAGTAGAGCAACGTACTAATTGTGGTAAAATGATAGTGATAAATAAAATACATCTAATACTAACCTACTTGCAGATAACGGTGTATCAATGTGTATCATATTTCTATATTAACGGTTTGCATATTTTAGTGAAATTTTATACCCACGAAATAAATTCCAATTAAAAATAAAACAGCGATATTTACAACCACTATCTCGCAAATGTCAAAGATGCATATCGTTTAACAGTTTTACAAATTAATATTCTGGAAAATGTCAGATTCATCATTTCACATTTTGGGGATTTCTGAAATTAACCAGGCACAGGTGTAAATACTAGTCGACTGGTTATACGAGGCAGATCTCTGTCACAGCACAATATCAAAGGTTTCTATCTTTGTAGTTAATTAACATTGATGAAGCATGCATGGCAGCAAATTATGTTATTCTAGCTATCTGACAAACAAAATAATAAGTTTTTCAACAACCGACATCATAACAATTTTGAAATTGAAATTGTGCAGTTAAAATATTTACGTGTTCAATATGATTACCCTTAATGTTTCCCTACTTTGGTGCAGAAAGTACTTACTTTTCGTAAGCATTTGCTGCACTCTAATGTCAAGTGATAATCACGTGATTGGCTAAAACTGACAAATGTCATTTTTTTACAAATATCAACTTTTTCTAAGGTCATATTAAAAAAATTCTTGTAGAATGTAAAGCCGTCGTATGAAATATAGTACGTAACACACGTGTGGAAACGCGTTTGGAAAACTTCTGTGAATGGAACACTCGTTAGCACTCGTGTTCCATTTTTCCTGCATTTTCCAATGGTATCCTTTCCACACTCGTATTACAATATGCTATACCACAATATTTATACATACATACATAATCTGTAACCCCCTATCCAGTCTATACAGTGTCGGAGCGCCGGGCGCACCGAGCCGCTGAGGGTGTGTGAATTTTGACATTCGGCGGAGGTACTTGAGGTAGTGGAGCCTGTCTGGCTAGAACACTACGCCCGCTCCACAGGTGTTAACCCAACCAAGTACTGACCAAGCAGACTGGTGCTTAACTTTTGCAACTGCCGTGAGATGTGCAACACCACTCAGCCGTACTGCCGGCACCACAATACTTATTTAAGAGATAAATTATTGGTTTGAGAAAACTACAGCCAGATATTTGTGATTACATCTTAAAACTGCTAAGCATCAATATTAGATATCAAAACGAGAGCATATTTATTAAAATATTTTGAATATTTTGCATTGCATAAACATAAACATAAAATATGGTACCTATTTTTGAAATAAATTATCTTTTATACTAGCGTCTCAAAAGATGTCAATTAGTGATGGTCCTGACGTGTGTTTACTGCTGAGTCTTGGAAAAAATCTATACTTTATCTAAGAAAATGCTTCATTTCAGTACTCTGTGCTAAAAGGCAGTAAGTAAAGAATTGAATAATATATAATGTTGAGGAAGGTTTTTTTCTATGAAAGCTACCTTTATTTGAAACAGCGGCGTAATATTTCAAAAATCTAAAATATGTAGTTTTCTAAAGCGAGATTTTAATAAGCTAGCTTATGAACCTTTTACTAATACCATCTTGGATAATACTAAATCAGATAATTTCTTCAATCGTTTGGAATAAAACAGATGGAAGACGTAGCTCAATATTTGGCCTCCGAGATCTCCGGACGTCATATTCGTACGTTTTTACCTATAAACGTACGACAAGCTAAGAAGCGAGGCTACAACTTCGGGAAATATAAAAAACAGCATCACAAAAAGTAAAAGAAAACACACTTGAGAGTTGTCAAATTTAGTATTGCATAACATGCTACAGAAGAAGAGAATCGTTATGTATTATATAAAGCCACAAACAATAAGAAAAGTTTACAAAATGAAAATTACGATACTCTGAGTAAAATGAGTATCTTGCTTTAAATAGTTGGGAATTTAGAATGTACAAAAATTAAACATTACTGACAACTATTTGGAAAATTGTTCTCTGAACCGTCCTGGTGGCCTAGTGGTTAGAGTGGCAGAGTAGTAATCACAGCGATCAGCGGTCCCGGGTTCAAACCGCGGGGGAGGCACAAATTTACGTTGAAAAACATACAATCTCAGTCCTTCTCAAGACTAACCAGGAACACCTGAAGACGGGAGTAGATCAAAACTCCCAAAACGTTGTGTGATTTACACCCTAGACTAGACAGTGGAAAAAGTCCGAAAAACATATCATATTTGGAAAATCTTGTAAATTTAGATTGCCACAATTATCATCATGTTATAAATATCTTATATTCTGAATTCCTTTTATTTTATTATTTTAAAACCAACCAACATTTAAAAAGTACATATTTTATGCTATCCGGTCACGAAATATCTATTTCATTTGCATATAGCCCATTTAACTTACTTATACTAAGCGTATGCAAAAGATATCTTGAAATGTATTGTTTATTTTGTTCATGAAAAATACGAGTAGTGCCGATGATTAAATTTAACTGCCTTCATGTCGTAAATTCTACATCTTAAAATTTGTCTGCTACGCAACTACGCTTCTCTGTCATGAATTATGATAATAGTTCAACTTGTACTTATATAGCATTGTCAATAATGCATATTTTTCATTTATAATGAAGACGTAAAGCAAGTTTGCAAAATAAGGTTTTATAGGAGGCTTGCCCTATCATACAGCATCATGAAAACCGTTTCATTCAAGAGCAACATATTCATTAAAATATTCATAATTTACAAGCGCAAAACTAAATTAGATACCATTATTGCAGCCATTAATAAGATTCTTACGATATTCAGTTTCCTTTCAAAGGCGATAACTGTTACTGCGTTCTCGTTACCATTTATTATTAATTACAAAAAAAACGATTTCTCATTACGGAAAACTTTATTTTGTATTCACATAAAGTAGAAATAAAGGTAATGAAGTTCAACCCTACTGCAATTTTAAATTTTTGAATGTTGAAATCCGTTAATTTAATGTTACTACCCATGTTATACATATAATGCTGAACACTTTTCCTTACGCTAAAATTGACTACACAACAAATGTTCTAAATATCGCATCCATAAGTTTTACTACTGGATATCCCAAAATCTAGTCGAAATAAATATAAATTGCCCACTTCTAGCATTTATGCATGTTGATTATTGCATTTATTATAAGCTAGTATTTTACTGAAAGTGGTTCTACCAGCGTAGCGTTATAAATCGTTCTGCTCAACGAAATTAATACGTTTCAAATCGTTTGTTATTTATCTATGTAAAGTGATGAAGAACAGAAAGAGTTATTTTTATTACATATTCGTTTAAAAATAGTATCTGTTGCAAATCAACGAATTTTTCAGTTACTGCTAGCATCTATGCTTGATGGAAAGTTATATATAAGTTCTACTATATACAAGGCAGATCTAAACGTATATGCCAAAATTTATAGTAGATATAATCTCAAAATAAGAGTTTATATTATTTAACCTTGGAGGTTCATATTTCGAAGAAAGAGTTTTATTATTAAACAGATAAAAAAATATTGTCTCCTAAATTAACTATTAAGTACAGTACTACTTTATATTACAATGCATTATAAATGTTAATTTGATATTTGGTATTGTTACAACAATCTTCAACAGACGTAGTATTTTTAATTGTCTCTCAAAATATTTTTAATTTTTCTTAATTTTCCGATCCTCTAACTCGTATTTGCAAAACACTGAATTTAAAAAATATAGCATAGACTAAACTTGTTACAAGAGTATATACTTATTTATCATGTAGTATCTAAAGTAAATTAGAGAAAATTCAATTTTTTTTATAAATTATACAATTACTGATGATTTTAGACTAACAGGAAAAAACTAATTGTTATATTCACGACAGCGTCGTTGTGCCGGCAGAAGCAAAAAGAACTTTGTTTGTTTGCTTGTAACGGACAAGGTCTAGGCAAGTAAAGTACCTAGTACCTTAGACAGCAACTACTGTGGTCTTTCTCTAGCACCTTATCATAATTTTCTTTCTACGACGCATTTTCCGGCCACAAAATGCCATATTCCGGTATGTCATCGTCGTTGCTAGACACCATAATAGCTATTTACGTTATTAGACGGGTAGCAACATTTTTATGGCCGCGCCAATACTTGACAGGTTGAGCCCGTAGGGCGAGACCTGTATGTTTGGCAAGGCCATAAAAATGCTACCGGTCGTGTATCGTATAAGATTTTTTAGGATACGAGTCCGGTAGATAAAATTTACGGGCCGGTAGTTCTACTACTGGTCTAGGCCGGTAAATTTTATCTACCGGACTCGTTTGTAACTATGTAAACGCTAGTTACCAATGCAGTATCCTAAAAAATAACAATACAGAAATGTACTTCTTGCTAACTGAAGAAATAACAGTACAGGAATAACTTTTGTCATAGTAAATATGAAAATCGATTTTTGTCAAAAAATCGTAAAAAAGTAACACTCTTTTTAACTACTTTGCTAGAATTATCCATTTGACGTTACAAATTCTGTAGTCTTAGGTTATCTACAAACACAATGCCTATTAGACTTAAATATCCGAGTTAAAATTTTTTGCACAGAAGAGGAAACGGATGGATTTTTCTGCGCCAAATGAAGCTACTGAATGTAAAATGCGAAAAGAGAACCTATACTGAAAACATAATTAAAAATTGATACTGGATATCGCAATAATTGAGTTCCTTCTATAAAAATGTAAAGAGGCGAAAATCCACAAAAGTGTAGCTCTTAAAATTGATGATACAATAATAATATAGTGCAAAACTACTATTGCAAAGAATTAATTCCTTGAGATCAGAATAGCAATATTTGAAGATGAATATCCAAAGCGCTACAATAATAAGAACAGCAGTCGCCAGTTAGACTTCGTAAAGTAAATTTATTCCAGACTCTGGTGTATGCTGCTAATTTTGCTTGCTTGCTTAGTTGAAGGTCGTAAAAACGAAAGCCATAAAACTTTTAACGGCAACGTAAAATAACAAAGCTATAAGGTGTCTCGTTTGAACGCTACATTCTCGAATTCACAGGTGCTATTCTTATCAAATAGGAAAATATCAAACGATACAAAATTATCGAACTAAAGAAATGCGGCCAAATTAAGTGCCTATTACGATAGCAGCACGTTGATAACTACAACCAGTTTTAGTCGTATGCAGAGAAACCGACAACCAAGCATCAGCAGCAGTGGGCGCTACTTTTATCAACAAACCGGTAGTAAAAGTTCGCGTTAAATTAAATAAATGAATCAATTACTATCATATCAAATGCATGTAACTACCTCTGAACAAACGCTGATTGAAAATTTCAGGCTTATTTCTGAAACCGTTTCTAGGCGACTTAACAATACCTGCGTGGAGAATTTCTCAATATCTACATGCGCTCCAGTTGGGAATTTCTCGCCATGGAATATTCGCGATAATCTGCGAGCCGTGCTATAATTGTAATTTTAATATACATTGCAAATCCGTGGTGCCTGACGTACGAAACCCTACGACAAAGTTATGTTTCCAACATGTGCATAGCTAATTTTAACTGTGCTCAGAAAACACTAGCTAAAAAATATTACTGTTGAAATAAAAATCCATACAGTATAACTTCAAATTATACTAACTGCAGCGCTACGGAACCACTGGTAAGCAGTATCAACAATGGCGATTTTTGAAATGATCTCACAATTTTGGTCTAAGAAGAACATACCCCCGTCGTTCATCATTCTGTTACAAGACATTTTAGGAGCGTTAGTGTATAATTCAATAAAACCACATGGAAGCACAAGTGGCATGGCACCACAATACCGATAGTCACAGTTATCATACTGTGGATCATGATCGCTTCCAATTGTCATTAGGTGACACTGGATATACAGAAGCTATCAGATGTTTAATGCAAAAATGTTGATGACAAGAAAAATTCAAATCCCGTTAGCTGTTGCTTCTGCCACCTACAAACACGTATAACAGCCATATAATAATAATAATAATCTCCCAAATCTAAACATACATGTTAATGCTATATAAATGATATATTTATTAGCGGTAGAAGTTGTGCATCACAACCATTTATGCAGCTTTTAATGACATGGTTTATATTCATACATTTTATTAAAGGCATCAAGTTCGAAGCATCTCCGTTACTTTTCAATATATACAGTGAATATGTATTAGCTGTTGCTTCTTCCACCTACAAACACGTACAACAGCCATATAATAATAATAATAATAATCTCCCAAATCTAAACGTACATGTTAATGCTATATACATGATATATTTATTAGCGGTAGAAATTGTGTATCACAACAGTTTATGCAGCTTTTAATGACATAGATTATATCCATATCTTTTACTAAAGGCATCAAGTTCGAATCATATCTCTGTTACTTCTCAATATATACAGTGAATGTGTAATATGAGATATAATGGATGGATGGACAGGCCGATGATACAACGATAATCATGGCAGACGAGAAAGAACTAGAAACTGAGAGAAATATATCCCAACCGTTGGTCGACCAGATGAAACCTCTGACAGACCTCGGGGTATAAAAAGCTATTCACCTAGCACAGAATAGAATACAATGGAAAATAATGGTAAACCATACTAATATTTGTATCACTGCGCCCTTATAGGGTTAAGGATCGAAAAGAAGAAAATTCTACCACATAAACTCAAAATCAGCAATGTTTTAAATTGTAACTTACAGAGCTTCCCAACAATTTAAATTACTTGCTACTAATTGTTCATATAGGAGAATACATTTTTTGAAGCTCGGTGGTGGGGCGTACATGGTTAAGAATTTACTTTAATGTAAATATAGAGTGATTTTTTAAAAACTAAATTGCAGCAGGCCTAGAAAAAACCTATTCCGTCTACAGTCAGCTGTAATGAGCTTTGAATGGCATTCACCTGTATGTCAAACTGTGTGACAGTTCAGGTAGTTAAAAATTTTGGCCCAACAAAATGTGAAAATAAACAAGTATTTAGTTGCAACTGATTTGTAATTTATTAAGGTAAGTAAATTTTAGGTCAGTCGTTAATATTTCTTTCACAGCAAGTGTTCAAAATGTCCACCCTTTGCTCTATACACAATCTTGCTCGTTTTTGTAAACTTCGAGACACATTTTCGAGCATGTGCTGTGAGTTATTTATTTCGTTGCATTTATGAATTATTCTTGCTGCAAGATCATCTAAATTTTGTATTGGTGTCTGATAAATTGAATTTTTCAGATAGGGCCAGACAAAAAAATCCAACGTTGTTAAATCACAGGACCTGGGTGGATAAACAACTGGACTGATTACTCTATTGCCGAAGATATCCTTAATAAAATTGAAGTTCTTCAAAGTGCAATCAATAGGCGAGCCATCCTGCTGAAAGTACCCCTCACGCAGCTCTTGATCCTCTAACTGATTAAGAAAAGGTTTCATAATCTCTTCGCGATGCATTGAGTGTCCCTTGAAAGAAAATTGGTCCTACAAGTCGTCGTCGGCTAAGACCTATCCACACACCAAGCTTTTGCGGATGAAGTGGTGTTTCTCTAAACACATATGGATTCTCCGTAGACCAAATTCTCATATTTTGGAAGTTCACATACCCAGATAAATGAAACCATGCCTCGTCCGAAAAAAAACACGTTGTTCAAATCGTTCTCTTCAGGAAATGCGTTTAAAAACCATCGACAATATCGTTCGCATGTCTGCTGGTAGAATCTGATGAACAGAAGTTACCTTATATGGGAATAACTTTAAATTTGCTTTAAGAATATTCCTCGTGATTGTGTAAGGCAAATCAATGTGCTCTGAAAGACGTCGAATTGAAGTTGAGGGAGCTTCAGCCATTATTTGTCTAACATTTTCCAGGACCTCTGGTGTACGTTCTGTAGGTCTACCGCTTCCTTTTCTGCGTGTAACATCACCTATTTCATCGAATAATTCCACAATGTGCAATAGAGCATCTTAAAATCAATTGTATTCAACAATTTCAAAATGGTCTGTAAAATCGTTGAAGCATTCCTGGATCGAATACCGTCACTCACCATTTATGATGATTCCAGTTCTATAATAAGCTTTTACCATAAATATCTTATGCTGCACTGTGAAATCCATAAATAATTGAAGCTTCTTTATTTCTTTATTTTTGACAGCTATGCTGTTACAATTTTCATATTATGTAAGATTCTAAAGCTTAATATAGACGGGACAATCCAGAGGCTACTGCAATTGACTTTTTAAAAAATACATTGTAGTAGTTGTAAGACGATTTGTTGTCGAGTCCTTTTTAATGACACATTAAGTACTGAAATCAATTAAATATTTTATTTTATTTCCAATTTATAGTGGTGCAGGTTTAAAAGGGTCAATTATACGGCAAGACCACAAAGTAATGAAGCAATCAAAATCACATCTTACGCATTACTTGCTCCGACTTACCTGTTTCTTCTAATTTGCAGCTAGTGCGATAAATGGTGTTGTAAAATCATTACCTGAAAGAAACACAAAATTAATATTATTGTAATGGTATTAAGCCCACGAATTGGCTGTGCTAGCAGTGCAACATAATTAACCGATTAAATAAGCACAGAGTTGGGGTGTTTTATGTAACTGCAATATTAAACTAAAATTAAAATATTAAATGCATTGACAACGAGATGCGAGAAATAGTAAAGTAGTTGAGTAAGGAACGCAAAGGCAAAGCTTATTTTCACAGACGTCGAAATTGACTTGTATAGTTATTAATGATACGAGCGCGAAAACACAAGCTTAAAGTTTGAGGGTGTTGTTATGCAACGAGACGCAGTCGAGTTGCATAGACACCCGAGATACTTTAAGCGTTCTCGCAAATTTTTTTCTGTTGATCAACCACGTTGGTCACGAGTCGCTATGGATATGTTGTTTATTTTATAAACGAAAATGAAGTCAAATCAAATTCCTGAAAATATTTTAAAGAAAGGGAATCTATTGCGAGAAAATGTGTTGCCCGTGAAGTCTAAAGCTGCTTACGAGAAGGTTTATTAAAATTTCTTCTCGGTAACAGAAGAGGTAATTCTTGCCTATTTAGACGAGAAGGTATGTCTGCGATTATTTTCATTTCCATTTATATTTAATTCATTTGATTTGCAGCAAAAAACATCACTTTGGCAGCATTATTCGATGCTGAAGCTTAAAAGTGAAAGAAAACCTGCGCATTGAGCAGTTTGGGAATGCAATTGCGTACCTTAAACAAATAAATGTAACACTTCAAGATACAAAAACGCATTTAATAAACCCGTATTGTTGCTATATTTGTTTCGTGTTTTAAAATGTTTAAAACACGTCGTTCCGGGAAACGTGTTTTAAGCTGCTGTTTTTATTCTAGGATTTAGATATTGAAAAGATGACTTAAAATATGACCAACAGGAAAAATAAATAAAAGTAATAGGTTTGCGCATAATGTGAAGCCGAACCGAAAGAAATCAATAGACACAAAAAGGTTTGCTATGTGCATGTTAAAAGAAGCGTAGTTTTCAATAAAGCCAAGCAAAATGAAAATTGTGAGGAATCTAAAAAGGTAAAGTAAGCAAGAATGAAATAACAGGACATTGCAAAGAGCAATTAGAGAAGCAGGCAACAGGACAGGAAGGAAGCAAATGAGAAGTGGTGGCTAAAACTAAAATAATAAAACGTTCGTTAGTGTAACGCTATAAGACGTTATTAATTATAAGAAAAAGACAATATTTTAGAATTTAAGGAATTTGTATATATTACTTAAGTAATAAAATTTTCTTCCATTTTGTACCGTTGTTTTTCAAACCTTACTTCCGTTAATATGGTTACTTAGCAACCAGATGCGATATTACTTAATAACGGGGAGAACAATTGAATAAAAATTACTTGGCAGTTTGTTAAAATTTGTGCTCCACTTTTAAAACAGAATTTTTATAATAAACGTATTTTACCAGTTACAAAAATTGTACCATTTTATTGCCAAGTGTCAGAGTATATGTGGGGGTATTTCCATAAAGTTATTATTATATTATATAGGCCCGACACTCCGACTCAGAGTATAGGCCGCTCTTTGCATGAGCTCTTCTGATCCTTGATTCTCGCGGAGGATCAGCCCGCATATTCCTTTTTCTATGTGTTCCTCTTTACAGATTGTTGTGCGTCTTAGCTTGATTTGTTTTCTTATTCCACTC